>CAJNDT010005013.1:397500-407500 GCA_905221615.1 Symbiodinium sp. CCMP2592
GTAGTAGCACAAGTACATTGCAGCGACGGATAGCAATTACAAATACACTCTTCAATAGTAAAGCAGGCACTTGGTTTTTGAAAAGCTCAGAACGAGAGGAAGCTATAATTGTGCACGTTTCCGAGTAAGTGTTTGAGCTAGCGCGGCTGAAGGGTGAGATGTTTAGTGTCGTGGCCTGCACCTGCTGTTCTGCAACGCGTTTATCACAACAGTATCATTATGATCGACTTTGCTACATCATAATCATGAGAAAAGTGGCGAAAATGTCCGTCGACACTTCCGCGACACTTACAGGAGCGCTGAGAAGCCAGCAATGCCGTCTGTCACCCCCCGGAGGTCCAACCACAGCTCGTGCCTGGTATCTGAGCGTGCTTTGCAGGAGCAGCAGCACTTGAAGTACGGTCAGGATGCGAAAAGGAGTGGGTACCAAGCAATAGTACGTACTTTGTTGATACATGAGCAAGTTATAGACAATGGACACTATCTACGTACGTGCACACAAACACACACACACACACACACACACACACTCCCTGGTGTTTCGTGAAGGCGAGTCGTAATTAATAGCAGTGATACCACTGGCTGATGCTCCATGTGTCGGCCACTGAATAGAAAACCCCTTATCCTTTCAGTGAAGGGGCCTAGTGTGCGGATGAATACTCAAGATTCGACGTTACAGAGGCTTTTGTTACCATTAGTTTCCTCGATGCGTCGATGCGTGTTTCCGTCTGCCTACAATGCGGCTGACCCACAAGTCTTACACTTGACCAGATGGTTTTGGCGATTTGAGTCCCAGAGACTATAGTTCGGAAAAGTTCGACACGTCGCGTCAATAGCCAATCGGGCCCTAGAACTCTGAAGTCCCAAACCCAGTTAGTAAGCCCAGGACCCTGCAACACTCAACCATTAGACATCTTCCCAGAGAGCTCAACACCCCTTAAAAAAGGAATATGGCTTAAATTATTAGGGGCTTCATATTATGGTTTAAGCTATGTTCCTTAATTAAGGGGTATGGGGCTCTCTGGGCTCAACTCTTAACCTCAGTCGCAGCTCCGGGGAGCTGGCGTCTGGCCGGAGCTCATGGTGTGATGCCCACGGCCTGGGGCACTTCCCCTTTTTGCATCCAGGCCTATTGCAACTGCCGGGTCTAAGGGTCCAAAGGACCCAATAAAAAAGGTGATAGTAGTTATGTAGCTCAATAACTTGGAGAGTATATTATTATGATTATGAGGTACTTGGACCCTTAGGGTTCAGGCTTCGCTTCACTTCCGGGGTTCGGGGCAGGCCCGACGCAAATCGATGCAGCTAAACGCCTGACTTCGAATGATGCTCCACTGACGACCCAATACAAGATGATAACAACATAAAACACCGCAGAGCACTCAAATTATTCAGATCAGCAACAGTCAGTCGCAAAAAAGAATAGCATTGATAGCTACGGCTGACGCAGCGACACTGACTTCAGCACTACTACTGGCAGTCCCCCAGCAGGCAGTACCCATATGTACCCACTTGTAGCCTCGGGCCATGTTGGACATGAAGCCAGCCAGACTGGACATCCCACGTGCTTGGGCCTGTGCAGCGCCGCATTGCAGGATGCGGGCTTCGTTTCAGGGTTGAGAGTTTTGTGATTTTGGGGCGTCTGGCTCCGGGTGAGTTGCAAACTAAGGGCTTAGGGCTTGAGGGCCTTCGGCCTGGGCGAAACCAGGCATCTGGGCAGAAAGATGCAGAAGCTTCTGCTTTCCCTGCCACAGGTCAACGATCAAGGCCTTTAGGCCTCTTTATCGTTTTAAGGGACAGGAGCCAGCCGCAAGCAAAAGGCACCGAGCCAAAACGGACAGCATCGAGACGCATCTCCTCCGTATCCGTTGAAGCTCTGAACCCCAACCCCTTCAACTCCCGACCCTAGAATGCTAAAAGCACCTCTGGATTCTCGGCTTCTGCGAAGGCATCCAGGATCCGTTCATAAGCCTCCTTCATGGAAACCTTAGAAGCACTTTACATCTCTGTTTCTGCCACGTCCCCCGGCTTCAGGGTTTCGACTCTCATGCTCCAGGCAAGGTTTCACGACGACTGGCCTGTCAACACCGCACCGACACTAGTGCTCAGGACTTGCCGCCATGACACTAGTCACAGGTCCATGACACTAGTCACAGGTCGGGCGTGCCTGATTCCACAAATGAAGGCTTCACGAGAGCACTTGTAGATCAACTGACCAAAGTACTTATTGCACTTAAGGCGACAAAACTGATCTGCTGTGTTATAGGGTTCAGGGTTCTGGATTGACACTCCAAGCAGAACGGTTTTCGGCTCGGAGCATGTGTGAGTACTTGGTGCCGCAGTTGCACCAAGGGAAGTGTTCATCGTGATGCAGTGCCTGCTCTTACAATGTAAGAAGACAGGAAGTGTAGCCGAGAGCTCCACGAACTTGAAGGCCGTTTCGGCCAAGGAGTCCTTCAGCCATGCAGGGCTCTCTAGACGACAGCCAAAAGCACCAAAAACACTGCCATCTTCTTTGACTCCCAAATTCTACTGTGCAGATCCAAGACTAGCATGGACAGCGCCGCTCTTAGAACGACGAAAGAGCACTCTGACGCTAAGGTCGCAAAGCATCGACTTGTCCCCTGTTGCCTGGATTCGTATTACAACAATGTACAATACATATTTGCACTCCGCTATCCCAGACATGTAAAACGGAAGAGCTGCGTATTCTGCATTCCTACTCAACGCTGTGAAAACATCTGCTGCGACAGCCGAGAGTCTTCGGGACAAACGTCTGGATGATATCGTCGCGCTAGCCGCCCTGAGAGGAGATGTCTAGAGAACTGAACCGTTCTCAACTAGTCTTCCGAGGTGATGTGCAAATGAGGGTTCTTGCCAAGGGCATCCAAGAACCACAATCAAGAGGCAAACTGCATATTTGCATTACCGTAAAAGGAAAAGCATCCGGTGCCGACTGCTGCTGACGCTCGATTCATACACGTGTGCTAATCATTAGCGTGGCATTTGGGGGTAGTCTAATGAATGAGGGTTCCTGAGGAGCAAGGGTAGTACTTACTAGGCTTTCAAACCTGTTCAAAGGCCAGTCACCTTCGTATTGACTTCGTCCACCTTGCGGAGCACTGACAGCGTATCTTGTTGGTCTATCAACGATAGTGTGTTTGATGTTGTTACGCCAAATTATACTATTATATGCTACCAGATACTACATGTGTTTGTACAACCTGCCATGCTTTTGCTTTGATCGTTTGTGTGTCTGCAACGTTATTGTTCTGCTGCTCTCCCTCCCGTCCCATTTACGGCACAGCATGGGGTTTAGCAAAGCACGCTAAAGTCTGAACACTGAACTTTGCAAAGCCGTAAATCGAGAGTCTGACTAGGTAGGAAAAACCTTTGCAAGCTTGCTTTGGGACTTACGGTTTGATGGATTCTGAGCCCCGGCTCTCGAGCTTATAAGTGAAGAGACATGGTGGCGATGTTGGTAAGATTATGGATATTATTAGTTAGTGCTTTCTTTAATTAGTTACTACCATGATAATTATTGTTCTTATTGTTTTTGGTCTTTTTTGTATTCTTGATAGTAACCCATTTCTGGCAGCCTTGCCGGGGCTCCCTGCGAAAGGCACGTCGCACGTCCTTCAGGCTTGCGCCAGCCTCGGAGAAACTATCTCAAATCAAGTCTGTGGGGTTTCGATGCTGGGGCTGTAAGACATCTAGGGCCCAGGGCCTTAACTCCAAGCTTTAGCGCTCCAGGGTTTGGCATTGTTTGGCCGCTTGCCTCAACTTGGGTTGCAGCTGAATAACGCCTGATGGGTAAACCTTACACTGAAACTCTGACACGAAATCCTAATGCCTAAAACAGCCTACACTTCGAGATAAGCCCGAACCCGACACCCCAAATCCCCCACGCCTGGAACCCTACATCCCATACCCTACCCCCAAGTACGAAACCTCCGACCGTTTTGGGATCATCCCCGGGCCTCCGATATCCTCCGATCTCTGGGCCCCAAAACTCTGCTTCTCACCCGCTAGGGCGCTGGCGGGAAGGCCCAGCTCTGCAAAGGATTCCTCCAAGCCTGGCGTCTCCATGCAGAGGATCTCGGGATCTCTCTAAGACTGTGGCTTGGCCTTCAGGGTTTATGGCTTAGGGTGTAGGGCTGAGACTTTCCCTTTCCAACTCAACAGAAAATCGATTTCCCGAGCTGGCGGCCATGCGTCGCGAGTGGGAGCGGTGAGACGAGTGAAACGGAATAAAGCGATATGTGACATGGGGGCCTGAAAAGTTTCGAAGAAGCTGGCTTTCGGGTTATTATATGCGAATAGAGTTACTGTTTAGGTATTCAGGCCGCAACAGTAAATCTTGAAGCTGCCAAAAGCTGTCCTCTCAAGCCTCGGCGTCTGTCGCCTCGGGCCCTTCGCCAAGGCCCCGCTCACGAAAGCCAAACATCAACGGCTTGCCGCCCTTCACCTGGTCACCAATGTATGTTCTTTGCCTCTATGCAAAACGGAATGTGAATGTACATGTACATACACATATACCCCCGTGTATGTTTACATACACAGACGCAGACTCACTCACATCTACCTCCACATCCACATCTAAATCTACATGTACATACACACGTACACGCATACATGCACACATACACACATACATACGTACATACATACATACATACATGCAAACAACATATAACTACATATACACAAAAACATAACCACAAGCATAGACATATAGACATACACACATACACATACGTGCATACTAACTACGTACGTACATACATACATCCATGCATGCATGCATGCACGCACGCACGCACGCATACAGACTTGCACGAACACAAGCACAAAAACACCTACTAATACACCTCTGAACGACTACCCCAATTGCCACCGAGTGACAACTTTCTCATCGTCGGCAGTCTCCTCCTGCCGGGTTAGCACTGGAAATCGGTGGATTTCAGGCTTCGCGGGTGACTTCATTGCACGAAGTCTTCTTTCAGTGTGTGACTGTGGGACACATACGGACCTATGGCAACATGGAAGACGTGACCCATTGAAGCAAGCCAGTATAGGCTCCCCGGCTCAGAACGACCGGAACCGTAATTCGACAATGCCGTTGGCTTGTTCTAGGAAACCTGTGGGGAACGTCAATACACAGCGGTGCAAGCACGTCCTCAGGATTTATCTGTAGGACGGTGCTGTTATGGATTCGGCTATCTCTCCTGAGTCAGTCTTCAAAGCACCGTATGCACTCCGTCACAACTGCCATGAATTAACCCCCTAAAACATTGCACACATCCCGTAGGACCTGAATATTAGGGGGTACTATATGGTGTATTATATATGGGTACTGTTTTGACAATGACGAAAATTCTAGTGATAATACGAACAATTATAAAACGAATGGCTATAGTCGTAAGACGCCCCCGCGTGGTCCTCTAGAGGCTGGAACTCCAGGTGCTTCGGCCCAGGCGCCAAGCGCTCCACCATCTTCTCGGGATGGTGGATGGCCTTGAAATTCTCAAAGTCAAATCATAAGGACTCTTAGGGGGGTAATGGGGAGGGGGGTAGGGGTCTTAATACCAAAAACAAGGACTTAATAATAAGGCCTGTTTAGGGAAGTATAGTCCCCTAACCCCCCTCTCCCTTACCCCCCTAAGGGTCCGTATGATCAAAGGGGGCCAAAAAATACAGGGGCCTTAATAACAGGGTTTTGGGACATATTGTATATGGTACATATAGCTGCAAAGCTATGTAGGGACCACACATGGGAAGTTCTCAGATTGTTATCACTCATTAATGAGAAAAATACATTAGTTGGGCTGCATGCTTCGACCATGGTTATGGCACGACATATCTGCATCATATCTGCCCCAGATGTGGCGGAATCACAAACTGGCCCTCGATTTAGAAGGTGGTCGGGTATCTGGCGCGTCCTGAAGAGATTCTATGAACAAGGCATTTGCAGAGTGCGTCGTTGCCAAATGCAGCAACAATCTTCACGTGACACGGCAGCGCTCACCGCCCGTTACGAGACCAGAGCTTGGTATCTTCATTCGGGCCGTCAGGGAACACAATTACTGTTTATTTAGGCCCGCACAGTTGCTACTTTGAATGCACCACTCTAAGGTCTCGTCTGGCTGCAGGTCGAACGCAGGGTCCTGCATGCAGCCATTCATAACTGAAAGGGGCCAATACCTTCAATTGAGCCATCTCGTGTTGAAATCAAACCTGAAGCCATACTAAGGACCCTGATATCATCCAAATGATATTCCTTTTCCAAGGGTGAACTCAACTCTGGTCAGCATGCTTAGCTTGTTCCGCATTCCTCACACCCCTGGAATACGAAGATAGACGCAGACTTCTGAAGGTGCTGCTTCCTGTTGGAAGCTTATTCTTCACACAGCTAGCGAAGGCAAAAAGCAGGCTCTCAAAGCTAGGAGCACATGCCGCGCTCCAGCAAAGTTACGCCTGTCTCAAGTACGGCAGCGGTGTTCGTGACGAAAAGAAGCACACTTCCCCACAAATCCCAATACCCCTTAATTAAGGAATGTACCATAAATTATAATAGGACCTCTAATATGATCTAAGGTATATGCCTTAATTAAGGGATATTGGGTTCTCTGGGTTCCCGAAGACCCGAACCCTGGTGGAGCAGCGGTCCATCTCTTTCATCGACTCCAGCGCCTCGTCCCATGGGTTACCTGCTAGGTTCCTACACGGCACTCGCTAATTGCCTTCTGTAACCACCATGGGGTGTGCAGAGCTTCACTCTTCACGGAAGTTTGGGAGATTCGTGAGATTCCGGATTAGTTCGTTGGATGTGGTCTTCTGTGCTCACTGTTTCAGAAGCACGCCGCGCTGAGCGTAGCCATCTCCGTTGCTTGATGCTTTTCCCATCTGAAATTTGTAGACCACCGATCGCCAAGCTGTCTCGGAAGCAAGAACTCGGGGTCTTACCAAGCAAGCCCTGCTGCGAGCTGCAACTGCAACCAACTTTGTCGGATGTAATCGGAGTTCTGGACACTACGGCAGCACTTCAACATCGTCGTGGTCGTCATCACCGTCATCATCATCATAACCATCATAAGCAATCCAGTGTGTCGCATGCCAACCGCATTCGTCTCGAGCTTTGAACACTGCGGCAGAACATCGACACCATCATCATCATCACCACCACCACCACCACCACCGTCCTGAGCATCGTCTTTCGCCTCGCCATCAGAACCATCATCATCATCATCATCACCATCGTCGTCATGATCATCAGCATCACCAGCGAGTCATCACCAATGCCGTGGTGGTCAACGTGATCAACATAAGCAATCGTCGCCGTCTTCTGCCGGAGCCATCCGGGCTCGAGTTTCGAACAATAGCAGCGATGCATCGACATCATCTTGCGATCATCATCCACAGCGAATCCTCACAAACACGACGACGGCCAGCATCATCAACATTAGCAGGAAATGCAGGGATGTTGCGCCACCGTCCTCATTATCTTGCCATTATCATCACTGTGACCATGAACATCACTGCCGACATCGTTTGCGGGAGCAGACTTATTCGAGCTTCAGGAAGTAGGGGGACATACACCCATAGATCCAACATAGGACGATCCGTGATGGAAGGGTCCCGAACGACCCCTTCATATTGTGAGCAACATTGAAAACCAACAAATTCTCTCTAAGAGTTAAAACAGCTGATAAACGAAACCCTATTAAGCTTTGGCCTTGGTCGTCCAACGCCTGCTCGATCAGTCGTCGCACTCGGGCTATGAACCACCACCTCAAGAAGGCATCCCAGGGTTCAGTGTTTAGGGGCTGACTCGGGGTAACTACTCCATGAAAGGGCTTCGGAAGCTTAAGGCTTGAATTGAATCCAAGCTCTCATGCTGTTATCTGGAAAGTCGGCTACACCCGTTCTACACCACACAAGCACACAGCCGCTGTTGAGCCTTGTAAGCCTTTCTCAATTCTCTTTTGATTAGGTCCCCTAAACCCTAAACCCTAAAAAAGAGGTGTTCCTTCCGTGTTCCACTGGGCAAGCCTTCCAGGCGGATCCATCGGGTAGATCTCCAGAAGCTGCACAAAGCGAGGCACACTCAAGGCCTCAGGTAGGGCCAGGGCTGTTTTGGCGGCACCATCACTAGGATTAGCTAGGTGTTGGGGTCTGGGGTCGCCAACAACGCAACACTTGCCGCAACACCGCAAACAAAAGACAATAACGTGAAGCGCCTCCATAGCCGGGGCCTCGAAGTCAGAAGCCAAAAAGCGGATCTTGAGAAGGCCTGAACCTATCTAAAGGCCCCAAAGTAATTCCTTTTGCGGTTCGTATATAGAATCCTATAAAGTAAACTGCTATGGGGCCTATGGGTAAACCTTAAGCCTTCTCTCTGGTGCAGCTGCGGAGCCGCTTGCGTGAGCTCTTCGGGGTTAAGCACCTGCAACACGGTTGTTCATAGCCCTGATAGGGTTTTACCGAAATTGGAGACAAAAAGCGCTAGTTCCACCAGCGAGGCTTCAAGCTCTTGTGGATCACGCTCTTTGAGCCGGACTGATCGCTCTGGCGTCTACTAGGTCCAAGCTCGTATACCTAAAGCTCCAAATTCCCAAGTTCCTAACTCAACTGGCTCTTCACGCGACTCGCTGCAAAGATAAGCAGCAGCGCGGGCCTGCAAGGCTTTGACGAAATCCTCGGTGCTGGCAGGAACCGCAAATTTCAACCGTACGGTCAACAAGACGTATGGCCATGGTCTTCATTCTTCGCAATAAAGTAGTACAAGTAGGAGCAATAGATCATCATCACACTAGCAACAGTACCTTTAATTTAGGACCTTAAGATGATCGAGCTCCCCTGGGGCACCAACGAATCTCATGATCAGTACTCGGCAACAGCATGAGAAGACGGGCAGTTTGGAAACATGATGGCTCGGTTAGCCGTCCCCATACGGAAGGCTACCGTCCCTATACAGGTGAATAGTAGACACATGTTTATGCAAATCGCCAGTTCTTCCGCAGTCGCTGACTTGAAGTCGCTCTACATTTTGCTAGAGGCAGGGTTGCGAATATGAGCAGGACTGGGAGTGTCGGACTGATGAAACTCCAGCTCTACGACTGTGCGTGGAACCCGAAATGGCTAACGCCGTGGACATGATTTGTCCGACGCGACTGCTTTTGGGAGAACGACTTGGATCTTCATCATCCAACACATTTTCCTGCACGTGCGAAGAATCTTGGGTAGACTTGGGAGTTCTCATTACCACAAATTTCATGCAGGGCCTCATATTATTTATATTGTATGTCATATCCAACTGTTGCAGAGTGGGGGGCAGTACCCAATCCCTAAAGCCTAAACCCTCTAAACCGAGTACCCTAAACCCTAATCCCTAAACCCTAAACGGAGTACCCTAAAGCCTAAACCGAGTACCCTAAACCCTAAACTTGATGGCCCTGGCAGTCGGTGTGCTAGCCCACCAATACCACGACTGATCGCGGCTGAGCCACACTCCAGAGGATGCCTGGAGCATGGAGTGCTTGCAACTTATACTTTAGCCGACCACCACCCACTATAGTTTTCCAAAGTCCAACATAATTTGCGGTAGTCTGCTAAATACCACTAAAGTAGATGGTAGTGTACCATAATAGGTACTACAGAAATACAGATTCTTACTCTTGCGGTTGGCTGTGCCTTGCCTGCTAGTTATCTGAAATGTTAGCAATTAAGCAAGACCCCTAGCTCTTAACTACATCGGTTCCCTGAACACTCAACGCCTGTAGAAACGCATATGGAAAACCCTTCTATCTCAACAATCCCTACGTACCCTCTCAAAGAAATATCCAAGAACATAGCCCTTTAAGGTGCCCTGGTAGTACGGTTAAACTTGCCTTGAAAGAAACCCTCATAGCACCCGTTAAAGTAACCCTTCAAGGAACCCTTGTAGTGCTTGGCAAAAGCTAATATAGGGGCCTTCATAATTAGAACAAGGTTTTGGGGC
>CAJNDT010005013.1:412500-452500 GCA_905221615.1 Symbiodinium sp. CCMP2592
ACAGCCAAGAGGAGGCATACTTAAGTGTCCGGGTAGGGGTATGTGACAACCACGCCCAGCGGCCCATCGAGAAGCCCACTGCCGAGAACTCAGCTCCAGCACATACCTGCAAATGGGATCTAAACAGTTGACTCATGCGTTTGACGATCCGAGACTGACTCATTTAACCTCCCCTCAATCCCATCTCACCGGACATTATTCGAGACGAGACAATCAAGCATGTCGGTTTGTGTAGAAAGCTGCCCCAGCATCCTTCTGCTGAGCATTCTGCACTTTGCTTGCCGCCCGACCCCTCACCGAGTCTCTGCCCATGCTTACTCCTACGCATAACAATGTGAACTGAACTTCCTTGCGTTTTCGTCCTGTCCGGCAAGTGCAGATGATGGCATGGTCACGTCACCTTCAGGGCCCTGTTGGTAAGCAGTAGGCTACTGGTGAGATGTTTGTACTTGCGTATACATACATGCTGAGGTATTCAACATGTCCCAATGGCAATCTATGTAGGTACCCATAGGCTCCATAGTAGTTCATGTCTGGGATTACCTTATAGGGTTCTAAATATTGATCCCCCAAAAGAAACTACTATGGGCAGTGAAAAAGCTACGCTGGCCTCGCCTTCCCAAGGTGCTCCTCCACTTCTGGCATGTCACGCCAGCAATCCGCACAGCCCACCTGCACGCTACAGTTTCGGACAGAATTTAAGGCTCGGCGTATGGGGTTATCTATATGAGGCTCACAAGATAACGTGTTTCAGGCTTGGGGAGCTAAGCGAAAACTGCAAACATCAACCTTTCAAGGCTTCAGGCCAGCCTGTCGAACAAAAAGTACGACAAAAGCGGCCTTCCAGTATAGTTGCCCCTAGAACGACATGGATGCTTGCAAAGGCTCCATGTTAAATCCGAAAACTGAAATCAACCTTGATCCTAAGCCTCAAAACCCTAAATCCCAGAAAAAGCCCTACACCCTCGCCAAGACGCTATGAAGCCCTGCCCCTAAACCCTGAACGCTTAGCCCAAACCGCATGCCCCCAGAACCCTCCACAGAATCGTAACACCCTAGAAGAGCCAACAAGCTGAAATTAAACACTAACACATCCCGATCCCCTTAGGCTCAGCCCACGTGGAAACCCTGTGTCCCAAAAGACCATAGAGAACACACAAGTTCGAATCCTCCATACCCGCACAGACTGAAGTGGTCTTTCTATAGAGCCTTTCTCCAGACCGCTTAAAATCCCCCAACAAAATCCGGAACCCTAAACCCTAAACCCCCTAAACCCACTAAACCCCCTAAACCCCCCTGAAGCCCAAGCCCTCATTCGCCTTCGAGGTTTTGAGCTCCTGCCCGGCCAGGCCACGGTAATTCAAAGCGACGGCCTCTTAAGCACGGCATTCCCCAACAAAGGGTTTAGGGTTTATAGGGTTTAGGGTTTAGGGCGCCGCATCTACAGCTCCTATGAGGGTAAAGAAAGGTTGCTGTAAGTGTCCCTCAACCTTCTTCAGAGTGTAGGGGTGTAGAGTCGAGTTCAGTGTTTTGAGATGTGTTGAGCCTTGCGGGGTCAAAGCTTCGGGTTCAGCGTTTACTAGTAGGGTCTACGAGGATTTAAACTCTCCCAACTTGGCCACCAGGCAAGGCGTCTGAACACGAGTCCAGCAAGAGCAGCTTTCTTATCAAGAGCCGCGAATTACCTACTGGGCCTTACCAAAGGACTCTCACCGGCTTAATGAATGGCCTGGACCATGGGAAATCCCTGACCCGTCAGCCTGAGAACCACAAGCCTTGAATGTTACCATGGTAGTAATCTAGCAGCGGATGCAGGATGAAGGTGCGGGGTTGCCCTAGCATTGACTATCCTGGGTCCTTGGCAAACCTGCAAACACATGCTGAATAGATCTGCAAGGACCTCTAACGCCAAAAACCCGAAATGCCGAAAGCTGCAATGCCGGAAAGATCCCCAAGCTCACCACCATCGCCATCCCAAGCCTGAAAGCCTTCGTGGCGGAAGTGCCTGGAAACGGTCATGGGTCAAGCTTACTCAGGGCTTAGGGTGTAGGTTTTTCAGTCTTCCCTAGACAGTTGCCGAAACTGCTGAAGCCGAAGCCACCCGACAAATACTCGGTATCACATCTGGTATACATCAGACAAACACAGATATCTAACTAACTGTCTCTCTTCTCCCTATCTCTTGCTATCTAGCTGACAGATACCGCTGCCTATACATCATACCCACCACTCATAAGTTTACAACACACGGCGATATCGCTTCGAAGTTCAAACCTTTTTTGGAATGCCCAAGGCTGGTGGACTCAGCGATTAAACCGGATTGACACCCGCACAAGAAGTCCGAGGAAGATGCTTTCGGTGTGCGTATGCTTGGCTGACAGACCTACATGACAAGATACCGAGACGTGAAGACCTCCTAAGTAGTGTAGGGGCCTTAATAAATAATCAGAAGAGGGTTTTGGGGATTCTTTTTTTCAATTATGATAGTATGATAGCTCCCAAACCCAATTCTACTTATTAAGGCCCTTGTACTAGTCCATGATGTTCATTCATTCGATTTGCACCCAGTCGCTATAATCTGGCTCAGAGGTCTCACGAATGACACCCCTAACATAGGGGCCTTAATCATTAGAAGAGGCTTTCTTTTAAAGGGGCCTAAAAGGTATATTCTAAGAGATCTGTAAGGGTACTCTAATTTCGGGGCCTTAATACTTAGAATAGGGTTTTGGGGCCCACTGCACTGTGACTGTGTTAAGGAATTCCCAACAAGGAGCCGCATCGAGCTCTGCACGAAACTGGTTCGGCTGTCGTTGTTGAGGCCCGGCAGGAGAACGACGACCTGAACTGAGCGGAGAGTGCTGCCACACAATTCGATCGCCCCAGCCCTGCACGGTCTGATCCTTAATTCCAGAAGCCCTATCCAATGAATAGTGCCTTTTTGACGTCTCGTGAAACATGAAAAGGGTTTAGGGTTTAGGCAGACACCAGGGAGGAATGCACTTTGGCCGAGTCGCTCGGCCGCTGTCGGTCAGGGGAGGCTCGTACCAGTGCAGCGACATAGTGCCTCACGGCAGGGGAGTCTAGGCCTCCTACTTGGAGGATCATGGGACTTAGTAAGTATAGTTACCCTTATTATAACCCCAGCTACTAAGTCCCATGATCCTTTAAGTACTTCTCCGACGGTTTAGACGGAGGCTTTTTTGCCTGCGACTTCGCAAGGACAAGCGCGCATGGCAGGGTCGGTTTATATGGGATTTTTGACTTCTTCAGGATGAATCAAATCCAAAAGAGAGCAACATGCATATTCGATCGCCATCGACAGCATAATCGCATAAGCGTCTCCAACATCTTCATCACCAGCACCTGAACATAATCGTAGTGGCCGCGCACTCCTCCTCAGCAGTGCCAACAAAGTCAAGCGGCTTACACGCGAGTAGTTGCTAGGCACGGCGGAATGTGCGAAAAGCAGGGACGCTCTTAAAGTATTCTCGCCCGCAAACCACAGGACCCTTCCTGCAAATATCCCCAAACAGGGGACCCCCCTATTGAATCAATTGAAAGTAATTGAATGACAACCCTTGCCTGAACTCAACACTGGTTTCTGTAAAGGAACTAAATACCATACCAAAGTCGGAAACTGTCAACTCTAATCCTAGGTCCGCATTTATTTCGGCAGCTTAAGCTCCTTCACGAGAACCTACGAAACCCTAACTGAACCACAAAGCCCAAAGCCCGAAACCCTGCAGAATGCCTCCATCCGACAACTCCAGGACCTCCATGCGGCCTCGCATGTGCATGGAAGGCATCACCTCGGAGGCTGCTCGAGAGCCCAGGTTACCCCCAATGACATTGACATGATGCCTTGTAGTGTGCTGAGTTAGCATGTCAGGGTGGGTTGAAAAATCCTTTTTTCAGCACGGACCTCAGTCTCTTGAAAACTCCATAAACATGGAAGGCAGGAACTACCGAGGAAACTGAACAGGCCCCTCGATGGGATGCACCGGCCTCAATCCGGCCTTCATGTTTGAGAACTTGCGCTAACAAAGGAATGCAGAGGGGTAGCATCGAGTTTTTCGAGGGGTCTGTTGCTATGATTCCAAATCGAACACGCAGGGATGGCTAATGCGCTGCTCTACATCGATTGGAAGCCCTAACTCTAGATTCTAGATCGAGATTCTCATTTGAAGGTTCCTGGGTTCATAGGTTGCCCAAGCCTACCCCTGGACCCTACCCCGCAATCTTGACTAAATGCCTATTAAATGAGCTTTATATGGCGGCCCACCATCTACCTTGGTGCCGTGAAGCTGCCCACTGTGAGTTGCGGGGGTGGGGCGCGGCGCGGGGCAGGGCGGGGCGGGCGGGGCGGGTGGGGTGGGCGGGGCGGGGGGTGGTAGAGCGAGCAACCCCGCTTTTCACCACCTCCTCATGTAATGCTCATGTAACGCTCATTTAATGCTCATTTAACGCTCATTTAACGCTCATTTAATGCTCATTTAATGCTCTGATGCGGGGTTGGTTCTTGCAAACGCAACTAGAGCTGGTTTGGGGTGGGCTGGGGTGGGGTGTGGGGTGCGGGGTGGGGTGGGGGGTGGGGTGGGGGTGGGGCGGGGGGTGGTGGGATGTGGGGTGGGGTGGGGGGTGCTGCAGCGCAGGCAGGGCAGGGCAGCAAAAGCAGGGAAGTGCAGAGGGTGGCAGGGGGGCAGGGCAGGCAGGGCAGGGGGGGAGGGCAGACATCGTCTCTCACTAGTGTTCGTTTATTGCTCACTTATTGCTCCCATAATGCTCACATAATACATTTTTAGTGCCATTTTAACGATCATTTATCGCTCATTTCTTGAGGAGAGCCGGGGTTGGTCCCCGGGGTTAGTGTGAGCTACCAATGATGGGTAGATGTAAGGAAAACCCACGAGGCCCTCACTGACATAAATACTGCTATAAGGTTTAGGATTTGGCGGTTGACGGGTTTAAGGGTTTAGGTTTAAAATGTTTTAAGGGTTTGGGGTTCAGGCTGCTACACTTCTATTTGCTTGCGACAGGACCGTATTGCGCCCAAACTCGTTTACAAAACAGCCAATAACAAAACAATGCGTGTTTTCCCTTATCCGCCATACACAACAACTCTACATCAACTCCATGGAATCCTGAAACATCCCGGGATTAGGCAATACAGTATTGGGCTCGCTGAGTACTACACCTTCGATATACTTCCCTAAGGGTCCATGTTCCCAAATACCTATTTAATTAGTATACTACAGGAACTACTCTGAATCCAAAGTATATACTACTCGGGCACGCGGAGCAATAAAAAAACCTTCACTTTTTGGGGGCTGAGAGGCGGCCCATAGGCTGCTGTACATGGTCGAGAAGTAGCCGCTGAACTCCAGGATCGGGTGCGGCCTCGGAACTCGCTCTTGAGCGATCCAAAGCCTGAACCAAAATCCGGCGGTTTATGGATGAACCCCTATATGCCCAAACCCTAAAGCCTGACAGGGGCAAAGGGCCGTAAAGGCTATATAGGTTGTGAGGTAACCTTCTTGTGGAATGGTTTTTCTTTGGTGGTTCGCTGGTCAAGACCCGACTGTGCATGGCAAACTTGTGGTCCGGTCTAAGTCGAGAGGTTCCATGGGGCCTCTAGACACCAATTAAAACAAAGCTCTCGCATCAAGTCAACCTCTAGCTTCTGCTGCCGTCACCCGTTCCGGCCGGCAGTCGCACCAGCTCACCTGCCTTAACCCCGAATGCACCACAACTTCTACAAGCGCCATCCCATGAATGCAAACCTAGAGGCCAGTAGTCACTCAACACAAGCTTCACCTCCTGGAGAAGTCGCTGGTCCTGTCACAAGGATCCAAAAGGAACTCTTTCGTTCAAGCAACTATGACTCAACAAAAACATGGCAAACTCGGCAGCTACCCAAACCCTCAGCCCTTCTTTGATCTAGTTTGTGCAAGCGGTCGAGCCCAAAGAACCAAATCCGCAAAGCAACACAGAAGTCCTCGGGGTGCTTCTCATCGACAGGAGAATGAAAGAGCACCGCTGGTCGAAGCTCCTCTCCTCAACATGCACAGGTTCAATTCGAACATGAGATCAAGTACGCAGAAATGCACCCAAACTAGTCGCAAACCGCAAAGAAGGGGATTTGCCAAGCTGGCATAAGTTGCGCAAATATCGCCGCATCAGCACTACTGCTAGCGCCGTAGCCGAGGTCGCCCCCAGCACAGCACCCTTGGCGACATCTCGACCAGCCATGGCTGAGCGGCGTAAGGTATGGATTGCGGCAATGTGGCGTGCTCTGCACTTAGCCTGCTTCTCACAGCATGTGTACGTTCGTGCGTCTGCACTTCCCATAATTAGCATGCCTGAATCTGACAAGGTCTGGTTGTGTCAGCCCGTCAGCCCTCCCTTCAGCTGCGTGCGGACAAGTCGGAACCGGAAAAGCGGATCGTGGGTCAGGTTGCTGCAGCATATGAGGTATGGTCAACAGGACAAGCAACCCGTGGACAGACGCCTTACAAAGGCCCTTCAAACGAGCCCCGGAACTCTAAACCCTACAGATGCTGAACTTGATGCCAAACCCTACTTGTCGGGTATCATGGGGAACTAAAGGTTAAGCTTTTGGGTTATATAGGGATTACATAGGGACTATACTACCCAAAAAAGGCTAAAGGTTACCTATACTTTACTACTAGGAAACCGACTCTCGCCCCGGCCTCTTGTGCAGTTTGCATCTCCTTTCGGCTGCACGTCCTGAGTTGGGATGCGGATTGCAAGTTGGGGGCTTCAGGGTTTGGGGTTTACCCAAAGGCCCCAAAGTAGTTCCTTTTTGGGGTTCATATATAGAATCCTATAAGGTAATCCCCAAAAAGGAACTACTTTGGGGTCTCTGGGTAGGGTCTGATGTGCCCTTGATGACGTTAAGGGCTTTAGGGGTCAGGGTTGAAAAAGAAGCTGCAAATGTGAGTTGAAACGGCTGGATGACCTTTGGCAGCGTGCTGAAGGCAGTGTAGCTTTGCGTACAGCATTCACAGTTGATGCAAAGACCGACAGAAGACCCTTAATCTCGATACACGACACTTACAGTGAGCAGACTTTCCAGCGCGAAAACCTAAACCACTCCTTTCGAAGTTTCACATATTGCCCACGGACCTCTTCAACGGCAAAGGCCACGATGTAGACCTGGACTCAACCCTGTGCCAAGCGAGGAGCTTGAGCAGGGCCTCCATGTCATCCCAGAACAGACCTTCATCGGGGCCCATCAGGCAAGTCTGAATATGTTCGGTGGTATGTGATTAGGGTAAATAGTCAACGGGTGTCTTGTTGCATCAGATCCATATCTTCACATCCATCATAGGTACTATGATTACAAGTCCAACTCAGTACATGCATACACATACCCTGAAGCTCTATACCCGAAAACAGAACTCAGACAGTACGTATTTTTGATAATTGTATGTCTACATTGTATAAGCGGGGCCAGACACCGGGAAATCCCAGACATCGCAGAAACTGTCAGAACAAACTACGCTGTGGAGGTTCTGATAGGGTTTATAGTTGGCTGTTCCAGAAGGTTTAGAGAAGACTTGTAGCAGTTTGGGTTCAGCGTCGAATTTTGAGTTTGGGGACCTTGAAATGATTCTGAAAGAGCGAACAAAAGGATTTCAAGGCTTTAACGGGGCCATGGAACTTAACGAATAGGGTCTCGAAATCATGTTAAAGTAGGTGACCCCAATTGATGTGCGTACTGTATGGCACTGCTTCGTTCCACTTCTAGCACTAGCGTTTGCATCACGAGCCAGTCTAGCTCATCATCGTCATCAACATCACCACCATACACTCCATTCTCAGCAACGCCATCGTCAACAGCAGCAGCATCAGCATCGACATCACCAACATGATGCCGCCGTCATCGAAACGATCAAACCATCACCATGGCCTCTTACCGCCGTCACCGCTCACTGCCGCCATCATTACCAGCCTCCCAACTATCATGATGATGATGATGATCATCATCATCATCATTATCATGGCCACCCCTTGCCACCCAAGACCTTGAATCCAGAACTCTGTATCATATACCTTATAGCCCTATAGCTTATAAGGAGCCCTGAACCCCCTACCTCGCTCCGACGTCTGGGGCTCCATTGTAGGCCGGAGCTCCGCGATCTGCCACCTGAAGTCTCTGAGGATTCGCTGTTGTTGCGCAGGTTTTTTTAGGATTTGAGGTCTAAGGCTTAGGGCTGATGAGGGATACACTAAGTCTATTCGTCTAGAGGCTTGATTTTGTTTCGGCTCCCATAGGGTGTCTGCAAGGGCTCTCTGACCCTCTGATCCATGGGGACCTGTCAACTTGACCTCCTCTTTCTTGAAATTAGCTGGTAGGTGGTTTACAGGGTCCCTAACTGTGGCAATAAACGAAGTAGGTACCAGTCTGGTCCGAGTATAACGTCTTAGAGCAACAGGTGAAGACACACGCGGTTTAGGGTTTAGAGTACACACGGTTATGGAACAGCTGCCACGACAGCCGGCAGAGTTATCTCCATACACAGAAGTAGGAGCACCTTAACCCTGAACGAGTGTTTCTGAAACATTCAACACACACACACACACACACACACACACCGTGGCTAATTTGAGTGCGAACCCGCAGCCCTCAGGCACCCAAGCAGTGCCGAACTGAGGATCAGGGCCCTTATGGCCAGCACCTGCCAAAGTACTCACACCCCATGCAATGCCGCAACCTCTAGCCCAGAGACAAGTGAAAGGAAGGTGCAGAGTTTGAGGGCTTACTTTACACTTGCCTAATTAGACCCTTCGGAACCTCTAAACCAGATCGCTAACAACTCACAGTAGCCCTTGTCTTAAAAATCTGTAAATGCTAGGTTCGCAACGGCAAGGACCAGCTACTCACGTGCTGAAGAGCGGCTCCGTGCCCAAGTCATCGTTGCGTCCGTGCAGCGACGCCAAGAACGCCTCCAGGACGGAAAATGTCTGGACAAACGCTGCTTCGGAATCAGGACATCCGGAAACCTAGACCAACCCCAAACCCCCAATTCGGAGATGGACCCTTCGTTCAGACTGTCTTCATTGCATGGCTCTGTGCGGGGCGGGTGGACATAGAGCTGTTGGTGGTAGTAACGGTGATAATCGCGGAAATGGTAGCGATGGCGGTGATAGTAGCGGTAGCAGCAGCCGCAGCATGAGCAGGAGCAGCAGGAGCAGGAGCAGCAGCAGCAGGAGGCCAGTGGCAGTAGTAGTAGTAGTAGTAGTAGTAGTAGTAGTAGTAGTAGTAGTAGTAGTAGTAGTAATAGTAGTAGGTAGTAGTAGTAGTAGTAGTAGTAGTAGTAGTAGTAGTAGTAGTAGTAGTAGTAGTAGTAGTAGTAGTAGTAGTAGTAGTAGTAGTAGTAGTAGTAGTAGTAGTAGTAGTAGTAGCTAGTAGTGGTAGTGGTAGTGGTAGTAGTAGTAGTAGTAGTAGTAGTAGTAGTAGTAGTAGTAGTAGTAGTAGTAGTAGTAGTAGTAGTAGTACTAGTAGTACTAGTAGTGGTCGTCGCCGTCGTCGCAGCAGTAGGAGTACGTAGTAGTAGTGGTAGTGGCAGTGGTAATGGTAGTGGTAATAGTGGTAGTGGTAGTGTAGTCGTGGTCGCCGTAGCAACAGCAATAGCAGTAGCAGTAGTGGCAGTATGAAGCAAGCTTATAGTAGATGATCGCTGAGACATCACCCCCTGCAAAGTCAAGGACCCCCTTCCACTAGAAAAGCTCTACAGGCCATCGAGGACATGCATATGCCAAACGCAACCACCCGGCAGGTGTCATCGCTCTCTTGGCCCAAGTCCTTGGGGTCATCGATGGCCAACTGGAGGTCACGCAGAGAGTTGACCTTTCAAGCGCACCCCTATAGGGCTCAGTGTCCCGCAGATCAAGGTTGGGAATTTGGGCCTCGTTCTTTCCGACGTAAGAGCTCCAGAAGCTTTCGGACTGGTTTGCGTTATAACGTGGCTTGATTGTTCGGCAAGACCTTCGCCTAGACCTTCCGGTATAATGAAAGCCGGAAGAGTCCTGGAAAGCGACTCCTTGAAACACACTTTAAGCCTGAAGTCTTCAACCTACGCTTCACACTTTTTTCCTTCCTACCTAGCCAGGACGAAGCCCGCATTGCAGGGAATCTGGGTTGAACAGTCGAAAACAGCTAAGATTTCATAGCCAATTAGGCACTCCGGCGTGACGAGCACTTGATGACTCAAAGCAAGGTTGACGCACGGGCTCACGCTGTGTTTAACAATCAAGAACCACTTTCACCGCTAGGACTGCTCAAAGTCCTATCATCCCACTCTGCATTCACCTCCCATTAACAGCTTGCTTGTCAGTCATTGACCACCAATTCTCATGACGACCATGAGCCAAGGAAAAACCTCTGCAACTCAGACTGCTCATGACAGAACTTTCCATATTGCTTGCAATTTGCAGAATTATTTGCAGCAAAATGCCGACTTGAATTCCTCTGCGATTTGCAACGATCCTGGCATACATAAGGCCAGTTCAGCGGGCTGCGCATGTAAGAAGGATCATCTCAGCACACAGACACTATTTCAGTGGCTCGAGCCAACTCCTTGTTTCCACACTTGTGTTGCTGGCCTTGCGGAAGATCGGCCGCGCGTGATCCCACAGAACCTCGGGCAAAAGCTCCGCTGAGGCTTTAGTCTTCCAGCGATTTTGTTAGCTCTGTCCTTTGATCAGAGACGTTGAGGGTGTTCTCGCCATCGCCGGGCCGTTCTACGAGGAGCCAGCGCCCCTGGAGTATAGTAGTATAGCATCATGTTCTGTGACATGTAAAGTTTCTTTTAAAAGTGTCCCAACCAATCCTAACAATAGCATAACTCCATAGCATAAAGAGTCGCAAAAAAACATGCGCTAGCATCCAGGGTCAAGGCATACCCCTTACAATTCCGAGTAAACACATACGTTTACGTTCGATCCGGGAATACGGATCTGTTTGTTGGTCAACGACTCCGTGGTGGGAGGCCGTGCCTGCATCTCTTTGAGAAGTGGTTCCACAAACCTGGGCTAGGGCAGAAGTCTCGGGATGAAGATAGAGATTGTAAAAGGTACGGCTCTTGTGTATAGGGGCGTGGTGACAGAGCCGAGGAATTTGCAACCCAGCAAGAGCATCTTCGAATTGAAAGGAAATCGCTAAGGTTAAGGAGGGTTTGAAGGAACCGCCACTTGAACTGAATCCTGTGAAGGTCATGGTGCCGCTTACCTTTCGGTGCATGCGAAAGCAGGCTTCTACCGAAAACACCAGGCCGGCAAGGCTTCGAGAGGAGCTGGGAATGAGGGCTCAGCGTCCTTGGTGACCCTAACCACAGATAGGAAGAAGCTTTGAAACGACGACATCCACGAGTGCCAAACCGGACGGTGTAGCATTGGGATGAAGCTCCGGCCACCCTAAACATCACCATCTCAATCACTCTGGTTCCCGCTCATCACCAACTTCCTCATGACACCATCTCCACCAACCTTAAACCTTCCATCCAAAATCTTGAGCCCAGAACCCCAGAAACTTCCCTCAACGGCAGGAGTCCCAAACCCTGCCACTCAATGGCGAACTCTTGCGGGTTCCTACAACCAAGGATAGCATAGATAGAGGTTTTGGTAGTATGGGTCATCATAGTATTTCGCACCTTTGTCTAGTCTCGGACCGCCAACCCCCCGTGTATTGAAACCCTCAGCTAAAGGCCAGGGAACATTCGCAGCCGCGCAAGAGCCATCTTCAAGGCCTGGTACTTGAGGGTTACCATAGGTGCCGGAAGAGCTACGGATACTGTTAGGCTGCTAGGGTTCCTTGGTGTATTACGATAATACTACAAGGGCTTAAGAAATACTGATGCTGTTAGGATCCCTTAGTATAATGCTATAATGCTACTTGGGCTCCATATCATAATACGATATCGCCTTGAAGCAAGCCAAGACTATACTATACTATGTTGTAGGGTATTGAACAATGCTCTACTACATATTATGTCATAATTGTGCTATGTTGCATGATACTACAGTGAGGAGGGAACCTCATGACCAGGAGAACACCAAACCCTAAACCCTAAGCCCTAAACGTCCCAGGCCCCCACACCGCCACAGCTAAAATGCTATCTCCTGCTGAGGCCCAGGCCATTGGTCTGAGCCGGTCTCCCAGCATCGCTACGAGATCCTTTCGGACTTATGTAGGAGTTCGGCTTTTTTGAGGTGTTTTGAGGGTAATTATATGAAAGCTTTGCATTGGGGGTTTTCAGAGGGCTTTAACGATCTGTTGGGGCGGTTCGGGCACGATTTAAGGCTGATTTTGAGGTTTCTGTGCTCGCCGTCGAGCTGTCCATGTGAGGCATGTGCGAAAGCTTGGCTGACTAGGATAAGCTGCTTTCTATAGGGCTTCTCGGCGTAGGATTTGGGGTGCACATACAGGAGATATGACGACGATACGTACACAACACGCTGCCGGTCGAAACGAAGGTTTCCCCCGCTTCTGACATCTACATGTTTCTCAAAATTTACTTTGCTGCTAGCTTTACACCTTGTACATCCGTAAGACTTACCCAGACAGGCCGCAGTGCATGTGAACTAACCCAACTGCTGAAGTACCCTGGCCTCACTCAGATAACTTGGGCCCAGCCGCAACTGAGCACTCCATTGCGACTATCGTCAATGAAGCTTCAGTCTGCCCCACTGTTGCAGCCGCGTCACCGGGTGCCGGGAGCACCCAAAGTCGATCAACTTGGTATCATCCCTGATTCGTGTGTCGGGCTTTGGCTCTAGGCTCTAGGAGCTTTACAGCAAGACATCTCGGCGCTTTCATTTCCTTGCGCATGTTGGACGCCAGTGAGATCCTTGCTTACCAAGAGGACACAACTGCGAAGATGCGTTGAACGCTCCGCCGTAGAGACTTTGCCCCTGAATAAGCGAGCTAGAAGACCCCTGCCATAGTGAAACGATGGCGTTGGAATCTGTTCAAGATCAGGCCTCGTCGACGGAAGTACATGTGTCAGAGCCTGTCACGCACGCTCTTCCGAGGAAGACATGGCTTTCTTGTTCTCGACTTTTTGCACAACCCACAAGAGGGTGGTAAAGGCTCTCAGCAAAGTAACATGACTGAAGAACAGGTACATGAGATACATATATGTCTACATACATACATATATGTATATAGATATATACATGTACGCTGGAAATGTATATATATATATATATATATGTATGTATGTATGTATGTATATATATATATATGCACATGCACATAGACATGGGCACGTAAAAAAGACGAATACATAACAATAACAAGTGAATTTAAATATGTACACATACATACACCTCCTTGAGCAGATACAGGTTTCTGACAATTGAAGCGGCCAGGGGGGGTAGCATGTATACATGTAATAGGCCATCCAAGCTCTCCAACCCGTCCTGTTTTATGGGTCGAATGAATGCCTGGAGTTCGGCTTGCAAAGCAGAACTTTCCCTTTGCAGGACCTTGTGTGTAGAAAAATCCTGGTGTTCCAGCTGTATTTTCAGTGATATTGCGAGGCAAGCAAGCAGCTGAAACCGCAGCAATCAACAAAAGTAGCCCTGCATACACGAAATCATGCTAAGACAAAGCCAATAATTTTCGGCCGCAGGCTGTACGGATAGGGGAAATAAGGTGTGACGAGTCTGATAAACCGTAACCTTAAAGGATTTCGGGCACCTACATCCACAAAGCATTGGTAGGTTTCGGGAACCCAAAGCCCATAGATGATTTTTTGGATTGAGACCTTTACGGAACTCGAAATCTGCAAGGGTTTGGGCTTCAACAATTAAGACTCAAGGAGCAATCATTCCAAGAGCACAAAATCACCAACAGCAATAATCAAACACAGCGATAGGAAACCTTCGATAGGAATGGTATATATTACTAACAAGAATGGCCAGACAAATGATTTGTGGCAAGATGAAGAAAACATCGCAATATGATATATAATAATCAAACCAATCGTGCCTCAGGGTTCTGCCCAAGGGCTGCGAGAACGACTTCGCACTTTCCACGGAGCCTGCATGTCGACCATAACGAATTGGGTTGGGCTCAGCTGCTCGCGTTTGTGATTCATGTGTCTGGGATTATAGGGTTTATGGCTTAGGGTAGGGAAATACAGATCTGAAAATCTCAGATATTTACAATATGACATATTGAACGAAACAAGAAGCCAAGGTAATAATGGCAACATCGCTGAATTCAGGATATCGTCGTTAGGGCGCCCTCTGTCGTTTTACAGGTCACCGCCAACGTTTGCCATCTTCAACAAGCGCCTGCTTTAACACCTATATTCGACAACCTTGACCCCGGCTCATGTGGATTTATATGTTTCGGCGCTCACACTCGGACAAGGGTTTCGGATGATATGGGGTTTAATTTACTTAGTAACACTGATAAATACGTACATGCTAACATATCTACACATATAAAGATAAAATCGGAACATCATGAGACGTCAACACATTTGTACACAACACGGGTGCATCATCATCAACATCAACAACATCACCGTCATGATCATCATCGTCTGTACGTACCACTGGTAGTGAAATCTCCAGTTGTCAAAACTGCGGTGCGGCTTAAAGAAGCAGCTCTCTCTATACGGAATCATCAAGTGTGACCGTGTAATGGATGTGTAATTAATGGGGTCTCGCAGCTGGGATTTTGCAAACGCCACTGCATGTTCAGGGCTTCCGTGACTATTGAAGCCGAGTGTCAAACTTTGCTGCTCTGTGAAGAAATGACGGGAATGTGGTTCATGAGTGGCGAACGACCCAGTAGAACAGCCTGGTGCCGGCAAAGACCGGCCAACGACCGTCGGGACACCACCCGGAAAGAACCGAGAGACCACCAGGAGGTCACACTCACATGGCGTTTGTATGCTTCCACCCCATGACCGCTGGATCTCGGAGGAAGGCCAATGCCTTCCAAAACGAACGAGTTTTCCGGCCAACGGTGCCCATGTGCTGGACTTTGCAATGAATCTGACTCTCCCCGAGACAGTTTCAAGCAGATTCTGCGTGAATGAACAGACATGAACTTGACGCGAGCGCAAACTATGCACAGCACCAGAGTGGGAGCCAAGTCCCACGCCGTGCTTTCTAAAAAATTGGCCTCTGCATGTTAGAATGCAGCAGTGTTTAGGGTTTAGGGGTTTAGGGGTTTTTGGGACATGACTAGGACTGGTGAAGTGTCGTAATATCCAACACGCGATCGTCAGGCACTGCCCACCTGGCGCTGGCGTATTCAAGTGCCAAACCATCCTGTGCCACAGCCGCCTGGACGATGTATTCCTTAGATCTCGCAGAAAACCGCTGCCGTTGTAGACGACATCCACCCACTGACCTTCACATACCCAACACGCGTGCATAAATCCTACATTCTATACCCACTTAAAACGAGCAATAGCACCGGTTACATGCTCAGTGAATAGTAATCGTAGCAGTAATAGTAGTGACATTAGCAGGAGTTCTGGCACTGCTACTGTTACATATTAACGATAGCAGCAGTAGCAGGAGCAGTAGCAGTCGCAGGGGCAATAGCAGGAGGGGTAGCAGTCGCAGTCGCAGCAGCAGCACAGGAGCAGTAGAAGTAGTAGTAGTAGTAGTAGTAGTAGTAGTAGTAGTAGTCGTCGTCGTCGTACTGGTAGTAGTAGTAGTGGCAGGAGTGGTAGTGGTGGTAGTCAGTAATTAGTAGGATTACAGGTGCGACTAGTACTAGTACTAGTAGTAGTAGTAGTAGTAGTAGTAGTAGTAGTAGTAGTAGTAGTAGTAGTAGTAGTAGTAGTAGTAGTAGTAGTAGTTGGTCACCCACAGTAGTAGTAGTAGTAGTAGTAGTAGTAGTAGTAGTAGTAGTAGTAGTAGGAGAAGTAGTAGCAGTAGTAGTAGTAGTAGTGGCAGTGGCAGTGGCAGTAGTAATGTTTCGTCTTGTACCAGGAGTGGTAGTCGTAGCAGTAGTAGCAGTAGCAGTAGCCATAGCCGTAGCCGCCGTAGCCGTAGCGTAGTGGTAAGTAGTAGTCGTCCTCGACAGTTGTTGTGGTGGACGTCTTGCGATGGTTCTGAAAACAACAGCACCTGCGGTAGAACTGGGTACACCAGTCAGCACCGATTCCCTGTGGCATGCCGCTTCCCACTTTGAAGTCAGCTTCTGTTTGTCATGGGAGAAGTACGACGTGCCGAATGAAAGCCCCCCTGCCTCTCACCGTCGTACTGTCCTTCATGCTCATGTGGCCAACCGTAAACCTATGAATGTTTGTTAGTTGTCAACTCAGAACTTTAAAAAAAAAACAAGAAGCGATGGATGCACAAACGCCTCATATTGCAGTAGATTAGAACCGAAGGGTAGAGAGTACCCCCTAGACACTGACAGCTACCTTCAACCCAAGACTCATCGTCCCGGAGCTCAACGGGGACAAACACCAGCACCTTGCCATTACCCTCCACGGCTTTATGGACGATCTCCTTCAGGCGAACTTGAAAGGCTGGCAAAAGCCGGACAGAACTTTAGAATGCCAGCTCCAAGGATTCGGGCGTGCTCGAATGCTGCATAATCGGGGATTACGGGGCTTAGAGCCTCTATGGGGTTGGCATTTTTGTGTCTTTGAATGAAGGCCGTCCTTGTCTTGCAGCTGCTCGGCTAGAGCATGTGGTAAAGAATGTGGCGCAGAGCCTCATGGGAAGGACATTAGTCTAGAACTTGTTTAGTGTGCCCACAGAGCTTTCTGTGCTGCTTCGATGTGGGGATCTACAGGGGGCTTGTGAACTCAACAAGTTCAGCGACATGCCCCCTAACGAGCATTACGAATCGAACACGCTCCTATGTTGCAGCAACAACTCAACGAGCTGCGAGAACCTTTCAGTGCAGGAGTCCGGCCCTAAACCCTGCACCGAATTCATGGCCTGAAGCAATAGGTCTCGAGCTTCGTTTGCTTTGAGAAGTCTCGGGCTTAGGACTTAGGATAGGGGATGGTCATGATCGGTGCAGATCCTAAGAGCAACAGACCCTGAGACTGGCATGCAATCGGAGTGTCGTGTGCGTGCAATGGGGTGGCCGCTACAATCTGGAAACACTTTTTTCTGTGTCAGCAAAACGGAGCAGAATCTACATTCTGTGAGCCAGTTGTGCCAGAAGTAGGCGCAATGACGGAGCGCATGTTCTCCCAGAGGTCGGGTGAGACCGACATAGCATGCTGCTTCCCGTTGCTTCCTGATTTGTCACGTGCGAGCTGCTCCTAACTCATGTCGTTGCTGTGAAGCGTGGTGTTGCTGGATGCACGCTACCTGCATTGCTTGAGAGCCCATGGGTAGGTATGAACGACAGTAAGTAATCTGAGAGAAGATACAGGTCATCCGCACGTATACCTACCCGTGAACCGTCGTCTAGCATCCGGCCGCAAAGCAGCTGCTTCTCAGAAGGCTGCTTGTGCATTGCTCTCAGCATCTCGGCATGGCGGAGGAACGAACGAAGCAACATTAGCTCGTAATCGAACTTCGGAAGAGCATGCCCGTCCTCATTTCTTCACTCTCCTACAATTTGCAGCGTGATGAAATTATGATGATGATGATGATGCAGGTTACGGGCAGGAACGGTCCTCTGCTGTGTTTATCACTTGACTACTAAGCCAAGGGCGAGATTTGCCACAGTAGCCCTTCGGCAATGCACGTGGCCTGATGCGATATCCTTGTGGGATTTCACAATCGAAGCTCCTGGGCCCGTTTATATTGCAACACGTCTACACTCCTGCTGGTGGATCGTGCAACATGAGGCTATGTGTACATGTTTGTGACAAAGGGACCTGTACTAGAGAAATTATATATCTATATGTGTATGTATGTGTTGGTGTATGTGTATATATATATATATATTATATTATATGTATATATAAATATATGTATATTACTAGCACGGTTCCGAGACATCGGACCCGAGAATCCTAAGGGCCTCTTGTGCGGGAGCCTCGCAAACTTCTGTGAGAATCTGAGCCTGCGCCATGCTTGGTCAAGAGACGTCGGGTTTTTGTCACTCGTGCTCGACAAGTCAGACGAGGTTTAGGGGAGCATACAAGACAGCGAGCGTTTACATTAGCCGGCAGAGTATAGGAGTTTAGGGAAGTTTACAAGTCTTGGGAGTCCAGCCAGCACTACTTCAGTCAGTATAGTCATGCATGTAGGACGAGCTGGCTTTTCTTCCCAAGGGCAAGGACAATGCATGGCAAACCACTTGAGGCTCCTAGCCGCCGACAGAAGCGTCCCTTCTTATGACTTCTTGGATGATGGGGTGCTGGCCTGCGCAGCGCAGGCCAGCACCCCCCGTGATGCTGGTAGCATCCCAAGCACTCGCAACTGAAACTGGCTGCCCGCAAGCCGCGATGGATTAGCACTTCACGGTGCTGAACCGTGCAAGAGCATGTGTTCCGTCAAGGGCCCAATTTAATGTGATCGAGTGCTCCCCTAAACATGTCCATAGATACTTTGAAGTCAAAAGTGATGTACTCGGCTAGAACCTTGAAGCACGCAGATGTATTTGGGAAACGGCACTCGCATGTGGTCACTGGCGGTCGGGTATCTTGCAATGTGATAAGGGGTTTTGTTCAGGCAGCTGGACCATGGTGGGCTTACTTGGAGGATCATGGGACTTAAGTAAGGTTGTAAATACCTTAATTGGGGTTATAACCCCACTTACCAAGTCCCATGATCCTTCGAGTAGCCATGCTTGAAGGCTAACCGGGGGCATCACAAACCAAGGACCTAACAGCCTGCACCGTGGCCCTTGACGGAATTAAACTGAGAGCCCTAGCTCACCAGAGGCCAAGAATCAGAACCTTCCTTTTGCATGAGTCAGACATACCTCCACCGAATGTGAATCTTATAGGGCCCCAAAGAAGCACATGGGCCAATAGGCAAAAATTAGGATAGGGATATCCCATAAAAAAACATGCTTATGCTTATGTGCTTATTGGGGGTCAGGCTTGGGCTTCCATCTTCCTCGATCCCACGTGCTGGGACGTCTCGAAGGCCCCTGGAGCGGCTCCGGAGACTCAAGGCTGTTCCCATGTTCTTCGAAGAATTCCTACTGGCGAGTGTCCGAAGATAGGGGACCCTAATATAGCACCCTACATAGTAGGATCCCTGTTATAAGGAACCCGACATAAGGCACCCCCTGTGTAACTTTCATGCATGTATGTAAGTCTTCCTACAGTGTCCCCATGTAAACACCTACAGAAGGTGGCGCAAGCACAGGGACAGGCACGGGCGGCACGGTCGAATGGTACCAGGTGCATTGAAATTTACATCTGGCTGCAGACACTCAGAGACGCAGATCAAAAGGCGATCCAGGGGTCATCGCCGAATAGGGTCTCCCTAGCTTACGATGAACTCTTGATACTTGGAATCGTATCTACAGGACTGACATCAGATTGCTAGTGCTAACAATGACCAAGCACTACTAGCTACGCCAGTATTGTCAATTTATACAAACAGGACGGGACTTGCTGCAATAGCAGTGGCGTTAACGACGAGAGCAGTGATCGGAGTCGTTCGGGGGCAGCCTATGTGAACTCCTGTACGTTCAAACCACCAAACCAAAACCCAACCTCTGTGACAGCCTTAAACCGACTTCCTGCACACTGAACCTTTTTTGCGTACGCCTGAACCCTGACACCCTGAACCTTCAATGCTGCTATGTCACCTATGTAAAACTAAAGCTAAAGCTATTGTCGGGACACCTCAAGGTACCTGCAATAGAAATCTTACATGCCCCGTGACCGATCTCATCTTCACAGTGGTTTCAGGGGATCTAGGTCTAGGTAACACCCTCAATCCTAAAGCCGTAAACCTAAAGTTGAAGCCGTGCAGAAGCCGTACAGGAGCCCACAAAAAACGTCGGCAAATGATTCTAACGGTCCGGATGGTCCACAACGAAGTTGAAGCCTCACTAAGGCGGCGATGCCCGAAAAAAGAGAAGGAGCAAGAAGCGCAGCAGCAGGCACGGGTGCCAAAGCTCATCGGAATGTGAATGTGTTGTGATCGGATGTTGCTGCTAGCATGCAAGAACCCGCGATGAATTGATATCTGTCGTACGAGATCCCTCCTCGAATAAGCGCATGCAAAGGCCATGTCATGTAAAATCGGTATGTTTGCTACACATGGAATCATACTGGGTTCTCGTGTTGGGGGCAGGGGGCTGGGCTGTGGCTCAGGGAGTCCCTAGAATAGTTACGATTCGGGCATCTGGGGCCATCTTGCGTGTCTCCGGAGCTGGGCACCCTTCCGAGTTCTACTCGAAGCCCCATCTACGGCTGCTGCTGCTGATGCTGCAATGGACTGGACCCCGCATAGCCTTCCAAAACTACTTGTTTGGTGCATTGCACCTGACGAAACAATAGCTAAAACTCACAAAGGAACACTGAAAGACCCCTTGAACAAAGCAACCCTCTCTCCCATAGGTACCAAAGCTTTTTCTGCAGGGCCCAAAATCTAAGAACTCGGGGATTGCTGGGGCGCTTCCCGAGGCCATGGGTTCAGGGCCGCGGCAGAGTGAAGAATATTCGGTAGCACAGAGTCATGCCAGTGGTAGGGTTTAGGGTTTAGGAAATTTGCGGTTTAGCTTTTAGGAAATTTCGGGTTCAGTTTTGCGTACGCATAGATTTGGAATCGGAAGATGCCAGCTCCCTGAACCCTTGACCTCGCAGCCGCGTCGCAGCCTCTCTTGGCGGAGACATGGCTCCAGGTGTAGTATAGTCATTATTATAGTACGTATAGCACTTATCGAAAAATACTACTTGTAGTAGTTATAGTAATTATAAGCCCTATACACAAGATTCTAAGTTTATAGACTTCACGGAGATCTTCCTTCGCCCCTCCAAGTTGCACCTCTGCGGTGAAAAATGGTCAGACCTTCTTGGCCCGAAGCCAGGGTGTCACCGAAAATCAGGGCCTCTGGCCTGGCAGAGTACAGTTGCAGTCGTCCTTTGGAAGCGATGGTGAAATACCAGCGGGGTATCCACAATGCATGACTTTGTCAGTTTGTTGTTGCTTTGGCCGGGATTTCGACGGCCCCTGCTGTGATATTCTGACCAAGTCTTGCCATTACGATGACATTTACACTTGTGGTTGCCCAAGCTCGAACAGTCTTTTGCCCACAAGCCCTCACGCCCCTGAGCCCGAGAATCTCGCCAAAGCCTTAAACAACGAATGGAACCTACTGCCACCACATACTACCACCGCTACCTAAAGGCCTCCTTCACTCTAGGGCTTTGCATTGAAAGCGATATTGCGAACCACACAAGGCTTGATGGGGCCTGAAATGGCCTGAACCTACTGTGATTGCTACGTTCGTGGCAACTTTGCGCAAGCTGCTGCTTCTGAACTCCATCACTGATTCCTTTGCCAACGGCCAACGTCTCCACCCTTGCATGCTCCGAGCCCCCTGAGCCCAAGCCATGCCTGAAACTACAAGCAACGACAATCGTCCAAAGAGTTTTTATATATTGCTAGTATACCTTACTAGTGATTGCATGCAATGAAAATCCCTACACAACAGCATTAATAAGCTTTTCCTTTTTTGCACAGACTTGTGTGAATCCCGCCTGGATGTATGTCACTTTTGCCTACCCCCGAAACCCGAAACCCGAAGGCCTCGACTCGAACACCTCTCTGGTCAAGTGAAGTCTCTCCCTGCCTTCTTAGCCCGTGGAGCTGTCGGAAGTGCCTCTCAAAGTTCTCAAGGCAGGCTCGGAGCACCAGAGCAACAAAAGCAGCAAGACGTCATAGAGGAAAGGTTGCGGTATTGAAACAGTCATTATCCGTCATGACTACACCCACCGCCCTCTTTTGCTAACTCTCCAAAGCTCACAATGATTCATGTCCCGCCGGCCCTGTGACCAAACCGTATACATCACAAATACCAAAACTGTCTAAGAGAATTAGGGGTGCATCAGGGTTCTGGGTTTGGGCTTGGGGCCTGGGGCCCCGGGCTTAGAGTGTGGGGCCCCGGGCTTTGGAGTAAGGGCATGGGAGTGCATCAGATCTCAGGGCTGAGGCTGATAAAGCTTGGGTTCCACAGGCACACCTTCGGGGGAGATATATACAGAAAGGGGAGAAGGATTTAAAAATCTAAGAAAAATGTACAAAAAGGGGTCCAGGATTTATAAATCTATGAAACAAGCCAGAAGGAGATGGAGGCCGCACCTTTTCAAACTGTGCAGGTCTGCTCAAGGAAACATGCAACCGATCGAACACAAAGTCGACTACACGAAGGTGTGCTGCGCTTCCGGGCTTCGTCCTTCCCGGAAGCCGACTCCTTCAGAAGGTTTAAATCCACAACTCCACAACTTCAATCAAAGTACAGCTCCCGAAGCGCCAGGTACACCTGATGCCCGCGCAGCAGTGCTGAAACCCTCCCCTTTTCTGGATGATCAGCAAACCCATTCACCCATGAAACCTTGCTACACGCCGGTGCCTGTTTGAAGCTTTGCACGTGCACTTTGCGGCCTCCTGGACATTGCTATTCGGCGGGAGACGGTTTGGATAACTGTGAATAAATTTACAAGTGCACCCTGCGCTGCTAATGATGATTTGATAGCGGCCTGTGAAGGGTTCGTCTAACGGCGTACAGACAAATATGCGGGAAATCGCCTCTATGGTGTATGGTCACATCAAGAAACTAAAAAGCTGCAAAGTATCCCAGGACATCCCAGGTCTCCGCGCGGAGACAGTTCAAGACTGAAGACAAACAAGAGTTTTTAGAGCAGAGAACTTTGAGCAGGCATTGCACTTGACAGGAAGTCCTTCAACACACACACACACAAAGCGAAGCTTTGAGACTGAAACAAAGTCTACATGAGTTAGGGTCGACTTCGCCGAAACCGAAGCTGCAAACAGACACTCCAAGAGCTCTGAACCTATCAAAATGATATGCACGGTTTGTTTCAAGTTTACTTAGACCCTCGTTGGTAGTCGCGTTCGCCAGCTATTACAGTAGTCTGGCCTATATTACCAATGACCTAGCATGGACCGGCCTTAATACTGGAATGGGGTCATGGGGCTGATTGCGGTCTCATGATATCTATAAGAGCCGTATACCAGGAGACAAACAGCTACGTGTATGTGCCTATGCAACCTGTTCAACCTATGCGAGTATGTAAGATAATATGGGCTTCAAGCTGCAAGTGAACTCGATCTTGCTGCAGCCTCCTTGTCGCCGTCGCCGCTGGCGGCGGTCGTCTTGGCGCCGCACCTTTCGCCTTGGACCGATCTCATATACTGATACTCATCATGTACTCTATCACTATGAAACATGAAAGCAAGCTCTCAAATAGACCAAACCCCGGTCAACGACACTACACTGGCCAATCTGCTTGAAACATGTGCTTCGCCCTCGACCAAGCACTCAGGCCCCACCTTCAAAATGAAAGGACAGTAAAGCGCAGGCAAACAAATACTTTCATGCTACGTTGCCTACTAACTTTCGGCGTAATGACTGAGATAGGGTTCTTGGTGCACACATGTATATGTATGTATGTATGTATGTATATGTATATATATATATATATATATATACACGAGGTTATATATGCACATGGCTGTTTTCTATGTATTTAGATATACATAATATGCACGTAAGCACACACACATACCCACCCACCTACCTACCTACCTACCTAACTACCTACGTACATACCTACATACATACTTACATCACATTTCATTACCTTACTTCTGGTTACTATATATTATATGTGGGAGCATATAAACACATATATATATATATATATATACACACGTATTTGCATGTGTAGATATATGCACATATACGGCTCTACATACATATACACTTGCTTACATACATACATAAATACACATACATACATACATACATACACACCTGAATACATGCATGCATACATCCATGCGTGCAGGTGCAGACGTAGATTTACACACACACATGTGCATATAAACATATACATTTATATATACATATGTTTATATGCATACAAGGAGGGAGACGGAGGAGAGCGAGAGAGAGAGACACGAAACATATTGGGGAACCCCATATTGTCTGGTTTACGTTAATGCCTCAAGGGGCGGCAAGAGCGGCAATGGAGACGCCGCGCACAGCACCAGTGAATCCTGAAAGCCAGGCTTGTTGGCTCTGCCATCTCTTTTGATGCAAAACCAGAGAGCGCAACACGCTTGATTCAGATGCTTCTTGCAATTTCAGGAATGACTAAGGAATCTTGATATGCAGCATGGCTTTGTCTCCGAATCTACAAGGGCACGGTGATCAGCAGCGGCTCTTCAGCACGACAATAACATCCTGCGCATTTGTACTGATGCAGATTTGTCTCGTTGCTGTGGTCAAGACGCTTACAATGCTGGAGCAACATTCCGGTTCGCCAACATATTGGGCTCACACAGAAGCCCCAACGTACTGGACCACCACGCTGGTACCAACCCTACCTCCACTAAACCGCAGCCAAAATACCTCCAGGATCAGATTTGCCGACCGTCTTTGCCTCAGTAGTCAAGTTCCATTTTAATGCGGACAGGCGGGTAAACTGCTCAAGGAAACAAGCGGATTCTGAAGGGATTTTGACTCTCTCATCTCGGACTGCGTCGCTCCGGGTATCGGGCCAGAGTCTATGCGCCCAAGTAACATAGAATTTGGCTTTGAAGCAGTGCCAGTTTTAAGTACTTTGCGGCCAAAGTATATACTGGTTGGGAGCATGGATATATACTTGGCCTTAAAGTCATTAATCCCAGTTTCATTACTTGCGGCCAAAATATGTACTGGTTGGGAACATGGATATAATATACTTGGCCTTCCTACGTGCAAATCTACGTAGCTCTTATACCTCCGAGTTGCGTAAGAGTAGAAATCGTTGCGCACGCGCGGGACCGTGAGCACCAGCTTCTCCTCCGAGTGCTTTGGATTCCGGGCTCACATGGACTGCAAAAGAGGTCGAAAGCATCTGCCCAAATCCTGAATTTTAGTTGTTCTTTGGCTCCGTGGTTCTTGTTTGATTCAAACCATAGAATAGGTCATCCCAAAACGGCTCCCAGAGTCCAGAGCCCATACCGCGCTTATGTCTTTAGCTTGGGATATTAGTTAGCTAGTCAGTCAGCCAGTCAGCTAGTTAGCTAGATAGGAAAGTGATTATATGTGTATATATACAAATATGTAGAAGTACACAAACAGATCAAACAGACACATAGGTAGGTAGGTGTATGTGTAGATAGATTAGAAGAGAGTAGACGTTATGTTAAGTTAGGTCAGGCTACGTTATAGATGAATAGGTAGACAGGCAGACAGACAATAGATCGACAGAGCGATACATGGATAGATACATCGGTCGGCAGTTAGGTGGTAGGCAGATAGATAGGCCTGTACCCAGCCAGAAAGATAGTTAGATAGTTTGAAAGAAAGAGATATAGATAGACAAATCGAACATCGGTAGGCAGGTAGATAATCAGATCCTCGTACATACTAGGGGCCTTAATAATTAGAATAGGGCATTAGGGCCCATTACACTATACTTATGAAAGTAGTTGCTATTGTTTAGGCCCCTACATCATTCCTCACTCAGAGGCCACATCGTCTTGGCCCGCCTGGCCCGACGCCGACTTGAATCGCTCCTCGGATCCTCAGCAGAATGTCGAGAACTCTTCTTGTAAATGGGAGCTTCAGGAAATGAGAAAAACTACAGCCGAGTATACACCCTACAGGTAGCAGGACCCTTTCTAAATTTAAGTGGCAACGTCGTTATTAAACAGGCACAGCAGCAGCAGCAACGACGACGACAAGTAGTCTAACCAGAGCCCGAACGAGAATGATCATAAACAACCATGAACCAGCCACAGCCAGGACAAATCACGGGGGACAAAGGCTGAGCACCCGCCGACCTTTAGACTTAACAAACTCAGATTTGTTGCTTCTCCATCGTGCTCTGACTGCCAGTCTGTTGGACCAACCAGACCAGCTGCACATAGCAGCACCCGAGTCACAAGCACCTCTTCTGCAGCCAGAAACACGAACACTCACTTCAACAGCGGTGCAAATCAGGATTGGTGCTGCGCTGGTCTTGGTACATATATAACTCATCAACGTTCTGGATCCCCAGCGGCCTTACAACCAGTTCTGAGACTCTGACCAACAATGAGTGGAGCGAAAAGACTGAGCCGCAAAAGAAACAGCAACAGTGAAGTCTAAAACCTGTCAACCTTGTTTGCACCCGGCCTGCAGCGACTCTGAACCTCTGAATCCTGAAACTTCAGCCGAAACCTACACCTTACCCGTCAGGCACAAAATAGTGCGAAACCCTTGTTATAGTGTAAATTATATTCTTTAAGCCCAAAAGAATCAGAGTATGATTCCATTGGCTCTGAGCCGTCCAAGTCTCCCCCGCTCTCACCAAGTCGAGCGCCTGCGCTCTGCGGCCTTCGGGCAGAAAGATTTCGGAGCTACAGGTAATGCAGGGGCAAGGGTTCTTAGGAAGGGGTCTATAAGGCTTACTGGAAGGGCTACTATAAGGGTTTAGTATAGGGGCCTTAATGATTAGACTAGGATTTTGTGGAATATTATATCATAATCATGATAAGGAACCCCCAAAAGTAGTACTGGCAATTATCGAAGCCCCTGCAGTAATAGCGATTTAATAGCGCGAATAGGTGCTACTATGAGGCTTACACTACAATGGTCATAATAGCGCCTACTGTCACTGCTATATTGTACTGCTTACTGTAGCTATGCGGGCTTGCAGTGACTTTGATAATGAGGTTTCGACAGTCGGGGCTTCGCAGCCTGAGGTTCCTGCGCTCTGCGACAAAGGGTCAAGCGCAACAAGTCTTGGCTTGGAATCGCAGGAGTCGGAATTACACGCTTGCAACAAGTACTTGCATAAACATCGCAGCGCATGATTTTTTCACCATCGGCCTTCGACAAATGCAGGCAGAGCGCTGGGGTTTCAGATTACAAGAGTGTTCATGAGTTGAAACCTGGTGTGAGAGCAGCCCACAAGGACATCTCGGCAGCTTCAGCACCGAGACGCGCAGGGGCCGCCCACAGCACCCCGGTCTGTCTGCATACGCAGTGCTGCAGCTTGTCCCTTCAATAACAAAAATATAAGGTTCAAGAAACGGAAGTACAAGTGATGAAGAGAAGGCATCCACAAGCTGCATGCATGATGCCCTGGGTGACATCTGTGGGCCCAGGGGCTGTTGGTCGGGCCGCAAGGCGCCGTGCGCATTTGAGATGATCATGTCCTACAAGGTGCTGACTCCCATTAATCATTAGGTCTACCTGAAGTAGAGCCTTTGAGTTGCTTTTTGTGCGCATCGTCGAACTCACGTCTGTCAGGATCCAGCGCATCAAAATGCGAGCGCTGCCGCAGCCCGAACACACAAAGTCGGACAAAGAAAGTCGAGAAATAGATAGACCGGGCAGTCTCGGGGTCCTTCGTGCTGACGTTGTTGGGTGATGTCAGGCCGTTGGAGATGAAACTTGCAGACGAAGCTTTTCATAAATATTCCTAACTTCTCAAGACGGCCCGGCTTCACTACATAAGCCAAGATTCTGGCTGCATGAGCCATTAGAGGCAGGAGATCGCGCACAAACCAGCTGCTAATGAAATGTGCGCACCTCTTTTGAACGACTTACTGTACCGTACCTTTTTGATCATTAGCACACCCTGACAAAGCCTCGAAGCTCTGCCACCGCGGCTGGCCTGCCACCGACCTCACCACCACCTGCGAAAATCGAAAGCAACGGGCCGCCTCGCAGCCCTCTGATGTCAGGGGCTCCGAGGAACCCGATGCGCTCAGACTCAAAATTGCTTCTCCGTGACACCGGCGGACATGATGCCCGTAGACGACAGGCCGCCACTGATGATGTTGCCCATCTCGTCGACAATCTCGGAGCCACTCCACTTCTGATGAGTGAGCGTCTCCACCTTGTGCTTGCGCTCCTCACGCTGGATCATCTGCACATAGGCTGCGGCTCCCCGCTTGGAATACTCCTTGGCGAACATATCGATGTTCAAGGCATCGCAGTGGAAGCCGGCCAAGGTAATGAATTGCCAGCAGAAGCCCAACTTTGCAAGGTCCCAGATGAAAGACTCCATCTGTGCATCGGTCATGCCGGCAGTGTCCCAGTTGAAGGAGGGGCTAAGGTTGTAGGCCAGCATCTGGTGGGGAACTGCAGCACGGACCTCTGTGGCAAACTGGGTGGCCTGTGCGAGGATGGGCTTGCCGGTCTCCATCCTGGGCTCTTTGAGTTGTCATAATAAGGATCTATAGTATGCAATATGGTATCCTGCTTTTGGTACCTTAAATTAAACTCCTTAACAAGAACCCAGCATCCAGATGCAGTCCGCATAGGGTGCGAAAGCAATGGCACGCTCGATGCAGAACTCTGTGGAGCCCGAGATGCGGTAGTAGCCCTCAACCGAGCGCGCAGCGTCCCAGTCGAAGAAAACATCGCAACCCAGCTCCGCAGCCTTCTTCTGCATCTGATCCAAAGACATCTTCCGGGACTCCTTCTCCCACTGGCTGCTGTCCTTGCCCTTGGCCTTCAAGGCTTTGCTGACAGCTTGTGGGAAAGTCATGCAGCCGGCGCGCTGCTCCCAGTCCTTGTCGGTGCCCTTCCGCATGGCCTCGTAGAGTGGCTCCACTCCCTTCACGGTGACACCCTTGATGAAAGGGTGATCGATGGGGTCGATGTTGGAGTCGATCATCGTGGCGGCCTCGGCATCTGTTCGGGCAACAATGACCAGCGGCGAATTCAGCACATCCGACTGCAAGCGGATGGCAATGAGGCGCTGGATGTGCTCCTGCGTTGAAACCAGGACCTTACCGCCCATGTGACCGCACTTCTTCGTGCCGGGCTTCTGGTCTTCGATGTGGATGCCAGCAGCACCGTTCTCAATGAACATCTTTGCCAACTTCATGGTAGCGGTGAGGCCACCGTGGCCGGTGTCTGCATCCGCAATGATTGGGTTGAGGTAGTCCACAACGGGGGTCTTGCTTCGCTCCTCTGGTGACATGCGCATTCGCTCCTCTAACTGCTTTCGGTCATGGAAAAGCTGTGCGCGGAAAAGTTGGTCCACCTGGCCGGCACCGTGTCACAGGGCTAACCCTTAAAGCCAGCACCCGAAACCCAAAACCCCCAAAACTCCTGAACCCTGGCCACCTTGTTTGGCACCGTGTCATAGGGGTAGTCGGCAACATCTGGGCCTGGCTCGTTGCTGGTGGAGGCGGTGGACGAGCACTGCCAGCCGCTGACGTAGACGGAGGTCAGATACTTCGCCATCTGAGTCACCTGCTGGGCTCCGAAGTAACCCAGGAGAAGCAGGCTCGATCTATCAAACATAATGGTGCATGTCAGGAAACAAAAGTGTTCCTAACCAACTACTTCGCTAGGTTCATGTTTTGCAGTTCATATCCCGGCCTGAACGGTGTCCAGGGCTCCAAAAGTGTGGGAGCAAGTTCCTTTGGCCTGATGGTCTCGAAGCATAGAGTAGAGCTTCTCCGACAGCTTCGCGCCCGTGAAGTGAAGAGGGAGTGTTCCTTGGAGCTTCACCACATCCTCAACCTTGTAGGGGCGCGTGGTGTGCTTGAAACGGTCCGTGGCCATCCAGGCCTTCATCTCCGCACAGCGCTGGTCAAAGGCATCCTCGGGCGCGGCCACGGAAGAAATCTCCAGGCCGCCACTGACGGCCGGGGATCCTGCAAGGACCTGGCGCTGGATGGCGGCAACACGGTGCGACATGGCGACTGAAGGAGAAAGCTAGCACAGAAGCAAGGAGAAGCTTGGAATTTTCTGCATGAGCCGACAAAATCGCGGGACGGTTTCCTAGCACTTGACACGTGGCACTGCCCTCTCCCCTTAAATTGGCCTGGCACTTGCATCGATACAGCAACAAAGGGCCAGGACAACTCCGCATGGCTATTGCTCTGAATTCGGTGAGGCAGCTTCGGAGATGCAGCACTGCCGAAGTACAACAGCGCTAAGAGCATGAAGGAGCGAAAGGGACTGTGGCAAAAACCTGTTCCGGTGAGCCCTGAATTCTCATCAAGATATACTGCCAAATGCCCCTGTCTCGCGGCCTGCGCCGGGGTGTCGTCTTCGGCGTCCCCGGCTCAAACTGTGCGTTGATAACGGAGCTCCTTCAATCTTGCTGTGCCATACTACAAGTCACTAGTGGATACAACGAGTCGCACCTCTCTGCCACGATAAAGACAGCATCAAGAGCACGAAGCTGTAATTAGAATTATAAGACATGCATGCTTATGCACGTCTTGATTGAGGCTCTTGGACACCGAGATGCTACTGCTGAACAGCAGGAGGCTCCTCGGCGGTGAGGGCGTGCGACAGCGTTGCGCCCAGCTGTCCTGTCTGTCTCCAAGATGGCTCTGAGGTGTTTACAGTTGATTACCAGCATTTCTGAACGGCATGGTCGAACATTCAATCCCCCTAAAGATCTCTAAAGGATTCAACCACTCACGCAGTAGAACTCCTGCCAACATGCCTTATCGGCCAAAAGGTGGGCGACCCTCGTTGCGGCCTCCTCTGTGACAACCGGCTCGCGACAGCCGAGGCATCGAACAGATGCTGCGAACTGGGATCCGAGGACACGCCTTGGAATCGCCCAAAAAGCTCATGTGGCAGGTGCTCTGATTTGAAAGTTCAGCAGCACGGAGTATCAACTGGGCTCTGAATAGTTGCGTGGAACCACTTCGCCGAACTTTGCTCCTCAATGCGCGGAAGCTTCTGCTCGAATCCACGGCTTGGGTAGAAGCCCTTCCGCCATTCCAGGCTTGGCGAGTGGAAACTGCCAATTTATGTTAGGTCGGTCGAAGAATCACACAATTCAACAGAGCGTCTGCTCTGCATCCTCTGGCATAGACAGCTCCAACTGAATGTCTAGAGCCCTGAGGCTTCATGGTCTTGACTGCTGTATGCAATCACAAAGCAAAAAGCCAAAACCAAAACCTTAGGAATCTAAGGATTCATATGTTAAGCGTTTTGGGCCCAAAGACCATACTACATGGGGCTTCTCTGCTATTTTGATGCCCAGGGAAAGAGAGCTGAGCTCCGAGCTGGGCGTTGGCGTTCAACTCCTCCATGCGCCGCTGGAGGTCATCGAAAACCTCCACCTCCGCGCAGGCCATGTGCCTATCAATTATATACTATGTACTATATATATATATATATATACCCTATATACTTAGGCCTTAAAGAGGTTCGTATATAGGCACTTTAAGGCCTCGGGTTATGGGGTGTCGGGTTCACGAGACGAGGCAGACACCAACCGTCATCCTTGTCGGCGACTCGTTCGACGAGGCTACATGTTTTAAATTCTGAATGTTCTATCTAGCAAGGCCTTTGGCTTCCCCGCCTACTCGGTGCCTGAACAGATCCAAACCAGAACCATGGAAGGCCACGAAGTGAGGGCTTAGGGTTCAGGGTTGTGGGAAAGACTTCCGACTCCGGCGGCCTTGTCGTCCAAGATGCGACCCAAGCGGGTGATCTTGTTGACGTCATCCTCACATCGTCCCTGCCGACTCCTGCATGGCCATGTATTACGGGTACAGTGACCACTGGTGACGCAGTGGTACGTTTTTGCACGCAACAACCCCTTTACACCCCATCAACCCTAAATGAAGCCGTGCACAGGAAACAAGGCTGTCCTCTGCACCCTCTTCTATCTGCTAACCACACTGCCACAGCCCCACAGCCTCTGCATCCCTCTGCCCCCTCCGGTCCCCAATGCCACCAGCTCTTCGCCCATGTCGCGGACCTTCCGGATGTACATGTGCGGTTTAGTGTTCAGGTTTGCGGGGCTTAAAACTTCAGGGGCGTTTGCGTTTCAAGGTTCAGGGCGTTGCCGGCTTTGGGTTTGAAGATTTGGGCGCTCAACACAGTTCTGTCGGAGTAAGGGGCTGCCCGTTCAACCTGCAACCCCAATCGCTCAAAAGCTGGGGTGATCAACCGTATATTGAACCCTTATGGCAACCCTAAACCGGCCCTAAACCCTTTATTGAACCCTTATAGCAACCCTAAGCCCCTTTTTTGCATCAGGACTTGCGCGTCGCCTGAACACTGACTTCCACAATGCAAACCCCTTAACCAGGAAACCCCTGTATCGGAAACACAGCCGGATCGGGGATGCTTTTTCAGAGAAACACAAGAGCAACTACTTTTGATGCTGCGCTGACCCCAGACGACAGCCCTCTGAAAAGAAGCCACTCTAAACCCTCCAAAAACTGAGCCCCCTAAAAAACAAAAGCCACCCTAAGCAATTACTCAGCCACGAACCAAACAAGCGGCCCTTAAACCCCCGAATAGAAGCCAGAATAATTACCAATAGTTACACAGCTATTCCGTAGTATACCCGAAACACTGTTTCGGATCATGTAGGATGCAACGTAATTCACAATGGCCGGCCTGGGCTGGCATCGGTAGGAGATCCTCCAGGACGGGACGTGCCCAAAGGGCAAAGTTGCCGTGGTCTCCTGGGAGCTCACAGGGGTCGGCCTGGGGCTTGGAGTTACCCATGCGACTTACTAAATGTGATGCATAGGGTTGAAGAACCGTACCGTACCAGAGTGCTATACGGGCACATGACTTGTGGATTTAAGGCGCAGCACTTGGGATTTTAGGGTTCCGCTTTCGGAAGTTTGGAGGTTGAAGCTCTTTGATCGATCGTTGACGGTGGAAATCTTGACTTAAACTGTTGCGTTGAGGATCAGGGTTTGAGGAGGTTTGAGGCGCGAAGTCCTTTGATTTCGTAGGATGTTGTGCTGAGCATCTAATGTCCAAGGCTGCGGAGTGTAGGGGCGTGGGGCTGCAGAGTGTGGAGTCTTATTATGGAGATTTGGGTTTTTGGGGCTGTGGGCCTCGGAGTGGTTAGGTTTAGGGTTCGAGCCACACATGAAGGGGCACCAAGTGGTAGAGTCCTTGTTCTACAGTCCCGCAAGAATCGCAGGAAGTAGTCCAAACATACGAACGCTGAGCTGCAAGGCATGCCGACTTTCCACTCACCAATACGCAAACACTGAGCATCATGAGGCTCTCACACTCTCAAAGTGAGGTCGCCACCGGGCAAAACCCGAATACAGCACGTACAAACTTGTAGTGGCTCAGCTTCTGCATATACGTTGCGGACCGTGCAGTGCCTGCTTCTGATGACTTCAATTCAACTTCCACCACCAGCATCATCACAAGTACCGGTATCATCATCACACTCACTGTCATCGTCATGAAGTCCTGTTCTTTGACACCCAACCCACTACTAGTGTCGTGACGACACATGTAGTCATGCGTGAGCATCACCAGCCTTTCAACCGCCTCTACCGTCGACAACTTCAGGGAAGCACATTTTCAGTTGTGCATGATGTCTCTGGTTGGTCAAGCATTGAATTACGCATGCGATATGGACCCAAAGCTGCCGGGATGCCAATGGGGCAGCTTGAACATGTCGCTTTCTAGCTCTGAACAGTGTGCTTGTTTCACTGAAGCACGACTCTCCCAATTACCACAACCCAGCATCATAACATGCTCTTGCACTGAAACCTGGGCTTCGAAGCATGCTTGGAAGCCGTATCTTTCACTTCTGGCAACTGGTAATGAAGAATCCCTTTCTGAAGCGACATGAGGATGTGTCTGGGAAACAGCAACCACTGGCTACTACCATGAGCTCGATATCACAAAGTGCACAACAGGCGAACGTCCAACTGCGGAAACAAACACTTCCATGTATAAGCATTACTATATCTCCGGGCAGTACACATATTTACTCTGACTAGACTATCATGACTATGCACAGACGCACTGTGACAAGTGCTTTGCTTACTATTGCTATGCCAAAATTCGACGCAGGTCTTGGACATGGGAGGCCAAAGTAGACAGCCTCGGTGGCTGGCGGGGGCTTAATTAAATGTAAGTGTGCCGACCACGGTCCCCTGACTGTGTGCGATCGCTGTTAGAAGGCACTCACATCGTCGTGTGTTTTGGAGCTTTTGGTGTAGGGCCGCGAAAGCTTTAATGGGAAGACCGTGTGCAGAAGCATGCGATGCCCGTGCTGGGGATGTAGCGTGAGAGGTTTGGTATGTGGGAACCGGAAGTGAGCAAGAAGCGGATGTAGGGTTTGACAATTCTTGATGGGCGAGCACAAGCATGTCCGCCTGTTGAGATGAATTTCAGCACACAGGGATCCGTGCGTAAGAGACTGAAACTCGAAGCCACAGGTTCCAAACCTCGCGGCTGCGAACTCCGGACGCTCTGTACGTTTAAGATCTGAGACGGTCGACTTACATCGAAGATCTCAAGCCCAGACAAACGTGCCCTTGCTCCTTACACCCGAAGCGAACTTACACTACCATGAACCTATTGCTGGTACATGATCAACTGGGCTCTTAGTGTTATCAAGGGTTTCACTTCTCACTCCGAAGGTCCACTTTACGGCTGAGGCTTTTGAGGAATCCTGGCGGCACTGTGGAGCCCAACTTGAAGGATCAGAGGACGGACAGTACAACCAAAGACATGTCCTCATCTTCCGGGATTTTCTTGCCATCTTACAAGCCCCAAAACGTTGCCTCTGTCACAGCCCTGAACTACCATAACTCAAGGTCAGGATTTACCCTATTAGGCAACCCCTGAAACCCTTTTAACGAGGTCTCTTGAAGTGCCTTTTGCAGCAGGCCTCGTTGTCCAGCAGCCCGATTACAGCAAGAGTCCCCCTTTCCACCGGCTGCTCAAGAGCCTAAACCGTAAACCCATGAGCAACTTCTGGTTCCCAGCGGCTCCATGCGCATGACGTCGCCACAAAGGCTTTGGTCCAGACGCCGGAGGTCCTCGTCCAATCGAGCCTGGATAAGATGTCAAAACCTGAAAACCGCAAGACTCCAACCCCCAGAAAAAACTCAAACTCTGAATCCGATCCACCTCGCACCCTGCAATGAACCCTTCAGCCGACATAGGCCCACAGGCTCCCTTTCTTCCTTATGAGCTTCGCACTCAAGCATGGATAAGGACCGATCTGAGAACTAAGTACCCCAAGAACCTCTTAAAACTGTGAACGTAACTGCAATATGCTCACGGACGAGCAAGTCATATGGGTGGCGAATCCGGCATCCAACTCAGGATGCCCCGAATGGGGTCTGGGATTCAGGGCTTAGGATCGAGGTTCAGCGTTTAAGGTCCCTCTCCACACCCAGAGCTTCGCGCACGAGCCGCATTTTTCTTCCATCTCGACGAAGTCCTCAAGTTCTCCCTTGACCCGACAATAATCCCGAAACCCCTAAAACCATCTTTGCTTGCCCCAGGGACCACCGACTCGTGGACATGGTTGTGCAGGCGATCCATGTTCTCCCTGGAAGACTTGGCTCTCAACTCCTGGGCTGGGCAACTCTATAGGGGCCTTAATAATTAGAATAGGGTTTTTGGGGCCCATTATACTAGAATTACAATAAGGAACCCCCAAAATGATATAGGTGTGGGCAATGTCCCCCACCATAATATTGGTAACTATTTAGCCCCCTATATTTTAGGGTTTAGGGTTTAGGCAACAACACGGTCCCCTGAGCCTCTGGGGAACATTAAGAACCCGGGTGAAGGATGCTAAACATGAGCCCAAATTTTCTATGTATCCTAGCCTGCATGCATGCGTGTACGTATGCATGCATGTGCGCTCGTGTGTTAGTATGTGCACACATATGTATAATATAACATGGACATGTATATATATATATATATATGTCTCGATGCATCTATGTCTATGGGGGGCTAGGCAACGGGGGCTTCTGAGTGCTGGCACTGTGAGATGTTGCCAGGCCGCCATGTCTGATAGCTGTTGGCGCACAGGCGCCATTCCATCCTGCAAGCAAAAAACGGGATGTGGTCGAAAGCCCTCAAGCTTGCGAACAAAGCTGAGGCGTGCTACACGGCTTGTCTTGGATCTAGAAAGCCAGCTGTATTGTTGGCAGCAGTGTCATACAGCACAACTTCACAACACTCGCGGCAAAGTAGACTTATGCAGCTCTGAAGACTGGTACCGGCTGTCGGTTGCTCCAACTTTGGGTTTAAGGTTCATGAGGACTGACGGTTTAGGGTGAACCAAAGAACAATTTGGATGTTGCCACACATTTAGCACCATCCCCTAAGCCCTTGACGCCCGAAGTGGCCGAAGCATCGCAGTGCGGAGCTTATTCAACCATGTCTCGGGGGAAGCCCCGAGACATTCCTTGCGTGCAGCATATTGAAAGACCTTGGTGCTGTGAACTTGTTAGAGCTTGCCCCCCGCCGTGCCTCAAGAAGCCCATGCTTTTCCACACAACTCATCACTGCCTTGGTTCGCAAGAGTTTTCATGCCTCCTACTTTGCAAGGACGAGCCCGCATCGCAGGGTAGTTTCGGCTGGAAGGCTTCACCACTTTCGGCAGAGACAAGGCAAAGCGGGATGAAACGTGTTCGCACGTTCCATACATCGTGGACCCGAAAAAGCCATCATTGCGATTCCGCAAAACTCCGGCTCACAATGTGACAGAAGTCGAAGGCTTTGGGTTTCGACTCACACTCTTGCTCTGGGCAGGCTTAGCTTCGTGTCGGCTGAGCATTGGGTTTAAATAAGATTTAGCGTTTAGCTGTGGGGTTACACACAAATAAACAGCTAACAGCTGAAGATTTGAAGCGAACCCTCGACAAAGTTTTGCACGCGACTCAGCCGATGTGCCTTCTGCTAAGGGCTCACTCTAAACCAGGACCTTACGCAACGCAGGTACTTCTCCACATTGATGATACCCTTCCTCCTCCCTCTGACTCTCCCCATCGCTCCCCTCAACCTGTCATGTTCTCGTCTACATGGTGATGCTGCTGATTCTGGGTCTGTTGCTGTTTAAGACAATGATTGCGATAACGATGGCGAAAATCGTCGCTGGTAAAGGCTGTCGGGGCATGACGCTACCACCCCTGTCGTAGTGAAGGTAACCCTGACTTCCACACCCTCAGCACACCCAGCCACAGAATGCTGACTTGAATCTTGAATGTTGCAGAGCTTGAAACGTCTCAAGGCCAGGCCACTTTGAGTTCGCTGGTGTGCCGTATGGTCCTCTGTTCCACCTCAGTCATTTCTCTTCTTGAACGGAGGCTTGATTACCTTGAAACGGTTTCTACGGTAGAACACACTATTTGCTTCTGGCGTTCCTCTGACATTCAGCTGCTGAGTGTGGTCCCTGCCTACTACAGTGTTGGCGAGGCTAAATCACAAGAACCCCGTACTTTCCGGGTTCGGTCTGTGGTAAACACGCATTCAACATGCTCACGAAAAAGAGGCGAGGTTTTATTATATAGGTTCCATTGCCTTGAAGATGGCATGTGATCTTTCTGTCAGACTGCTAGTCTGGTCCTACTTACACAACGGGCCTCTCAAAAGTGAAGTATGTTGGAACAACTCCGCACTACGGTCAAAGGATTTCAAATGTAGCTAAGGCTAAAGCCGTAAGCGCCTACAGGGTTTACGATTTAGGCGATCTTTAAGGCATCGAGGGGCACAGCTCTAAAGTGCTCCATCCGCGGCTTCCGATTCTGTAAGCGTTCCTGTGTGAACACCTCACAGGTTTAGGTTTGTACCATGGAGGCCAGAAGACCGCAGATTCCGAGCATGTCCGAGCTGTGCAGCCTAAAACTTCTGCACACGAGTTCCGCACCACTCGCAGTTTTGCGTTCACGACCTGCCAGAAAGTGCAGGCAAAAATTTCCCGATGCGCCTGATACTACACACCAGCTACATTACAGCAGAAATACCCTCAGCCCCCTGGCAGCAACTTGATCCCAAACCCTACACTCTCTCAGTCCCGAACTTGCACACTTAGCCCCTTACAAGTCGGAAAGTCCTCTCAGCGGATATCCCCGGCTCGCCTCGAGGTTCTGCTTTTGCGCCACAGTGGTGCCAGAGACGACCTGCAGAACTTCTCCAACACTCGGGTTTCGACGCTCACACTCGCACATGGCAGGCCAGGCTCCACATAGTCCTCGGGTTTAGGGGTTCGGGATTTAGGGGTTTAGGGTTAAGCTTCGGATCTTGGGCTCTTCTTAAGCTTCGGATCTTGGGCTCTATCCTACATATTAGGGTGGTTGTCGAAACTTATGGTACCCTTTTTGGGGTCCTTATTAGAATACGGCACCTGATATTTAGGGTACACCAAACAAGGGCCATAGTTTTGACAACCACCATATGAGACTGGGGGCCTGAAGGATTCGACCATGGGTTTGGGGTATTCTGTCCTGTAGTTCTGTTCAGGAGCCGTGAGGAACCGTGTTGGCAATGAGTCAGTTTCATGCGCTGTGGTGGGAGATTCCGACCCTAAACCCTAAACCCCCAAACCCTAAACCCCTAAACCCTAAACTCGAGTACTCCAAAGCCGACAAGACCTGGAGCCGAAAACCCAATAGACCCTGACCCCCTAAATCCTAATCCTTTATGCCAAAATTCCATCCAAGGCCATATCCACCTTGATCTCCGTGTCGCTCATACAGAACCCCTATGAAAGCCGTTTTTGCCACTCCGGATACAAAAGAACCTGACGTAATGGCCTTAATACTTAGAATAGGGTTTGGGAGGTACATAATAATTAAATAAAATGAGGAACCCCAAAACCCAGTTCAAATTATCAAGGTCCGCACATTATGCCGCCCTGGCTAATATGCTCAAACACGCTCCCACCTCGATGCTATGCTCCAAGGATCGCCGTAACTCTCGTATCTGCTGGCACAGCGACCTTGGCCCAAAAATTCTGGAATGGGCTCAGCATTTATAATGTCATTAGATTATGTTATGTTTTCATGGGCTTAGGGTTTAGTTGTCATTATAACTATAGCATTTTGTTATGATGGTTGTGGGGTTTAGATATCGTTATCATTATAGTATCGTATGTTATAATGGGCTTCGGGTTGAGGGGTTCATATAGTATGTTGTGTTATTATGCTGAAGGTTCCAGTAGGGGATCCTCTAAGGGTTTCAGAAACATGCATTAATGGTTGGAGGTTGGTACATGCGTAAGACCAAGAGTTCGGCTGTTGAGGGTTGATTTTAGGTTCGGGGGTTTGTCCTTTGTGCGGCTGTGGAGAGGTCCCAGGACCTTCTGTTCGTAGCATGTGCATATATATATATATATTTATATGTATACATAATAGGGCAGATTGAACAGGAAATTCTGACAAAAAAAGACGTGCCTGCAAACCACTAAGTCACGAGTGTTTTGTTTCCTCTTTTCCCTGACAATTCCAAGAAAAGGATGCAGTCTTGCTGAGGCATACAAGGTCCATCAGTGAAGTGGAATCCTGAAGCACAACTATCGGCTGAAGACCCCAAACCTACCAACGCTCCCCACCCCCTAACCTAGTGTTTTGGGTCTTGGGTCTATAGGGCCACTAACGGCTGAAGACCCCAAACCTAACACCGTTCCCCACCCCCTGGCCATAACCTAGTTTTTCGGGTTTTGGGTCTATAGGGCCACTAACCAAGAGCCCTAAAGCCCCGCACAAGTGTCGCCACGGTGTTTCTATGAACATTCGTACACCTGGTCATCGCTTCTGGACTCTTTTGGGGGTGGCCAGCACGCCAACGAAATTCCCGGTAATGGGTTTACTACGGTCTCTGCGGTGTCGGGGGGTTCCATATAGCATGCACAGGTAAGGCAACCCTGCAGAACTGCTCAGGCCCTGCTAAGTTGAGAGACGGTTGTTCGCGCGTCTAGGAGTTGCTCTACAGCAAACTCTATAGATCATCGCATACAGTAGTAGGAGAGCCACCAGAAAAGAACATCAAATCACAAACAGAATTAAGCATGCCCTCCTGCTGGCATGGAAGTTCTCAGTGCTTGCCAGCGGCTCTTCGACGTCCTTAACGCTCCTCAAAAAGGCAACAAAGCAGATCGGGGCGCCGGGTTCGCATGCC
>CAJNDT010005013.1:457500-557375 GCA_905221615.1 Symbiodinium sp. CCMP2592
AAATATATATATATATATGTATACAAATATGCATGCTATCCATAGGTACACATGTACGTATAAATATTCATGCTCATACACATAAACATGTACATTCATATCTACACATACACACTTACACACCTGCATACACATATAATGCGTATATATGTGTACGTGTACGTGTGTATGTGCATGTGCATGCGGGTGTGGATGTGTCTGTATGTATACATATGTATAATATATATGTATATATATATATATATATATATATATATATATGTATATACATATATATGTATATACATATATAAACATGTTGAATATGCAAGCAGCCGCACTTCACCCCTCGGCTTTGTGCTGACACATGGCATACCCCGGAAGAGACGCAACAGCAGTGCGGGGGCACAGCCACGTCAAGCTCAGCAGCGTGCAGAAGAGTAGCCGCTTTGTGCTACTTCGACTGGGACAGTACATTGTCCCACGTCATTCTCCCCGAAACATAGCAGCTGCCCATCTGCCGTGAGAGCGCAGGTGTGCGCACGGCCGGCAGAAACGGCCACTGCAAACCCCAAGCCTGTGGGTACCTCGCACTGGCCTGCGCTGTTGTCTCCAAAACAAACTAAGCGGCCGTCAGAAGTCAATGCACAGGTATGATCAAAGCCAGCTGAAACAGCAGTCACTCGACCCAAGGATTCCGGAACATCGCATTGACCATCCAAATTGGATCCAAAACATACTAACTGCCCATCAGCCTGCAAAGCACAAGTGTGCTTGCAGCCCGCAGAAACACAATTCACAGGTCCCAAGCCCTCCGGTGCATCGCATTGGCCACAAAGGTTGGAACCAAAGCAGACCAGCTGCCCACTGGCCGCCACCGCACATGTGTGATCGCAGCCAGCCGAGACCGTCATCATCCGGCCTATTCCGTCTGGAACACTGCACTGGTCCGCGCTGTTATCCCCGAAGCACACCAGCTTTCCGTTTGGCTTCACCACGCATGTGTGCAGGCAGCCCGACGAGACGGCAACCACAGGACCCAGGTTCGCAGGGATCTCGAGTTGTGCTGCCATGTTGGAACCGAAGCAGGTCAAGTGCCCATTCGCGCACACGGCGCTGGAGTGATTGCAACCTGCTGAAACCGTCACCACAGGCCCCATTCCTGTAGGTACATCGCACTGACCAGAATAAAGGGAACCAAAACACAATAGGTGTCCATCCTCTTTCACCACACACGTGTGATCGCAACCCGCAGATAAAGCTTTGAAGGGCACGGACCCGGGTGGCACCTGGGGACTCGAGAGTTTATGATGCCTATGAACCTGATAGGGTCAGTGGACGACTCTTTCCCTGTCCTTCTCTCTCCCTGTATAAACATATGGACGACTCTTTCCCTGTCCTTCTCTCTCCCTGTATAAACATATACACACACAGACATACATGCAGACATACATGTAAAGTACATGTGCGCAGAGGGACTGAGAGACTGTGCAAACCAAGGCACATAAGCTGTCGTACCTTCTGAAGACGACTCTCCCTCTCTCTCTCTCTCTCTATGTCTCTGTCCGTCTCTCCACCTTGTGGAGCATGGCAGCCATCTCCTGCAGCCTCATCCTGCCTGTGACCGCGGTGACGCATCTCCTTGCGAAGCGCGGCGCCGCCCACCAACGCCCAAAGCTCCCAAGAAGCCCGGCCATGAAAAGGCGGCTGTTCAGAGGCTGCTCTATGGCCTGAAAAGTGCAGCACCTGCTAAACAAATGGGATGGCAAAAGACTTGGATGGGAACTCCGCGCTCTGCCTTTTGCGACTTTTGCGGGCGTATCGAAACACTTCCAGAGTCATGATTTGAGAGCTCCACATTGCAAAACGCAGGCTAACGACAGATGCAATGGGTAGCGCTTTGCTCACAAAGATCGAAGGCACATCTGCCTGGCTCCGCCCCTCAACCTCAACCCCTGAAGACTATCTGCCTAGCATCATGCGGACTCCACATGGCTGCTGGAAGTCAAGAGGTATTAACGGCCTGCTGCTGCCTCACTTCTTCACGCCACCCAGGAATTAAGATCTGGAAGCACCGAACCAGGCAACATCAAGGCCTCCTGCCTGAACCCCCACCCGAACTCGGTGTTGTGGGGAAAACATCCACTGTTGTCATTTCGCGTTCGTGTTGAAAGCCGTCCTTCCGGCGCAAAACTCATGAACTGATAACGGCCAGGCTTCGCTCTTAATTGGCGCGCAGCGTGTTTTTCAGGATCCTCAGAAATAAGATGGCGGCAAACAATTCTGGAAGCACGCGCTTATAACTCACGCCTATGCGGCGGTGAGGATGCAGTATGTCTTGTGCTTGACCAGGACATGAGGGCGTCAAGGGCTTAAGGAGATAGGCTGAAAACCCTTCATTCTGCTGAAAGCCGCAGCTGCATCCAAGGAGCTCACCGCAAGCTTAACCAAGTCGCGATCCTGACCAAATGCATGCTCGGGCGTACACAGCTACTTGCCCATTTATATTATACATAGATACTACAGATTACTAGTGTGACTACTCGCTATAACAAGACATTGAACATACTGACATGTAAGTAGAACCCGGCTAGTATGTCAATGATGCAGGGAGAAAACCATTGCAATGTAGAGCTCGCCGAAAACTCAAACCAAGTATCGTGCAGATGTATATGTATAATGTTTCTGTCCATCTGTCTGTCGGTCTGTCTGCCTATCTTTACATATCTGTACAGGGTACGCGCGCAGAGGCACAACTTGCAAACATGTACATCTTTATCACTCAGTGCAGTATTGGAACTCTCGGGATGATAACCTCTATTCTGTCTCCAGTTCTATCTCAGTTGTACCCAGAAGGCACGTGCAAGTACCCAATCACTAGGTACTTGCTAGCTGCAGTTTGGAATCAACGAGAAAGGTTATGATAGTTCGGTATTTGGGCCCTCATCAACATAAGAGTGCCGGGTCATCGACATACGGGTAGGATCCGAGATGCCTTAAACCTAGCTCGTGCTTTGCGGCATGCACAAACACCAAACCGTGAACCCAGTATCCTATCTCTAAGTGTGTAAGCCTTCAGAACATGCACCCTGAGAGACTCATAGTAACCTGTAAGTGATGTAATAGTACGTAAATCTTTGAGAGAATTCTTACCGTAACCCTTATAGAACTCCTGAAGTAACCTTTGTAGCAACCCTTGTAAAATTTTTAATTTAACCCTTTATAACTCATACAGCCTTGCATCACCTAAACCCTAAACCGCAATTCATGTAGCAACCCCTGATGTCCCTAGTCCCCTAAGTCCCAATCCATGCAGACATCCCGTTTTCACCGAACACTCCTCAACAGCAGGGCTTTCTCGTTTGACGAGGGATGCAAACGCAGGAGTGAGAGAAACACTGCAAACCCTAAACTATTATCCCTACAGTCCCCCCTAAACTCTAAACCGTCATCCCTATAGTATCCCCTACACCCTAAAGTAAACCCGATACCGTAATCCCTACAGTACCGCCTAAACCCCAAACCCTTATACAGCCTTTTTCAGTCCTAAACCCTAAACCGTAATCCCCAAGTACCTTAAACCTTTATAGCCCTAAACCCTAAACCCTCAACCCTTATAGTATCCCCTAAACCCTACCCTAAACCCTAGAGAAAGCATCCCCACTGGATCTTGTCACCGCCTCCCGGAGACGACTGGAGATGTTCCTTAGGGCTTTGATTGGGGTCTATAGGGGGTTTAAGGGTTAGCGTTCTTATGGGGTTTTAGGCGGTTATAGGGTTAAGGGTTTAGTTTTTTTTTTTAGGCTCCTTTTTGATGTCTGCCAGATAGTCGGCTGACTCCAAGGCCAAGCATGGCCAGGAGATACAGGGCACTTGCAGGCCCTGACAAAACACACCCCTCAGACGTCACCCTGCACAGCAACCAGTGACAATGCTGCCCTCTCAAGAGTTTCTCCGTAAGCTCCCTCCAAACCCTGTCCGCCATCGTCCAACTCCGTGGTCCCGATTCCGGGTTTAGGATTTAGGGTTTTGGGGTCTATAGTTCTTATGGGGGCTTTAGGTGGTCTAAGGGTTAAGGGTTCTTATGGGGCCTCAGGGGGTTTAAGGTTTAGGGTTCTTGTGGCGCCTTGGGGGCCTAAGGGTTAGGGCTTTTTATGGTTAGTTAGGGGGTTTAAGGGTTAGGCTTTTTATGGAAGCCTTCGGGGGTTCACGGTTAGGATTCTTAAAAAGCCTTAGGGGTTTCAGGGTTAGGGTTTGTAGGTTTTGAAAGCTTAGGGCTCTGACAGCTTCAGGTTTTGGGCTTTGGGTTTAGGGTTCAGGGTTTAGCAAGCTTTCGAGTTTTGGCTTTACGCTTCTAGGCTTTGGGTTAGAGAGCAGGTTGCTGTGGGGCCTGGGTTTTTGCAGACCATTTTTTGTATCATATTTACATTCAAACAACTTCAAGCACTTGAAAGGTACACGCAGCATTACACCACAAAGTCCCGTACACTTCTTTTCCTGAGTAATGTATTCAGGGTCAGGCTTAGCCTGTGTATAATCAGACGTCAACGGGTACGACATGTAGGCATTAAGTGGCTACGTATTCAAAGTTCTTCCCACAACAACTATCACAGGCTAAATACCGTGTATTCTGCACTTTATCAAACCAAGTCTTGGGGCAGGCCACATAGACTCGACACGTGCGACGCGGAGCCTTTATCTCATCCCTGCAAGACTCTTCATTCTATCAAGCCAATCCACCCAACACCAGAACCATTGCATCATCTGCTTTGGCATGCAGTGTTCGGTTGTTGGAGAACCTGTAGGTATTGAATTAGCGTACTTATTTGGAAAAGTGCACAGGATTCGAAATAAGTGTTTAGGTCAGTGCTTTAAATATGTTATGGCATGTCAACAAGTTCGTGTGAGTTCAACTTATGTATTAGCGTGTGTGACTTTCAAGGAACGAAGGAATAATGAAAGCTGCCTGTGGCTAACAAGTCAGTCTGCTACTTGTCGAAGATGACTCAAATCCTGTTTGCGCTTGTTCATGTCCTGCCGGCTGCTGTAGGTACTATCGCTTTGGTTACCCACAGTCTACAATCCAAAATAGCGAGCATCTGGATCAATATGAATTCTGAAGCCGGACAGTTGGTTTTATGGGGCCGCTCGCGCTGAAGCCTCGCCTGGGGAATGATAAAGCTGTACGAACCGTCGTGGTCCAGGCCTTTGCATGATCTTGCATGGCCTTCATGTCCACAAATACCTGTATCAGAAATTCTTTTGGTTTGATAAACAATCAATCCTTTCATATCCTTCTGGTCCTCTAAGGTTATAAAGGTGGCAAAGATTGGACCTCTCAGCTTGTAGCAACAACACTTGTGTTTACACGGGAATACAGGTATACGCATATGTGTACAATATTGTGAACCCTGTGTTTATGGACAGCTCTGTTGTTTATAAACAAGGCCAGGTGTTTATCAACAACCAACCACATAACATTGTGTTTCCCATACGCAGAAACACCGTAAATACCGGGGGTTTCATAGTTTTCTCAATCAAACAAGGTCTTGGTCTATTCCACACGAACCGGTACGTGGCAAAAATCCAGTTAACGTATCAGTGTGTCAATGTGTAAGACTTGCAGTACGGTGAGGTTTGTAAACTGGTTGGTTTGGAGTCGTGGCGCGGTGATGGTGCTGCTAGTGACGGGGAGCAGTGTGCAGGGCGGCGTTGGCTTTGCTTTTGGGGGAGAGGGGAGGGGGGGGGGGGGGGGGGGGGGGGGGGGGGTGGTAAGTCTTTGAAACATGTACAAAACACTCCCCCCCCCCCCCCTCCCCCCCCCCCCTCCCCCTACACCGGTGTTTATAAACACATACATATCTACATGTCTGGCAGGCTAGCTGTTTCTAAACATATACAACATCAGTTCTGAAGAGGAGGCACATGATTGTGACGACACGACATGTTTATAAACAAACCCGGTGTTTATAAACAGACCTCGTGTTGCACAACTTGCACAACAACTCATACTTGATGTTATAAGCCATCCAAAGCAACAACATACACGTACACACGCACCAAACTAGTACACAGTTCAGAGAACCCCACGTGCAATCACTCGAAACATACAAAACCACTCGAAAAAAATTCAAAACCACTGAAAATAGTGGGTTGCCAAAACGCAGGCCCCACAGCCTCCTCTTCTGTTGGGTTAAGGGTTTGGGGGCAAGGGTTCAGGATTCTATGCTTCGGGAACCAGAAACTTGTGCTCGAAATCTACACTGGTAAGTCCGGGCATCGGTCCAACAATTAGAGGTCCTGTACTTATTTATGCGGGATCCTGCTCGTTGGGGTCTACATTGGGGTCACATATTGTATGAAATCCCAAAACAAGCACCGAAGTAGCAAGGCATCCGCAGTGTGGCCAGAGAGACCCACAACTATCAAAACGGAACACAAAGTGGGCAAGGAAGCAACCCACTTGGCTTGACTTCCATCTCAACATAGACCCCGGAAGCCTGAAACAAACTTAATAGATCCTCATCGGGAGTCTCACATACATCGGACCTCTTTCTTAGGATGCCAAATCAACCAACACCGCGGACACGCATCATATCAAAACAAGCTTCAAGAGTTGCATGCCGTCGCTGGCCAGTGCAGTCCGAACAATCTCCTCATTGTCTCCTCGGCCGTGTAACACAATGGAGGTCTAAACGTGTGGAACAAGGTCTGGGGGTACATTATGGGGCATTGGCGTTCTGGAGAATCCTTATAGCTCCCAAGAGCCAACGACAAAACACGACCATGGGACAAAGATACCTGTCCTGCTGATAGCTGTTGATGCCACATTTTCTCTCGCTGCATGTAGTTCACTTATGCTCTTACATAACATGGCTGTCGCATCGGTCCTTGTGTTGTTGATTGCGACAGCAACGGTGACGATGATGGTAACGACGATGATGGTGATGACTGACTCGCTGTCTGCCTGCTTGCCTGCCTGAACGGATGGGGTGAGATGAAATGAAGTTATAGTGAGGGATTAATGAACGAATGACCGAACAGTGGTGTGGGCGGTGATATTGGTACATTGCAGAACTTCACGGAGGTCTTGATATCATGGGCATGAAACCGCTAGGCCCTAGGCTGAATGTTGTTCTGTGCGTCGGAGCGATGGCAAAATCTGATGCTTGTTGACAACTGCTCATGATGCTAGTGGTGATGATGATGTTGCTGGTGGTGGTGAGGGCGTTTTGTGCTAAAAATCACAGCCGAAACGAACGGTGCCGATGGTAACAACAGTTATGATGACCATGTTGAGCGTGATGATGATGATGATGATGATGATGCGGTGACGAACATACGATGGTGCTGGGCACGGCGGTGGCCGCACGTTGGCAATATGTTGCTGATGACGACAATTGTTGGTGCATTTCATCATTCGGGTGGCAGTGGTAGAATGCTGTGAACATGCTCGCATGCGTATCAACAAAAGATCGCATTGCCGTGATGCGTGCACAGCTGTTGAGCTACGTGCTTGCCAATGATATTCTCACCTGCTACAGTAGCCGTGCTGGTGGCTTGAGCAAGAGCAGTAGCAGAAGTGGTAGCACGTACGGCATTGGTCGTAGCAACTGCATAAGCCGCAGCAACAGCAACAATTAGCGGTACTGTAGCGGTAGCTCGTCTTGGTCGCGGTCGATGTGTTCGTTCATTGTGGTCGTGATCGTCAAGGTCGCGGTATTGCCGTAACAAGTATAAGGCAAGCTTACGAAAGATGACCAGTATAGTCGGAAGCATTCCTGCCGTATCGCGTTCGCACGAGCTTTGTCATGCGTTGTCAGTAAGAACCACATGCAGGGCACTCATCGCAGCCGAGCAGTGGATCAGTGCAGCGCCCTTCTCGCCGACAGCCTTGCCGAACTTTGAGCTAAACCTATCTGTGGTCTTCTGTTCGGGGTGTGCGACTTCCAATTTGGGAACGACGTCGTGGCACCTGGTCATGGAACTTATGCAACGCGACTTAAACATGAGTACAAAGCCACTGAACGCTGCCTCCATGCATACCTCGAAGTCATCGGCCAGGCCTGAGCCAATGATTCAAGCACGGCTGACTCTGGTGAGTGCAAAATACAGACGGATGCCTACATTGAACGGCGTCAGCTTGCTTCGCTCTGAACACACTGACTAATCATAAAAGGTTTGGCATTCCACGTCATGCACTTCCTGCATGGAAGCACTTATAAGCCCTCAAACCTTTAGTCCTTCAAAACCCCTTCTTTTGAACCCGTGAAGCACTGAACATACCCTGAAACCCCAAAACCCCACACCTCCAAAGAGACTGCCACCCAAAAGAAAACAGCCCACCTCCAGTCACAAACTCCAGCGCAAGGCCGTCGATCCCAAGGATGCGCATCAGCAGCTCCTAGAGGGTCTTCGTGCTAGGATTTATAGGAATCTGTGGGTTAGGGCTTTATAAGGTTTCAGGGTGTTTGAAAGTTTTGGTTTAACGCTAGCCAGCTAAGGTCTGTATGAAGGTTAGACAAAGGAGCCAAAAGACCTAATTTTTTTAAATTAAACGAACACGCATCTCTCACTCCTTTCGCTCTTTGTTTCGTTTAATTCAAATAAAATTAGCCTTTTGAGTTACGTCCTTTGTGTTCGTACGTTTATGTGTTGCGTTTAATATGAAGAAAGCACCGGTCCGCAGTCACCATCATATTCTGCTGCTTAAGGCCAGCATTCCACAAAACACAACAAAGGCCGTGTGGCTCCAAACAAGCAGCAAACAGTGGTGAACGGTGGAGGTTTGCCCGTGCATGGCCATGCTCGACTGGTGCGTCGCATGGCTTAGTTGTGTAAGGACTTACATGCAACAGCGATCTTTCAGGTCGGACTGTAGCTAGCAGGGCGCTTGCAGACCCAGGCTCCAACAGCCCCCAAACAAAAAAGGTAGAAGGCTGCAACCTTCGGGCCTTCGAACCCGAAAGAGCCTCTGATGAAAATTATTTTGGCCGAAGGCCATGGCCTAAAGATATAAAAGCCTATGCAATCCCGAAGCCCTCAAGTGGCAGTTTCCAACACGAGTCCTGTACGAGGCTTGAGGCGCAGGGCTTGGGAGTTGATAGCTACAGATACGGTTAAGTGCATCAGGAATCAAAACCTAGCAATTTTAGAGGCAGCTCTTGGAGATGATCCTCAACACCAAGCCTTCCGCTAGCCGCTAGTCACCCCGAATCCTGAAGTTATGTTATGACATACTATCCTATACTATACTATACTGTATGAGCACACCTTGTCTCGCCGCCAACGGTCGGAAGCGAACTGCAGGGCCCTGGGATTCTCTTCGGTAGCGGCCTGGACATGTCTGTGAAACAGCCGGGTATGGGGATGCTTTACAGGTTTTGGGCCTTAATTCTCGCAACTGGGCACACGGGGCCTTAGGCACGGGGACGCTTTACAGTTTTGGGGCTCCAGCTGTCGCCACTGCAACTGTGGCACGCAGGGCTTCAGGGTTTATCTAATGTAGCGCTGGTAATGTGGTCCCCAGGTCCCGATAGAGGAGCACATGCATAAGTACAGTAGCAGTGCGTTTCGGTGTTTCGGTTGGCATCCTAAACAGGGCTAGGGCGGTTAAGGGGTCAGCAAGGTCCAGGGGCTCTTGGGGTGGTTTTCGTTTGATTCATGGATTCATGGGATTTAGGGATCCCAGAGGCCCTTCCTCAGCGTCCTGGAAAGCCTCCCAGATGCTAAGGTTCTTGTCCTCAATCTTAAAGTACAAACCGGTGCTAAACCCCACCCTACCAGAATCCCAGAAACGCTCCAAGGCCCAACATCCACGCTTGAAATCCTAAGAGATAAGCTGCAGATCCCTTCAAAATCAAGCCTAGCCTCAGGCCTGGAAACATCCACCGAGTTTCTTCCAAAACTCTTCAAAATCAATCCTCCGGCCACTTCTCACGACCCTAGATTCAGTTTCGAGTGACCGCTTGCAAAAAAAGTGAACGTGCATGAACCAACTCTTGGCCCTTTGCACGTTACAGGGCACCACAGAAAATTGCAACATCATGCGTTGTAGCATTCAATCGGAACAAACAGGTGCGGCTACCAACCGAGACTTCTATCGCCCTGGCCTCCACAATGGACTCGTCGTCCTGGAGGTCTTGCGATGCATAGGCCAGGGCCATCCCATCCTGGCACACAAGCAAGACCCCGTTCTTCCAACACAATTTTTGTTACGGGCTCCCACCCTGATGTATGGTGATATGACCCAGCGTATGAGCTGAGCAGTACTGCTCCTTGATGGTCCAATGTAAGATGTGGATATTCACTGCTGCAGACAAGGTTGGTGACCTTGTATATACAGACGGTGCTTCTCAGCAGTGGTGATAACATTGGCGTTGATCCTCATGATGGTGCGAAAGAAGCGTTGACCAAGTGATCCTGGCAGAATCCGACGTGGGATGTGATTTATGGCGAGGCCGCCGACAATGATTATTGATATGTTTGCATGCAGTGTCATACCTGTCAACCTTTCCCAGCCTGTATTTCATCCGGTGTGACTACCAGTTGGGCAAGCTTGCATAGCAGCTCAGTAGACTGCTACAATCCGAAGAAAAGACTGTTTATGAGGAGGTTGCCAGGGATCTCTGATGCTTGGGGATCTTGCAGCATGTACTTCTTACGTGTTAGAAAGGATCGAGAGTGGGGGAAAACACGCCTTTTGCGAGGAGATGTTGTCTGAAACGGGAGCCTGCAGTGTCCTAGCAAGATTTCGGGTTTATGTAGGGGTACGGGCTTGGGGGCGAAGGTGTAGGGTTTGGGGAGTGCGGTGTAAGCTCTAGGTACGTCTGCAGGGATAGCGATTAGGAGCTAAGATCTTGCAACATGTACTCCTTGCTGCTGTACACAAACAAACCAGACATAGCCACATGTGCACGAAAACCTCCACCTCTCCCGGGTGCAGACACACATGCCATTTATGCATACACGCAAAATCATTTATCTGGAATTGGGACCTGAGTCCACCTGAAGCCTGAAAAATCCTCCAGAGACGTGGGAGGACGGGTTGAACCATGCAGCCATGCAGCGACGGCCCAAAAATCGTAAACCCTAAATATTCAATAGTGTCTGGGGATGTGATTAGGTAGAGAGCAAAGCTTGCTCCTCAACTTTGCAGTACCGTTTCGTTGCATGTCTCTGGTCGCGGTGTGCGCATGCTTGTTGTTACGTCTTTCGAGCGGGCCCGGATTGAAACTCTCCGCTACGACGGACTGACAACAAGCACATGGAATTCGCAAATCTTGACTTTGAAATTCAGGCTAACTGCGGGCCTAGACTGCCAAGTATCTCAACATCTGTCTGGCGCCTTGCGCACGGCGGCCATGACGACCTCGCGATCTGCTCGCACCTCGAAAGCACTCAGACTAGGGGCGGGCGTTCGGGGTAGAGAGCTGCGAATTACACCAATTTGCTATGGCGGTGGAGAAACTGCCTGATGTTGGTATCACCTTGGGCATCATCACAGGTCGCTGTCAACACAAACCCGGAAAAACAACACCGTGAAAATCGCCCGGATTTCTAACCCTGACCACCACCGCCATGTAAGTAGATCACTGCAGCCGGATTTCGACACATCTTTCACCCACAACCTTCATCGAATCATCTTCTTCGTCACCATCTTCAGGAGATTGCTGGCATCACCACTACAATTGCATAACCGGTGTTTCTCCCGTCTCCTGCTGGGGACACTGATGATGAGCTGGTGGTGGCCACTCATTGATTTCACTGTGATCATTTGAAACCAGGACCGCTATTCCGTGAATAAGATTTCTTTCTCTGACCGCGTTGCAGAAAAGTCTGCGTTATGATTGCTTTCTAATTTGATATTTGACAACAGAATTCACCTTATCAACTTAAGCACGGGATTGTTCCTCACCCCGGGAACGGCTCTGATTTATCGTTTAAAATTTCCCAGGGCGTGCGGTAGATGACATAAATGCATTTTTATATGGTACCTTCTGAAACGTCCGTGAAGATGCAGAGAATACGAGCAAGCACCCCATTTGCGCTCCTCAGGTTCCACCGCAATATGGGCGTCTACCCAAGGGCTCCATAGTAGTTCCTCTTTGGGATTACCTTATAGGATTCTATATATGACCCCCAAAAAGGAACTACTTTGGAGCCTTAGGGTAGTGATAAAACCAGCCCAAAACCCAAATTCCCCCAAACCTTGCAGTTTCCACCCAGTAGGCCGAAGCCTGCTCAGTGGCGAAGGAAATCCTGAGCTGTGTCGTTGCTTGAAATCCCAAGACCTAGATCCTGACCTTCGGGTCTAAGCAACCCAGAACCCTGATGCCCTGAATCGTTTAGACCAAGCATCCCTTTTAAGCCAAGGGATGACAAAGAGGCAGGAACTGTGCCAAAAACTGCGGGAAATGTTGTGGCAAGATCTTCTGTTCTCGCGATACTTGGCGCGGGTTTAGCTCCCAATCCGTGTCAGATTACAAAGCTGGGTGCGTCAGTACAGAGCACGCTCTGAGCTAGCATGCGCCCACACAACAAGTATGCAGACCTTAAGCACTTCTTAAACCTTCAACCGGAAATCGAATCAACGACAAATCAACACAAGGTGGTTCTGGGGCCCGCTCGAGCAACATCGCCCACATAACCAGATTTCAGTTTTGATCAGTTTTGAGATCTGCAGGCCTTCAGTTACATCGAAGTTTCGAATCTTGTCATGGGTTTCAGCTAGCAGCAACAGCAGAGGCTCCAGCTAGACAACAGTCGCGGAATTCAGGATGTCCCAAAGGCAAGATTTCAAAAAAAAACGGGTACACATGCCCAAGACGCAATTTATCTTGAACCTGGAACTCAAAACCCTTAAAAACTAAACTCAAAACTCCGGAAACCCTGCTAAGCCCTATGAAGCCTAGAATCCATCCCTCGCCCTCAAGCCCTAAAGCGCTTAGCCCCCCTAAACCCTAAACCCTAAACCCTAAACCCTAAACTCTGCTTCCAGGCAGCGCCAGGCCGAAGGTCTGGACAGCATCCATTGCGACATCGGGGCCTTAGGAGCGCTGTAGCGGACCTGTCACAGCCGCTATCTATGAGGGTTTCTAAAGAGGGAACTATAAGGGTACCATGAGTGTAGTTCTCTAGATTAACTTCCCCCTGCAAAATGCCATGGTGTCTATTGACAGGTGTTTACACAGGATTACCAAGACGCCTGAACCCAGAACCCACGCCACCAAAGCCCTCACCCTTTGAACCCTGAGCCAAAACCTTGCACCCATGCAACAGGGTGACTGTCTCGGAGCTCGTATGGGAGGAATCGCAGAACTGCCCCATCACGACGCAGAGCCTTAGCGTTCCGGGCTTGGGGTTGAGGAGGGCTTGGGAATAAAGTTGCAGGGCTTGACCCTCACTAGAGGACACGACAAGATGTGTGTGTGTGTGTGTGTGTGTGTGTGTGTGTGTGTGTGTGTGTGTGTGTGTGTGCGTGTGTGTGTGTGTGGGTGTGTGTCTCTGTGTGTGTGTGCTTGGCTTATCAATTTTTTCAAGAAATATCCAGTTTCATGGTTCAGGGTGTGGATGAATGGATCGGAATAAATCGGTCCGGCTAATGCCGCTGCTACTACCACTACCACCACTACTACCACCACTACTACGACTACGACGACTACGACGACGACGACGACGACTACTACTACTACTACTGCTGCTCCTGCTCCTACTGCGAGTGCTACTCCTACTGCTGCTGCTGCTGTTGCTGCTGCTGCTGCTACTGCTACTGCGACGACGACGACGACTACTTGACTTCCACTGCTGATGCTCCCCTGTTACCAGTCAAAGCAAAAACCTTACACCCTGAACGCAACAACTCTAAACGCGAGTCCGCCACCGGCATGATCACTTCGAGGTTGTGTTTCAGCTCCTCGTCAGCGAACTCCAGCGACTGCACAATACACGAACGGCCGAAAAGTGTGAAATGGTTTCAGTGGTTCGGGTTTTCGCGAATGAAGATTGTGGGGTTAAAGCCGGGTTTGGCGTCAAGCTTCGCCTCTCACTCTCGCACACGGTGTCGGGAGATTCTGCTGAGCTGACACGAGGTGAGCAGCTTGAGAATGAGACTTGTGTGGCGTCAAGTTTAGGGGTAGTCGGTTTGGACTCTCACACCCGCTTCTGCAAACGAAAGAAACAACCTGAAATCTAGACTCTCCTGCCCCTTCACCGCCCCGGCCCCTGCGAAGTTCCGTCGCCTCGGGGTCATGTTTGAGCGCTTCCATGACCACGAAGCTGTCCTGCGGTGTGGGCCCCAGGCAAGAGATGCAAAGAGCCAGCATCACAACATGTCACAATGTGATGTGTAAACATCAACGCGATCTATGGGATGGACACTTGGATGAAACGAGAGCGAGAGCTTTTCTGTCGCATGCTTCTCAAGCGTGCGATTTAAGCCCTGAGACCTAAGCAGTGCTCCAACTCCCCCCTACCCTGAAAACTAAGAGTTTCTTCATCGTCACGTCCCATGATGCACAGCACAGACACACGAATGAACGAATGATACACTGTCTGAGCTCCGATGCATCTCTCGAGCTTACAGCGATGAATCCCTTGCCTTCTTGAGGTTGTCAGAGGCGTACTGCAGAGCCCTGCCGTCCCGCTGGAGGGCCTTGTCAAGACAAGTGGCTGATGTTGTCGTGCGCATATAACGGACGAGTCATCAACAGAGGAAGAAGATTCTGAAAGCAGTGAACATCTGGTTGGAACAGTTCTTAATTCTTCACTATTTAAACCAAAAATTCTATTCGATGCAGCCAAAAGCAGGTTCAAGGCCTCCATAACGTGGTGCACGTTGTCCCTCGGATGATGCTCTCGCAGCAATTTGACTTCGATTCAAGTGATTGTGCGACAGCAGATGCCAGCATAAACCATCATAAACCGCGAATATGATGATCAACGACCTCAAATTCCGCGAACGCCGGGCCCTGGAATGGGAGATCCGTTTGAGCTTCCAGGATGAATAACAAACCTCTGAGTGCTTTGGGCCGTCCTGCTAGGCCACGACAAAGATCACAACAATGTGCTACATCATAGGTATGCTTCTGGCTTAGCTTTCTTGACTTTGCCGCTCTACTCACTCCTGGCTGTCACAGCTTCAAGGGTTGCTGGTGCTTGCACTGCAAACACTCCTCTTGTAACAGTTTGTAAGGCAACAGCGCCTTAACCCCGAACCATAAGTCCAAAGCCCCAAGCAAGCGAAGTTATAGGATCCATATTTAATATTGGGGAACCGTGAACAGGTAGCCTGAAATTTAAGAAGCCATCACAGATCAGCCAACCCATTTCACCCCTGAATGCTTTCAAACGACTCTTATGGTAGTGTAACCCTCGGACTCCAATCCTCCCCCAAACCCTAAATGCTAAACCCTTTTTGCATCCAGGCCTCTGTGCAGTCTGGCCGGACGCTAAACAATCACTTCCAAAAGCCCTAAACCCAAACCCTTTTGCATCCGGGCCTATAGCGACTGCCGGCGCAACCCCCATAATCCCTGGACCCCAAATGGGGATTTCCGAAAATAGGGGCCCCTCATCTAAAACCCTAAAGTTGGCTCCTTACTAATAAGGACACCAAGATAAGGTACCCCTTATTTTCGGAAACCCTAAACCCTAAACCCCAAAACTCCCGAATCCTTCCCTTCGGTCAGCCAAGCAACCGGGACAAGGCTCCTCACGGTGCAGTTCTGGAGACTACATGGTTTCATAGGGATCCTTAGGGGTGTAGGGGGGGTAGGGGGCCTTAAGGCCCATAATAAGGACTAACAAGGCCTATTTAAGGAAATATAGTCCCCTACACCCCTCCCCCCTACACCCCTAAGGATCCCTATGATGGTTTGGAGTTCCGGGGTAGGGTTTAGCCTTAAGGGTCCAAGTACACAATTATCATATACTCTGGAAAAATAGTAACCTACTACCTAATTACTGTGTCCTCTGGACCCTTAGGGTAGGGTTCAAGGAGCTCTGGGTTCTAAGACAAAGGCTTTGCAGCTGCTACAGTTTCTACCTCCCAGCACTGTTAGTTAAGCTAGGCTGTCGGGTTTGAGGTTTGAGGGTTTGTACAGGCGGATTGAGGGTCACAGTAGAAGACATGACGGAGGGGCACAAAATGTGGCACTGAAGACGCGTGAAGAGCACTGCCACTCGGGCCACAGATCGCCATCTTGTATTCAAATATAGGGGCCTCGATAATTAGAACAGGGTTTGAGGCCCGTTTTAGTATACTGATTGGAAGGAACCCTTCAAAATAGTATAGGAGTTTATTGAGTGCCCTGTATGATTCAAGCCAGCCAGATCCTTTCTTGCTGGCTTCGGCTTGCAGGGCGGCAGAGTTAGCAGTAGCTATAGGTTCACTAGATGTGCCGTCATCTCCGTTTTGGCACACTGCCAAACATCTGGTGCTGAAACATGCAAACTCAAGAGTTCAGGGAATGTGCTCAAACCCACCTGGTTGAACTCATCCTCGGAATCACCCTAAATCAACCTTTCTTGTATCGCCTGGTTCGTTCATGGTCTGATTAAACCTGCCCAATGCCTCCGACAATTATGCTCGGAAGAATCGTCTTGGCAACTTTTTTGTCCAAGAAACCATCCTCAGAACATATCGTAAGCTGCGCAGAATTTTCATAGTCGTCCAAAGCAAGATCGACGGGGAAATTTTGCTGCAGAGGCTGATCGGGCAAGTTGTTTTGGAGCATGGTCTTCGGACACTTTGGCAACAATGCTAAGCACCTCTCTTGCCGGGCACCGCTCGTCAGAACCATTCCGAAGCCTAGACAAACGCTGCTTAGATTAAATTTGGGGGTTCTTCGCTATGCAGCAGTCATGCATGGCTTGAACCGGTGTGTCCTGCTTCGCGCAACGCCAGGCCGTTGCCTTTGACGGCTATCCTGAGATCCGAATCTCCCCATAGGCCGCGAACCTCTTGTGTTCGGATTTTCTAATCTCACACTTAAACCAAGCCCAGGGCCTGCAGAAACCACGAAACGCTTCCTGGGCACTTGCGCGCAAACGCACCCACCCTACTCCCCAACGAATGCCAGTCCCGATCTCACACAAATTGCCATTATATGATGGTTGCTCTCGTCACGGCACACATTGTACAGTAGCCTGCTTGGCCTGGAGTGTAGGATTGCAGTGTGTATGCCGGGTGCCGAAGTTGTGCTTGTAAGGCTTCGTCTGCACAGCCACTGCAGAAACTACACTGCAACAACTCGCTAGTTTATGCGATTCGGAACATGATCGCCATACACCATCTGGCTCTCATGCAATTATTACAGGTACTCCACAGAACCCAGAGGCGTTAAACACATGTTCTCAGGGAAGAAACTGGACGATGTCGAACTCATCTTTGAGGTTCTCTGATGCATACCTCGAGCCACCGTCGCATGCGCAAGTCGTCATACGTAGCAGGCTGCCACTACGACTACTGACTACTGCTGCTACTGCTCCTGCTGCTGCTACGGCTCCTGCTCCTGCCACTGCTACTAAATGAGTTCCATTGAAGCTGTCTTTTGCGGTTGCCTTCTAGATAGTACTGACAAACCGCGAGTCCGGATACGTACCCGAGTACGCCTTTCTGTTAACTGTTCTAATTACAATTAGAATTTTTTTCCGGTGTGGTACCAAGGGATGAGTTCAAGAGCTGACACAGCAGGTTGCGAACCTGGCCCAGGATCCTAACCGTCGAAACTGACTAAAGCCTCCACAACTCCCTAAGCGGCGTGCAAGGGTACATCTCTTAAGGGGCCTACTCTGTCTGAAACTCCAGGTTAGCTACGGTACCCAAGGCAAGCCGTGGCACTGCAATGCCATCCAGTGCTGTGTAACTGCAGCAGTGACGACCTGCCCGGAGGATCTCCGACGACTTCGGATGACTGAGGCTTACGACGAGCATTTTCTAAACGGCCTGCAATACAAAGGGTTGGTATGACAAAAAGCGTTGCGATAAAGGGGTTTCTGTCGAGGAGCTTGATAATCAACCCATGGGTTCTCACTGGGGTTCCCGACCTTGATCCTCTTGGTGCAATATATAACAATGGTAGTACTGACACGAATAATAATTCCTATAAAACCTAATCACCTTATAATATAATATAACATGGATCTTCTTATAGTTCTGGGAACACCGAACCAGTGCGAACTTGTCATTAGACCTCTAAATCTGATGTTGTGTTCTGTTTTTCATGGTCGAAACAGAAAGCAGAACAAGCCAAAGAAACACCGTACGCGCCATAGCCTTGTCTCAATTTTCCCAAACTCCATCCTAGGAGACCAGACGTCCCTACCCGTCCTTCCCTTCCGGACTCTTTGATAAGCTTCGGGCTTAAGGTCAAAAGGCTGAGGATTTCAGAGTCGGTCAGACTGTTAAGTCAGGATAGTTCCTAGTCTTAAACTGGCTTCTTGAAAGTATGTGGTACTGTGCTGAAGCAAAACCGCCGAGTCCCTGTACCCTTGGACGCTTCAACACCGACATGACCCGGGAACGCAGCAATGAAAATACCCTGAACTCCTGTTTTACTAGCACAACATAGAACCCCCGTGTTTCCTTAAAGCCGAAACCCTCAACTCTAAACTCCTGTTATGATCCTGTCATGCAGGTATGCCATGACTCTCGAACCTGCCTCAATGTCCCCGCGGAGCACCTCGGAGGCCTTCAGGCTGCGGCCAAGGGGAATTAATGTCGGGGTTGGGGGTCTACATAAGAGCAACCTTTGTTCGGTGTTTATAATAAGCCTTTAAATAGTTGGTCTCGTAGGCTTTGTTTGATATGGGGGCCTTTCTGATTAGAGTAGGGTCTTGATTTTTTCGCATGGAGATATGCAATTATTCTATGGTGATCTATTCTACTCCGGGGGCTGAGTATAGGGCTTTAACATGTCAGGTTTGCGCTCTCACTCTCGGACATGCCAGACGCAGGTTTTCGCTTGAGTTTCGGCTTTTAGGTTTAGGTTTTTCAATCCTTTGAGGGATGAATATACTGGCGGTTTCCTGAAATGGGGGGCTTATGATGAGGGAGAATTGTTAAGTTGGGGACTCCGAAACAAGGACGACAACTTCACCAACGACCCTAAACCCCATGATCCTGCGCTGAACCCTACGCCCTACGCGCTAAAATGCCCAAGCCCTACAGCTCCTAAACCGTACAGCCATAAACCTGAAACTCTTCTGTCGGAGATTGCCTTGACAAGGCAAGAGCTCTGCACAAGAGCCAGACAAGCAGTGACTGCTGCCGGGGGCCTTGATTAATTAGCATAGGGTTTGCATGGGGTATATGCGTAAACTATCGTTATCATGAAGAGAGTAATGCTAGTGATTGTTCCAGCTGCGGCTGGCTAGCAAGCTGGGCGTCTTGTAGCACCATCTAAAAACAAGTTAACGCCCCTGATTGCTGTACATTCGGTCCTTCTTTACTGCAGAACCTCAGGCACTTCCCGACTTCATCAAACAACGAGTCATGCTATGATGAGCCCAAAGGCTTAAACCCTATAGGCCCTCGGCTTTATTGGCTTCGGGACCATTTCATGCGACGAGTATCGTAGCGCAAAGCAGAGCCGGAGTTCGACACCGCTTGCAACACAAGCTCCTGGTTCAGGACATGGGGGTCAAAAGAGTTGGGGGTGGAAGAGCCGGGCGCGAGATTCCTGGAGCACCAAGCCGCGGATGTGGCTGTAAGGGCTTCTGAGGGTTGTCTGCAGAAACTTTGCTGTTGTACTAGGTCAGGCATCTTGAAGCCGGTAGTCATTTCCGGACGTCACTGCCTTGTACTCCGGCACAAACCCGATTGGGCAACCTCTCTGCCATGCAGCAGGTTTGCCCTGTCGCTTGCGCTTGCCCAGATGTCTGGTAGGGTTCGACCCAGTTCAGGAGCCCTGGCAAACTTTCATGGTCTTGCGTGTCACAGCATCAAAACCCCAAACCCCAAACCGAATCAAACCCTTCTGAATGAGCTAGGAAGATGCACACCATGCGCTGAAACTGCCACTGGCGCTTCTCCGACTGCCCATAGTTCTGCGCTGCCCCAACAGCCCAGTCCTTGTCGTTGCGCAACTCATTGCTGAGGGATCCTGGGCTGCCATCCAGACTATGCTTGTTCACTTGTTGCTGTCTTGCTGTGACTTTGATAAAGTGCATGTTCCCGACATCCAAACCCTGCCGGCTGGGGCTGCAGAGGGCAGATTCTTTCTACCATGTCTCAGAAGGACCTCTTATTCAGCCAGTTGTGCCGTTCAACCAGAGCAACTTACGAGTATACCAATTTGCATGGCTTGAGAATCCAAGCTTGGTTTGAGGGCTCAAGTGCTGGTTAAATAGGTGGATACAGATGAACATTACTGCGCATGGCTTGAGAATCCAAGCTTGGTTTGAGGGCTCAAATGCTGGTTAAATAGGTGGATACAGTTGAACATTACTGTCAACCAAGAATACCCCAAGCCCTTCCTGAAGGAACATTAAATCAAACTTTAAAGTGTCCTGTTAAGCATCCCTCAAACAGGCCTTGGTTGAGGAGTGGCTATATCTGAACATTGCATAAACACCCTGTGAGATCTGTGAGCCAATGATTTTCTTATAATCAGGCATCGTCGTTTATGCTTCGTTTAGGAAAGACGTAAACCAAGCAGGAAGCCAGCAAGACTGTGAGCAAGACGGGCCTGATTCGTTCAACCCAAACCCGAGTCCCTCAATGCCCGAAGCGCCAAAAGTCGAGTCTGAAAGCCCGACTGCGAAGCCCTGAATGGCCGGCACACAACCTCAGATGCCTCAGCCCCAACCACAAAACACAATTTCAATCCCGTATGAAACCCACAAAGCCCCATTTTGTTTGAGCCAACCCACAGCCTCAAATTCCAGATCGCAAGCATGAGCTGCATGAACAAAAAGGCGAGGCTCTAAGCTTGAGGCCATCTGCCTGGATCAGAGCCAAAGCGGCGCCGCGGTCCATGGCTCAAGGCATCGGCAACCATTGGACTGCTGGTCTGCTTTAAGGCTTAGGGCTCGGGGTTTAGGGTTTAGGGTTTAAGGCTCGCGGATGATGAACCGGGATTGAGACCGGATGAGAAGGGCTTGTAAGGGCTCAGGGGGTATGGGCTGTTGTGGGGTTTAAGGTTTAGTTCGGGGCTCGCAGCTGGGCGAGCTGCTCGTTGTGTAATACATGTATAGAAATGATGTACAAGGCATGCATAAGGGCCTTGACAAGTTCTGAGGCTTCAGGACGGGTCAGGAAGATTTCCGGTTTAGGGGCCTTGGGTTGTGGGGCTTCTGTTGCCGGGGGCTGCAGGCTTTTGGTTTAAAGCTATATGTAGTGTACTCGAGCCTTGGTTTCCGCTCGGTTCGGGATTGGGGCTTGGGAGCTAAAACTTGGGTAGTGCGTTAAACTAAGGTCTCTTTAGGGGTTCATCAACAAGTACGCCATTCTGACAACACGGGCCGTAAAGGCTAAGACGATCCTCCCATGCTATAGATTTGCCGTTCATGGTTGATGATTTGGCTTCGCAGTCAACGAGGTCGGATGTAGGGGCAAGGTGCAGCAGTCTAGAACGATCATCCACTCTCCGGTGGCAGTGGCACGAGCACTAGCATCGTCATCGGAAGCAGTCGTCGTTGTTGTGGTGGGCAGCATCGTGGATGTTGACAAGGGACGGCAATGTGGCGAGTTTGTCAGACTAGTGGCGGTGTCCAGCCAGTGGCTGCCCCCACTACATCTACTGCTGACTGCTAGTCATACTTAGCATTCTGATACCAGCCGTGATGCTCGGACAAGCAACGGCACTTCCAAGCATGGAACTGGGCATCATCATCCCCGGTTCCATGCTTGATAAGCACTAGACTTAGACGCACGAAATGTTGCGGCTACACCAGCGAAAACAATCGTCCGAAGCAGTGCGAGCGGAAGTATGCATGACTGGCAGCTTGTGAGTCCAAGCGGAACTTTAAGATAATCGCGCCCGGCCACAGGTAAGAGCCACTAAAGACCAAAGTTGTATCCCTGAGGCTCATACACCTCGCTAAAACTTCATCCCCCTGTGCCATATTGAAGCCGGCACCCCAAAGCCTCGCTCAAAGTACGCTGATCTATGACACCTAGGAGAGAAACATCTAAAGCACAACTCGATTGCAAGAGCGGCTCGGCACCAAACCCATATGGGGGTTTCCGAAAATAGGGGACCCTAATACGATACAATAAATAGTAGGACCCGAGAAAAATGGGACCCCGAAACCAGGTACTTCTAATTTTCTGAAACTCCCACGTTGCAACACAGACTTCCAATTAAGAGCTGCTCCCGTCTTGCACCTGACTTCTTCGAAGCTGGATTTTGTAAACTAAACAATCCTATAATATTTGGGAGGGCCCCTTGTTATGACTTTACTATAATATACCACAGAAGCAACTTCGAAGAGGTCAGCAACCACCGCCGTTGGCACCTGGATCGCCAAGTCCGAGCGCATTCAAGCCTTGGCAATCTGGGAACTCACACCTTCCAACATCCATTAGTTAAGGAATCTACCATATTCGGTATCAAATGATGTTTCGAAGCATATTGTGTATATTCCTTAGTTAAGGGATATTGAAAGGTCTGGGAAGTTGGGGGCTCCCCGAAGGGTCGTCTGCAGGAGCAGAGCGTGACCCTCTGAAGGCGTGAAGGAATCTCTGGGGTCGGACGGGAAGAAGGAGGACGATTCGCCAAGAGCAAGACAGCAAGGAGCTGAGCCCGGAACAAAGTCGCGATGCTTCTCGGTGCCTTACTGGTCATTTCAGGCGGACAGATGGAACTATGTCTGAGACACACCCGCTGCGCTAAAGGCAGACCCTGCCCTTGTTTTTGAAGCAAAGTTACCTGCAATTAAGGTAGGAGCCAAAGGCCAGATTTGCACATCATCGTCTCTCTGTGATGCCTTTTTGCTGGCGGCAGATGGCTGTACTACTGTACAAGTTGGTTTTCTGGCGACAGCACTACGGGAGAGAAGGCAAGGCACACCCGCATGAGCAATTTCGATCTCAAAGCTCGTTAAGTTTGCATTGCTGAGCCGTGAAATTTCATTTAGGCTCCTCAGGTGAAGGCGCTGCGCTTTGAGGCCGTTTAGAGACCCGACCAAATTTGCTGCTATTTCGGTGAAGGCGATTGGAGGAAAGTGATTCCATGTTCGTGACTGGCCCGAACAACATCTCTGCAACACAAGCCTAAGCTAAAATAGCTTGCCGGATGCCACTTCGGTCGAGGTTCGTGAGCCAGGCTATGTTTTAGGTTTTGGGTTTAGGGTTTCGGATGAAGGTTGAACTGCCGCAGCTCTCAACACGAGAAGAAGTTTCAGCAAGGACTTCATGCGCGTGCACAGTACCAGCTCCACAAGACAGCCACCTCTCGCTGAGGCCGATTGCTGGAGTAACTTTGCATGACGCGGGTCTGATGTGTTCATGTCATATAGGAGCTTGAATAATTAGAATAGGGTTTGGGGCCCATTATACTATACGAGTATCCATTATAGGGAACCTCCCAAAATAGTACTGGTAGTCGTTTAGGCTCCTATGTTAAGGGTTTCTGAGGCTTCGGGGTGTAGTTGGGACCGGCACAGATCTTACTGAAGTTGTCTCTCCATTTCGGCCACCTCAGATCTCATCTTTGCAAGATAGGCGTCCTTGGCCCACAGAGGTCATCAGGACATGCTGGGTCATGTTCGGCATGAAGGACTTGCTGTCCATAACATCTACTCCTTCACTAGAAACGGCCAGTGCTCATGTGCACAGGGATGATGCGCGAATCCCGATGGAGGACGGGCCTGGAGACAAACACCCCAGACTATCCGAGCAAACAGAAAGTGTCACCGGTGCAGCCATGGTTCTTCAGCCGGTCACGTCATCAGATATGTGTACGCTACCAAGAAACCGAAAAGCATGTTACTGCAGGATCAGGATGGTGTTTCGTAAGCAACGCCAAGTGTCAACGCCTGCATCCCCTGCTTGCTTCTGCAGCTTTTCAAAATCTTTCTGCTGCTTGGCCAGCTCCTGGTCAAAGTTCTCTCAAGCCAAGCGATTCTGGCTGCTGAAGAGTTCGAGGTTCCACGGTTAGCTACCTGTAATCTAGAAGCCCCATCGACCCGAAACAAACAATCTTTTAATTGGCCCCGCGGGCTTTGGCGACAATAAGGCACCGGGAGAGGACGTAAACACGCAAATACGGACATTCAAGATTCCCAAACCCTATAGACCCGAAACGTCAAAGCCCAAACCCAAACCCTATAGCCTTAACTCGAAAGCCTTGTAAACTTCCTTGTAAACCTCAAAGCCTGCACCCTACGTAAAACCAGCGGCCAGCAAATGCCTTGGCCAAGTCTTTCCTCTTCTTCGCGCTGAGCTCCTATTTCGTCTTAAGGTTTCGGCGCTCACATTCCGAGGGTTTAGGGTTTAGGTAGCTTTTACTGTTTAGACGTTTAGAGTGTAGTGCTTACGTAATGTGTAGGCCGCAGCTTCTGGTGGAAAACATACTTGTGCAGTTTTCTTTAAGGGGAACTAGAGAAGCTAATCATCTCCGGAGTTATATATGGGTACCTCTGGGGCTAGATGGGGTCCATAGTGCCCCGAAGCGCCAGATTAAAGAGCGCCTGATCTACGACACTTCATGCAGGGAGGTTGAGTCCAAGGCGGCTTGGATGCCAATGCAGGCCCATCAAATGTGCAGACCTGTCTTCTTTATTCGCGGATATGCATTCGCTCTGTTCCGATTTGCTCGTCTCGTGCAAGACCTTGACATAACAAAACTTGGGCTTGACATCCCTGACAGATCTACGAAGGACCACCTCGCCACTGGCATTGCCCACACCACTACCACTTCCCGCACAGATACAATAGGGGTCTTAATATAATATCTATGTCATCTTAGGGGGTTCCTCATTATAGTTTTAGGATAATGGGCACCAAAACCCTAGCTATTCAAATCATTAAGGCCCCTATATTACTCGCTTCTAATCCGGGGACAACGGCCAATGGCCTGCTCGAACATCCGGGTCACAGCTTACAGCCATGTACTTAAACTCTACAAAGGCTGATATTCTAGCCCCAAACCGCAAAATTTAGAAACAGAATCAGATAGACAAGCAGTGGCCTCGCCGTTCGCGAGCTTGGTGGGAACACCCTCGGCATCAAAGTCGGCATAAACGCCTGTGCGGGAAACATGATGAATGCTCATTGCCTTTATGTTAGGAGGTTGCAGGGCACATCTCATAGTGCAGGGAGCGGACAGAACCAACACTTCACACATGATCCAAAGCATGGGAGAAGCACAGCGACCTTTGTTAGCACCGTTCTGGAACAAGTCCTTTGGAGCGACAGCCTCAGAGGTGGCAAGCTTGGAAAGAAATGTCTGCAGCCCAGGCATGCAAACTGTTGCTGTGAAAAGGACCACAAGAGCTGCTTTGAGTAGCATGATGTATAGCTCACCTCTTGTTCTCTTCTGACATGGGGCTGCTTTCTCTGCAACCTTCAGCTCCTTCGCCTTCTGATCCAACCTCGGCGCTTGGAGACACAGGGTAGTCGGGAGCTCTTTGTGAACGCCTTCGGGAAGCTTTTTGGTTTAGGGTTTACTATACGGCGCTTCCACAAAATACACAAAGCCCTCCAGTAAACCTGAAAGAAGCTGGGCCTAAACCCCAAACCCCGAGGCGGCGGCTTGTTGCGGATCTTCTGTTGGGCCGCTTCCTCAAGCGCTCAGAAGCTCCCAGGGCCACATGGGAGTTTCCAAAAATAGGGGACCCTATAATTTAATGTAGTACCCTAACTAGTAGGATCTTTATTATAAGGATCCCCAAATAAGGTACCCCTAAGTTTCGGAAACTCCCACATGGGGAAACAGTTCCCTTCCGAGCTCGCTCTGGCTGCAGCTATGGGTGCAATGCCTTTCAAGACAGTATACTCTGCTATACTAGACCACACTATACTAGACGATATACTATACTATAAGACCATCCAAACAATAATACCATCTCTCAATATGTATAATACATATATATATATATATATACACATACATATGCATATATATATATATATATATGTATGTATATATGCATACATATACTCACATATATATATATATATGTGTCTCTTGAGCTGTATTGCAATGGCTGCTGTTCTTGCCTGGTTGCTCATCTTACTCAAACAGCAGAAACACATACACCGGCAATTGGGCCCGACCTGGCAGCTCAACTGATGACGACACAATATAGCATATAAAATACAAGATAATAGAGAATATGTTAGATAACGTAATTTAAATTGAAGTTCAAGGTATAAACTATCCATCCATTCAGTAGCATACCCTCTACGGTAGAAGTCCATAGTGGCAGGTGCTTGTTGCTGACTGGTGTTTGCTTCTGTCTGTACAGGACATGAGCTTGACCGGACTGTTGCAGTTGAAGGCTGCACTACCTGGCACACTCAAGTCAAGTCCCCGAGAGCTGTCCTTGGCCTTTTCCTCCGCCTCCTTCTGTTCTGCCTTTCGCAGACACGTTTGAGGACTCTGCCTTGTAATTGATGATGAGTTTCAGGCTTTGGGCTTGGCTCTGTTGCAATCGACTCAACCGTAACTCCTACTGTGACATCCCAAACTCTGAACTCAGATCCCACCAGCCTATACTATACTGTGACCTTTACGAATGTGTATATATACATAGTTACATCTACGTACTTGAATACTAGACCCCAAGCCCTTCTCTGTCCCCTGTTCACAGATCTTCTGGGAACCCGACAGTCACCGTAATCACCCGCAATCCCCACACCCGAAATCCCCAAACCTTCCGAACTAAAATTATTAAAATACAGATATAGTCCTTGATTGAGGGATTCTGGAAGGTCTGGGGCATCGCGACTTGTCAAGGGCCTCCAAGACTTCCCTCGGCTCGAACATCCAGACCTCTGCTGGAGAATCACGCGCCAACGCAGAGTGTGGGGTTTAGGGTCTACACAGGTTGAGCATCTAGATTTTCGGGTTTGTAGAGTTTAGGGGTCCCGGGTGATTAGTTAGGGTTTAGGGCAAGGTTTTGGCGTTTTGAAGTTTAGGGATTTAGGGTGAGCTTAGGTTTCAGGCTTGAGGGCTTGGTGTACATGGTTTGGCGCAATTTAAACGACATGAGCAGCACTGCACAAACCTGTCTCTACATACATATATATATATATATGTGTGTGTGTGTATGTACACGTTCTCAAATTTATATTCACATAATCATATTCATTTTTGAAACGGAAAAAAGATTACGTATGTGCTTATGCATGTTTGCTTGCACGGAAGAGTTGCCTTTATTTTTTGTGTCACAAGACGACATAGTGCCGACAACGATGACGCATGCACATCCGAGCTTTAGAGCATTTGGAAGGGTCTCTTGGAACGGTCGGTAGATCCTTCTTTCACGGGGCTGGGGCTGGAGCCCCAGCACAGCGAAAATACAGGACTGGTGCTGGCAGCTAGCGTCCAGTTACACTGCTTGTTGTGTTGTTGTTGTTGTTGGTGAGATACTGTTGATGACGATGATCATCATCCTCATCATTAGAAATCCCTTATATTGCTGCTGCTGTAATTGGTGGCTGAGACAATGAAACTGCAGCAGATCGGCTCAGCAAATTGCAAAGGTCTAGGGAATATGTCTCAGTCCCAGGCGTAACCCTCATTTCCTCGGTCCTGGAAAGATGTGTTTGCTTCGTGGCTTCCCACTACAATCGGGTTTGCCGTGCTGGACTCAAGGTCTCAAGGCAAAGCTGAGAGCAAACCCTACAAATCCCGAGGCAGCTATGGCTGCAGCTCCTCTAGTCGAACACCCAGCCGAACGAGATCCACGTCTCGCACCTCCGCACATTGACATGATGCTTCGAAACTGCGAACACTCCACGCAGGCTCACGCCTTTCCATCCCATTAGCTTGAGTTTTCGAGTCATGTACGATCGGCTGAAGAAGTGAGCAAGCACTTCAGCTTCAGCATACTTCAATGGCATGTCAGAGTTTGCAACATCCTCGTTCGAAAGAGAGCGTTCGCCCTGGGTTTCTCAGATGTGGCTCTATTTCCCTTTTTTTGCAGCTGGGCTCTTAGTGTCAGCCATATAGACCCTAAACCCTAAACCTCCAAAACCCCAAGACCGTGACAAACCCTAAACCCTGCAGAAACCAAGCCGTGTTTGTGTGATAACCCGAGCCTTGGGAGTCTCCAAATGACTAGAAAGCTGCAATAAACCCCCAAGTAATGCATGCGTGCGTATGTGTATGAGTATATGTATCTGCATGTGTATGTGTATATATATATATATATATATATATGTGTGTATATATATATATGTTATTTATACACATATAACCCAAACCCACACAAACCTTAGAAAATCCGCAAGCCTGAAACCCCCAAAACCAGCAGACCCCAACCCCCCCGAGAACTCAACAGCAGCTGAAACCACAAAAATGAAACAACAATGATCACAATATCACGGCCTTTTAAGTAGACTGGTGTGTGGGGCGGGGAAATGCTTTACCTACGGTTAAGAGAATAACATTTCAAAGATTCCGACCTCAAAATCGAAGTTTCCGAAAATAGAGGACCCTCAAATAGTACCCTGAATAATAGGATCCTTGTTATGAGAACCCCAAAATAAGGTGCCCTTGTTCGATCGCCTGGTCGCAACGACCGAGAAGCTTGGCCGGCGCCTCCGCGGCAAGGCCTCCGAGGATGCCCCAAGGAAGCTTCGAAGCTTCGCGATCTTCTCTTTTTTTGCAAAGGGCGGTTCAAGGTCAAGGTAGGGTTTGGGGTTTAGTTTTTAGTGTTTGGGGTTAAGGTAGGGTTCGGGGTTTGGGGTTTGGGGTTTTAGGGTTAAGGTAGGGTTTGGTTTTTTTTACATGTACTGACGTGTCTTTCTGAGAAGGTAGGCCTGTCGAAGCGACATACATGAGAGCATACACTAAGGTAAAGACTACAAAAATGGGATTCATGACCCTGTTGTTGCTTATGGGTTCGATACTGGTTCTAGAATGGTAACAGAGATTGGCAGATTTGAGGGCTTCGGGTTTCGGGCTTTCGGACGGTGCAAGCGCTTGGGCGTCGTGAGGTTCAAGGTTTCGTGCAAGGTTAAGGTATAGGCATACGTAGGGTTTTACAAGTCAAGCTCCAAATGGAAATGGTAACAGCTTAGGTACCACGATAAGAGGGTCAGCGACTGTCGAATGCAATTTTGGGAGACCCCTGTGGAAAAGAAACCAAAACAGAACAAAGCTACCAACCGAATGATTTCCCAAGAGCCGTGACGAGTATTGACAACACTGAATCGAACCCAAGCGACCCAAGCATAGCCTTTATACCAAAGACTGCAAAAAGGCAGCCCACAAAACCAAGGCTGACACCGCCTTGTAGTCCCGTCTATAGGTCTATAGCTTAATACACCCACTCAAACCCAGTTCTAGTTATTCTCAGGTTGTTTGGCATGAAGACCAAGTAGTAATATAGAACGTCCCAAGCGCAGAGCGTGGCGGAGAGGGAGTTGTCATAGAGGCTCGGTGACCATCACATCTCTTACAAATGAAGGTTTGGGCTTACAGTCTCGGGAGTTTTGGGGTCTAATTATGGGGTTCATGGGCTACAAAAACTGAGGTTTCGCAAGGTCTACAGGGCTGAGACAGTTTCGCCGGGCGGCTGGTCAGATCCTTCTGGAAGGACTCCAGCACGTCTGCCAGCTCCTGGAGGGTCTCACAGACTCGAAGCTACCATCCTCTCTATAGATGTTAATGTCTATATACCCACACACTACACGCACATCTGAGTGTATGCCTTGTACATTCATTTTCAATCACAGGACACGACGCATCGCCAAAAAGCAGTCGTAGAACATGCTGCACCAATTTGCTTCTCCCGGTGTCAAGCATGAGCAGGCTTGGAGATCGTCTCTCGAAGCGTTGAAGACCGGGGGACATGCTTTCGTATGTGAACTCCACAGAACTCTTCTAGACTGGTGGCTAGTGCTCATCTTGGTATGAGCGCAGTAAAGCTGGAGTTCTACTATACCTGGTGTGTAGAAGTCATACAAAGCTTAAGAAACATAACACAGGATTCTCGTTAACAGCCCTTAAGCCGTCAGCCCCATAGCCAATCTATACCCCGAGGCATAAGCCCGAGGACCCCATTATGTATATCCTCTTTGTGGGTGATTTCAAGCTATAGTACTCGATCCTAACCGCCCTAACCATCGAAGAAAGTACTACACAGAAACTCAGGACCAAGGGCAGACTTCGCAGAGAAAAGCTACTTAAACTAAGAATATGTTTGTTTATTGGTGTGTATATATATATATATATGTTTTTAGTTTTACTATGTTATTATAGAGGGATGTCTACAATTCTCGGTGTAGGCGTTTCGCACCTTGAGGCCGGCGCTTCGGGCGGATGAAGCGGCGGGGGCAGCCTGCGGGATGTCAGGCTCGTGGTTGAGGAGCTTAGGCTGCAATTAGCGATTACCTGTATCCCCAAACCTTACAAAATAGTAGGTTATGACCCCTGAATTAGAGGGTATAACCCTTAAAACGGTAGGTTTTTGGATCCCCAGGTACGGTCTAGCTTCGCTAGGTTGGATTTAAGGTTTGGAGCTGAAGGTGTTTTGCAAGATAGCTTTTTTGAACGACCCGTCTCGCGAAGATCCTCAAAGTCGTAAGCCCGCAGGATTGCGTTAAACGTTTGAGATGGCAGAGTTTAGACACCAGCCTTACGGGTTTGTGATTTCTGGGTAACTGGCATAAGGAAAGACCCTATAGAATTCAATCGCATTTCCACAAGTCTGGAAGTCTGAACCCAAGCCCAGGCCTTTGCCACGGCATCTGCAATGAGCCTCGGTGGGCTTTTCGCTTGCGCCTGAACCCTTCGTAGGTCGTGGGGCTCACTAATACAGGACGTTGTCGGCAACATCTCTGGCTTCTAAAGCCGCTCATCGCTGCGACTTCAGAAGGGGTAGTTTTGGGCGCACCGCCTCCACAAGCTCGGACCATGTAAAGGTTTCTGATAGCGCAACAGTTGCAGCCGCATGCAGTTGCAGCACGGGTCTCAGCAGGAGTACACGTAAGTAGATAATGGTAGCAGGAAGCAGTATACCAGTCCAGTGTTGGTGTTTCTGGTCTCGGCGGTGGCATGTTTCGGCGGCGGTGGGCGGCGGTGGCTGACAGTATAGTGGCGTAGAGTAGCAATCCAAGCTTTCTGAGGCATCAACTGTTTGCGCTTGGCTGCGTCCTTCTCCTGTGCCGCAATCACACTTGTGGAGAATGAGCTAACTTCTATAGGAAGTTTCACTAGCATGAAGCGGAACTCCCTGGCACGCGGCGTGTTCGATTCTTTGAAAGGGCTCGACGTTTGAGGGTGGCAAGCTGTCCGGTGTAGAGCGGCCACCTTCAGCTCCAGCGAATTGGCTCATGCTCTCAAGTTTGCTCCAGTGGCTTCACAGCCACGGCCCTTCCGAAGCAATGGCTTCCGCTATTTTCGCTGCCTATGGACCGATCTCTGGCGAAACATCTCCTGAGGTCACACTTCCACAAGAAGAGAGTCCGGAATCATCACAAGCACCCTTGCGGCCTTCGCAAAATCACGCACGGATTGCCGAAGGTCCGCAAAAGCATCGAGGCTCTTTGTCCAAGCCTCCTGCAGAAGCGGCTTATGGCAGAAATCAGGTCACTAAGTAGTTGGCGGGACCAGGAATTGGAAGGGCAATGTAGGAATTTTCTCAGCTTAGGACACTTGCTCCGAGTCTTGCTCATGGAAGTGCCGTGTGGCAAACTACCCCCTAAACCTTAAGCTCCAACAACCTATAGTATCGGAACGCAATAGAAAGAACCCACCCCGAACCCTATAATCAAAGTCGCCAAGAGTTCAGAAGGAAACCCTCGCAAAACCCTTACAAACCGAACCCAATGTAAAGCCACGAAACCCTCATCAAACCCAATGCGCAAAAAAGCCGGAATCTGTCCTTCGGCTCGCGCACCTGTCGGAGGCCTCGCAGAGCAGGACCCCAGTACGCAAAACCCTTAACAAATCTAGTAGTCTAGCGGAACGGAAGCCTCACAAAGGCCCTATCTTGATCCATGCGATGCAACGAAATATTCTTGGCATATCAGGCTTTATTGCTGATACTGTCGAAAGGGTCTGGGTATGGGACACCTGACAGACCCACAGGGTGTAACTTTGAGGCTCCAGGGTGATATTGGCGTCTCTGTGATGCGAATCAGTACATCTGAACTTCAACCCTAAAACCTTCACCTAAACAACCTACAGGGTCCTACACTTTTTTGCGAGGTTTTCAGGGAATCTGCAAGCTCGGGTGACAAAGTGCTGGGACCTGCTACTGAAAGAATGTTAAACCTGTTAAGCATGTCGTCGCCATGACCAAAATCAGGACAGGTTCTGATCATGAATCATGAGCAGCACTGCTTGGCACGCCCTGTAAAAGTGACACGGAATGGGAGTCGGAGTCATGCTTGGGCATAGTATTAGATCCAATTTTTGTCATCTCGACCTGCCGAAGTCTGCCAGTGCTTGACCGCCTCAGGCTCCGTGAGTACTTCTTACGATAACAACTTCAAAGCCCTTGAACCCTAAGCCGTCAGCTTCGTAAACCCTTGAAATCCCAGACCATGGTCCCAGGCCTTCCACGCCGAGCATAGTGAGCGTGGACTCGACGAGCTGAGCAGCCTTTTACTACAAAGTTATAGCTATAGCGCATGATTCACTGTTTATTTCATGAAAACCCACTTTGGTATGTAGCCAGCTTAGGAGGGCTGTTGACAGACTTTTGTCGTATGGGCTGCAGGAGCTGATTTTCTGAGGTCGGGCTAGAGTCTCTGTTGTGAGTCTATCTCTCTCTCTCTCTCTCTGCCGTCACGATATAAGGATTTGGACTTGAAGATTTCGGGTCCTGGTGATTCGAGGTGTTAAGTTGTTCCAGAAACGGGATTACTGCTTTAAGACGTTTGACGAACGTAGCTTTGGAAAATACTGCGGTACTACATGTACATCTAGCATAAAAGGCAGCCGCGATAGGCTGCCCGGACTTCACATGGCTTCCATGATGGAACCAGCCATGGCCCTAGAGAAGCCCCTGTAACTGTAGAATGCATGAATACCATCACGACATTAGGAGTTTAGGTTTAGGGTCATCTAGGTGTTCTGTGGTTCCTGCTCCGTTTGCCCAATTGAAGACAAAGACCAACCCCGAAGATCCACACACAAACGTCCTGCACGAGAATGGTTCTTGGTTTGAGCTTGGCAGAAGACTAAGGAAAGGACCAAGTACATGCAGCCTCAGCCAATTTGAAAACTTGGGCGCAAGTGCATGGGCTAAAACGGACTCAGGCCTTGACATGTGCTTCTAGTGGAGGATTAATTATGAGGACTAGCTTGTGACAGTTGCTCCAAGAAAGATCCCTTGAACTCGAGAACATTCCCAGTTGCCTTCACCACAGGCTCGAGAGACAAGTCCGGCAACGACTGCAACACGGGACGCGCAGCTTCGTGTGCTCATAGGGTTTAGGGTCAAAGGTTTAGGGGAAGCTTTGCGACACGAATGTGCAACAGTGACCTGCGACTCATTTCATGTACGGATAACAAACAGCAACGCATCAAAGCTCACCACATCTTGATCTAGGCTGTTCAGTAACCCACTGGGAAAAAGTATATACTTTTTTAGGCTTCTTCCTTTATAATAGGAACCCAGAAACCTGAAAGTAAAAAAGTGTACCACTGAACAGCCTGGTGATGTATGTCCTGCTACAATACAGCAGGCAGGCACCCGAAACCACCTTGTCGAAAGCAAACTCAACTGCAAAGCCACATGGTTCAGCCTCAAAGGCTACCTTGCACTCCATGACAAGCTTGGAAAGCGCCTGGCTGGCCGAGTTCTGAGACGGCTGACTGCCCTATACTCCCAGCGGTCGTCGGTTTTTGTCTTTCCTTCTCCGCGTGCTGAGTCGGTAGGCTTTCCACAGGGTGCCAACTAGGACTACAAGGACTGTTGGAAGCTGCGCTTACAGGTTGTGCAATGCTCTCACGTTGCCTTTTCGAAGAGTCTTATCATGGCTCCGACCGAGCTACGTACTGTTTCGCAGCAGATGATGCTGAGTTGCAGAAGTACATCATAATGACAGAAGTTTCCCTACGAGCACTATGTAGAAAATGCCTGTTTGGCACAATAGAGTATGACTATCCCAACTATCACTTTCGTGACGACAGTAGTGCAAACGAGCCAAAAGCCTCAATGACTCTCGGTGTCGCAAAGTTGTCGCGAAGGGCCGCATCGATCGCGCCCTGAAGGCACCACAACTAAAGGAGCCACCATGGGTGTCAGGCTTTGATCCTGGCTCATCCAGATTGTGACGGCCACAGTAGATGCACCATCGTATCTGATGTAAAGCATGTGTATATTATATATATATATATAGATGTTTTGATATTAACATATGTGCTTACACATACTTGCCTACATAGGTACATAGGTACAACATAATTACATACATACATGTATGCATGCTTCCGTACACAGATCCATACATCCACGGAACCATACATCCATACCTACATACATACATATACATACAGACATACATGGAACCCATGCATCCATGAATGCGTCTATCTGTGTCTACCTCTCTCTCTCTCTCTAAACAAAGGGATAGTATGTCTATGGATACAGGTAGAGCTAGAATACAGTCGCATCACGAGACGTGTTCGAGACCCTTGTTGTGTCTCGGGGCCGAGGTCTAGGTTTTCAGGTTCCGCTTGATGATGAGATCACAATGAGATCCTTAAATCGTCCTAGCCCCACGTTCCAGGACAGGCCTTGCAAGAAGCCACAGAGGCCTCGATCTTGGCTTCCTGCAAGAAACATGCAGGACATACACGGCTTCAGACTCAGGAGAGAAAGGGGCCTGAATAATTACAAGTAGAATAGTGTTTTGCGGCCCACTATACTATAATTATGAGAAAGCACCACCCAAAAAAATGGTATGGGTAATAAATTATTTTGGCCCTATGGTGCGGCTTTAGACTCAGGTGCTACCTTCCTTGGGGGCCTCCAAAAACTCGGATGGCGGTAGATGGGTTAAAGTGATATAAAGGATCGCTGAGATACTCTCCTTCTGTGGGATTAACCGGAGCCGAGTTTGCTGGCTTTCTCTTCAGCTTGAGGTGTCTTGAGGTGTTGGGGGAACCACGGAGTGAAGCATCGCCAGGATCCGAGCAAGCCCACGCCGGTTTCCAGGTGTGCACGAAAAACCGATCACTTCTGGCCTTCTGTGGCCTCCAGAGACCCAGGTTTCGCTGTTTTCATGCCCTGCCCGAGCCCACCTGGGCCCTGCCTGAGAATCCCGGAATAGTGTTGAGGTTGCTAGCTTAAACTACCCTAAGCTACCATAATGCGGTAAGTTCATCATCTACAACGCAACCCCGCTCTGACACCTTGCGAATGAGTTCCTTCACACCTTTTATGCACGAGGTCTCTCTGAATAAAACCAAGACCCATTACGGCATTTACGACACTTGGAGGCCCTTTTGACTTAGTAAGTAGGGTTAGTAAGCTGGGTTATGGGGATTATAATAGGGTTTCTAGGGGATACTAAGTAGACTTACTAAGTCAACAGGGCCTCCAAGCACCCCATACTTAATTTTCCGACGCGTGACCACCTCAATGCTCCCGAGCCTTGTCTGAAGGTTTCTGCCCGTGAGGCCGTCCTCGAGTGCAGACTTTATCTGAGGCTTAGGGTTTAGGGTTTAGGGTTTAGGGTTTGTGTCAAGGTCTTACAACACAGCTTATTATGGCAGAAGAGTCGCTAGCGAGGTAGTCAGATAGATCGATAGGCAGATTGATAGATAGATCCATCGACCGATAGGTAAGTAGACAGATGGACAGATACACACCCGAGGCCATGTAAGAATCCTGTTCTTCAATGAATGCGATGCTTCTCGAGTGTCCATGACACTCTATATGTTTTTAGTTCTACTCCGACAAACCTGTTTAGGGAGCCATTTCATTATATTAGAAGATCCGGGAGAATATCCGAAACGGACGGCCAGAGGGGTTGAGGGTTTCAGGGTTGTCAGCTGGAACTTACGACAGAAGGAGCAGAAAGACATGTTGGGCTCGTCAGAGATTTCGGGAGAGGTGCTTGCTTGTGGCAGCCAAATGTGAAGCCCGCGCTCGGTCGAAACCCTTCCGAGTCTTGGCTTTGGCCGCCACCCAGTAGCGGGCGCACAGTATGAATAAAGAGATTCCGCAAGATAGTTGCCAGCAATCCAATGTGGTCACCGGTACGGCATCGCCTAATTAAGCTAAGTCTACACCACAAAGATACCAACCTGTCAACCATGACTGCGCAAACCCTTCACCCAGGAACCCTGCAGCCCTCAAATATCCCAAACCAGAAAGCCTCCCAAAGCTAGACCACTCCGAAGCTTGCAAAGAGTTTATCCGGTAGCGTCTGGGACCTCCTGCGGTTTAGAGCTTTAGGCGCTGACCCTCTTCAGCGGCTGGCTTGGGGGTTCGAGGTACAGCTACCCCGAAGAAGCCAAGGCACGGAGCCAAAAGTCTAAGCTGCCCAAGAAGTGCTTGACCTCACGTTCCATGTTTCTTGCCTTCACTCAACAACGAAAAAAATCGTAGACATCGTGTCACATAAACAAAAGAGGTCAGGCCTACTTCGAATAGCTCGGAGTCAGCGACACTGTGAGAGTCACGGGGCAAGAACATAACATTCTCGGGATTGCTCGATTCGGCTCGGCAGGTAGCCACTTCAGGCTTAAAACAAATTTACCGGGCCTGACAAACCTCAACTCGTTGCAAACACCCTGGCGCAAGTGTCGACGACTCTGTCATCTTCATGATCTGGTGTCAAGAGGTCCGGGGCTCAGAGCTTGGAGTTTAGAACTTACGGTTTAGGTTGGATTCTGATGCTACAAAGCCTAGACAGTTCGCCGCTGCGACATCGAGTCCCTGAGGGCGCGCTGCTCGGCTCTTTTCTAGCACTCGCCAAGAAACTTGCCCGCAGGCACGTGGCGAGTGAAATTCCAACTTATCCGGATAATTCTCAAGACTCTGTCCGACTTAGTATCCAGATTGAGGAGAAGCAAAGGGCATTAGTGTTTAGGGTTCAGGGTTTAGGGGTTTAGGGTTTAGGTTTAGGGTTCAGGGTTTCAGTGCCTGTTGCAGAAAGACTTCGGCAAGCTTAAGAAGGACACTCTTCGCTGCGGCTTCTTCCAGATCTGTTCGCACGAGGATCGCAGCAGTGCTCTTTGCTGGGCCTCGCGTGCTCTAGGCGACGAGGACGCGGAGATAGATGCCAAGAGGGTTAGGCTTTCTGGTTTAGGAAAGCTTAGGACATTCTCGGAGCCAGTTGAATTAACTGGAACCTAACAATCACGCATGGCATCTCACGGGATCGAACCAGAGCGCGAACTCGCTTTGGCACCTGCTGCAAACGATGCCAAAAAAACCCAACAGCAACAAACGACAACGAGCAATGCAGCAGACACGGTTGCGCTGACGACTGTACAGAAGCAGTAGCAGTAAGGAGGAGGGAATTGTAGGGGTAAGAACAGAGCAAAAAGCTTGAATTAAAACAGCGTCTGATAACTCACGGGCGCCCTGGTGTGAAAGGAAAGTTGGATAGCACACATCCTGTCCGAACTAGTAAGGAATTCCCTGTTGGTAAATTCGTTCGTTGCCGGAACCTGTCAAAAAAACAAAGCGTGCGAGGACTTCTGTCACGAAGGTCAGCCGGCCCCTGGATAAAGCGCTGCTTGTGTCTCGACCTCCCTACTTTATGTTATGTGCAAAACTTGGGCCTGCAAACACAATCACTACGCACGTCTTCCGGGTCTGCCTGCTCTCCGAAACTGTCGCTGGTCTCCACCTCCTTCAGGGAATGCTGGTGTGCATGTGTGACGGAACAAAGCGGGTCCTTGCTCATACTCAATCTCGGCTGCTTCCGTGACCCGAGCACTTTGTGGACGTCCTTGCTCATACGCAAAATCAGGTGATCTGATCTCCTTGCTCATACTCGTTTCCGTGATCTGAGCCTGGGTCGGGACAATGTGGTGCACAGGTTCTCCCTGGAGGCTATGATGGAACATACAATGCTGCCGTCCCGCTCGGCGCCCCAATACTAACGCACTAAACTGGGTTTTGAAGGAAACCAGGAGAACGGGCTAATCAAATTCCATGTTGGCTGGTACGACTGAGCTCGACATCACAAGAGCCCACTGAATTCAAGACCTCAAAACACTCGAAACGTGACCAGGCCCATCTGCGCGTTCTGGCCTCCAGTTCGCAGCCGTGCAGATCCTGAGCTCCAGCACAAGTTTACCTTGCCGACTTTCCGTCACCGGCACGACCCCAATATTACCACGCACCCGCACTAGTCCCAGTGCTTGTCGTAGCGCATTGCGGCGAGGAGGTAGAATGAAGGTAGCACGAGGACCGGCCTGACTTGGCGACAGTGATAGTATAGGAGCGTCAATAATTCGAATAGGGTGGTTGGGCCCATTGTACTATAATTGTGAAAAGGAGCCCCAAAAACAGTATAGGTAATTATTAAGGGCCCTATAGTAAATGCTACTGCATGAGGGTGTTGATTTGCACAGAACTGTCGCGATCCTGGTTGGGGTTGCGACGCAGAACACAGATTCACAATTGTCATGACGGGAACGATGAGGGTGGCGCATAGAAATCGTTCCAAGTTCCCGGGTTTAAGGTGCTTGCATGAGGGCATGAAGCTGGAGGCTTATGGTAACGGAGTTTACAGGGTCCTGCAGGGGTTTGGTAGGCTCTCTTAACTTCTTAATTTATAGCAAGTAAACATTTAAGTTGACCGGTCTGGTTTCGCGTGTTCAGAGTACGCAGCGGCTGCGAAGGGTTGAGGGTATATTCCCTTAAGCCTTCGCGATACCATCTTTTGTAATGTAAGAAATCCTGACTCTTTGTTAGGCTTCTTTACATGGCTCCTACTATTTTGGGATAAGAGGGCCAGGGTTTCTCAATCAAACTAATCAGGTTCCTCCATTAATGTAGGAACCAGATGAAGAAACCCTGGGCCTAGAACCCCCCAGATAATAGGTTTCGTATAAGGAACCCTAATAAAGGCCCAAGGTTTCCTAATCAGGTTCCTACCCTAAACCCTAAACCCTGCATAGATCCCTGATAGACCCCCTATAGTAACCCTTTTTCGCCCTATTTAAAGGAACCCTTCGGCCCAAGGCCAGCCTGGAAGGATGTGGGCCAAAAGTCGATTTCCAGGTCCGGATCGGCTGCTAGTGCTCCGAGCTCCTGAAGAGCAAGTAGGGCTTGATGTTGGAGGGAAGGTTTCTTTTTTCCGAAGGTTTTAGGGTTTAGGGGTTTAGGCTTTAGGCTTTTGCACCTCCTGCCCAGCTGGGTTCTGAGTTTAGGGTGGTAGGCAGGCTTTTGCGTCGTAAGCTGCACTTGAAGGCTACGGGGAAGCCTCAACAATCAAGGAAGGCTACACTATACACTGCACGCCCACTTATGAGACATTTAACGCCGAGGTGACAGGCACGATTCAATTTATCCCGGTACCCTGAGGCCGCGCAATAAGGCTTGAAGGTTCAAGGGGTTAAAAGCTCAAGTTTAAAGCATTACTGACGGGGCTTTCTTAGGCTTTCACACAGGCCCGGATGATCCATCGGCGCACTCCTCGGACAATGAGTTTTACCATCGTTTCGGTATCTCGAACTGTTCACCCTGTTGCTCTCTCTGGAGGAGCTCAACAAAGTCCCGAATGAAAGTATAAATCGCCCCTTCCAAAGAGCCGCGACGCAAGTCCTGAATGCTGAACCTGGCAGCCCCCCAAGCCCCCTCGGCAAAAGTCGTGAAGCCTGCCGTCGCAGAGCTGCCTGTAGATTGATGATCGGACCTGCATCACAAGGCCGTACTTGGAACGCCGCTCCACATGGGGATACTAGGTGACGGGTGCTGCGCTGACAGGTTCTCGCCAACGAAAGATGAAATGTCCCGCCCACGCCTGATCTTGAACGAAGACGACGCCTGTGGAAGCCGTCACTGTCACCTTTCAGCGAATGCCGACATGCCGCTGACTTTCTCCGCAACATGTCCTTGCTCATACATCTGTTTCTGACGCCGGCTGATGTGATCTGAGCTCTAGCTTCGACGCTGCGTGCGGGCCGCTGTATATGGGAGCCGGATTGTGCGGCAAAACGGCACTCAGGAGCCCTGTTCCATCTCTGGCGCAGAAAGCAGGAGCTCATGCATCTGTTTCTGACGCCGTGAGATCTTCTGTGTGTCCTTGCTCATACTCATATATGGACCCGTGGTCCGAATCTTTCCTTGATCTGAGCTCGATGCTGCCGGCGGGCCGAAGGTCTTTGAACGTCTTCATCCGTACAAGCATTTAGGCGCGGATCGCAACTCGATGGAGCGGGCGCACAGCGTCTTGCAGGAGTCATCTTCGAGCTCTTCGAGTTCGCAAAGGGCAGAGGTTTGCGCTGTCTTGTCGGGCTCCAGGCAATGGCCTTCTGCGGTGATCTTCTGGCTTTGGCGACCGCGGTCATAAACACAACAACACACACACACACAACATGACAAGAACCCCAGAGCAAATCCCGAAGACTCTATGACGATGCAAGTCCTCCACTGCAGTGGGCCAATCCGCCACTGAAAAAGCTATCCTGCCTCAGCTTTCGCTTCAAACCAGTCCAGTGGGCTATGGCGACTGTGGATGACAGGGAGCTCGTGCATGGGCCAGACACTGGCATATTTCTCTATATGTCTGTAAGTATATGAATATACCCAGGTATGCATGCATGCATGTATAGATGTATGGATGTAAGGATGTATCTATGTATGTCTGTATGTATGTATGCATGTATGTACGTACGTATGTAGGTATGTGTGTATGTAGGTATGTATGTATAATATATTTATAATTATAATATGTATATATATATATATATACATACGTACAAGCCCTTCTTCACTACGTGTGCAGTTTTGGGTTTCCCAAACTTGGGTCCTGACGGCGTGGATCTTGCTAGGCAATTGCATCCGCGCCAATTCCAGGGCCTCCTGCCTGTTGGGGGTTGGCACTGCGTGAAGGGCCGTGCTGCGTGTTGGTCGACTAATTAAGGCGTCTACATTAACCTATCCGTTGTATTTTGAGAGAGGGAGGGAGAGGGGTTTAGGGTTCGGGGCCTTTTACCAGGAGCGGCGCAAGGTAGCAGTAGGCTTAGCGCAGTGCAAGCTCTAGATGTTTCGGTGCGAGAGTTTCCAAAGATGCTAGACGCAATGCAGCAGGTGGTGTCCCTACCCAAGGGCCCCAAAGTAGCTCCTTTTGGGGATTACCCTCTAGGATTCTATATAGAAACCCCAAAAAGGAACTACTTTGGGTAGATTACCTCTGGCCTCAGAAGTCCTCTGATTCCCGCTGTAAACGGGCTCCGGGAGGCAGCTCCCACCTCGACTGCGGCACCTGGCAATCGAGCCAGAACTGCGGAGAAAAAGGTGGCGATGATGCGGGAGCCTTAATATAGTTAGAATAATAATTAGAATAGGGTTTGGGGGTCTATATATAGTATAAATAATTATGATAAGGAACCCTAAGGAGTAATATTGGTAACTATCTAGGCTTCTGTAGTACGCTATGGCTACTAGGAAACTGGACGAAACCTTAGACTTAGAGGGGCCTTAACAGTTGGGACAGTGAATAGGGAACAAACGGGGACTCTGATTAAAGTAATGCAAAATGCTATACGGGATCATGGGACGCATGCGACAAAACCCAGGAGAAGTAGTTCACCAACAACTCTTCACTCTTCCTGAGACAACTGTCTAAATATTCCACCCTTGTCCGGGATGGTATCGCGCCACACTCAAACCCAGAGCCAGTTCCTACAGCCTAAATCCACCAAGCCCACACAGCGGCCTCTTTGACTTCGCCATTTTGGAACCTGATCCGGTAGGGGATAAGGGAGCCAACAGGGTTGATGCCGTCGACGGAAGAATGCCAGCAAGCGGTGATACGAAAACCTGAAGCCCTGAGACACCCAAACCATGATGGTGTCGGGGAATATTGATGCGAGGATTTGCATGCCTCAGCGACGGCTTATCTCCAGAGCACACCGCTACGAGCGTTCCCGCGTGGGGGTTTAGCTGGCTTGCTCTCGCGGCTTGCCGCTCAAAGTCTAAGCCAAACCGTCTTTGACGAGATGCCGGCTGAATTCGTCAATGTTGTAGTAAAAGACGGCCCCGTTGTCAGCGCCTGGCCGGATGCTCCAAGATCAGGAGCAGACAATATGTAGAGGGTTTAATGCAGAACGGACGCCAGACAATGCAGAACTTCAGTCAATGTGGGGACTTATACTAGAAAAAGAGACTCTTCTCGCCTCGGGGTCATAGCTGCTTCCGGTTCCCTAGGCCGTGAGCACCCCGAGGAGGCAGAGGAAAAGGGATTTCTTTCCCTCTCGCATTGATTGGACGTCTATGCCCGCCGGCGAGGTCTGACTATGGGTGGAAAGCTGAAAGAGGTAGCACTATACCTAATTACTAGTACCACCGTTGTTGCCGCTGCTGCTGATCCTCCTCCTCCTCCTCTACTACTACTACTACTACTACTACTACTACTACTAGTGCTACGACGACGACTACTACTACCACCATTACCACCCCAATCCTGAACCCCGCAAGCCCCTAAACCCTAAACCTTGGACCCCATGTACACCCCAATAAACAAATCCTAAACCCTAAACCCCATATAAGCCCGTAAAACCCCTAAACCTGAGCCTAAACCCTAAACCCCATATAAAACTCTAAACCTGACCCTAAACCATACTCAACCACTAGAAGCCCCCGAAAGTCTGCTAGGCGAGGAGCGGCTTTCGCCCCAGAGGTCCCCTTGGGGAGCATTCGAGTCGACAGCCGTGGCAGTCTTTCCTTAGTTTAGGGTTTAGGGATTAGAGATTAGGGTATAGGGATTAGGGTATAGGGATTAGGGTTTAGGGATTAGGGTTTAGCAGTCTTTCCTCAGATGAGGGTTTTTTCCACCTGCCCAGCTGAAGAACGTCGCACCACAGGGAACTCGTCTGAATTTACCAAGATGAGGGTTTGGGGTTTAGGTGGGGCTCTGGGGTTGAGGGCATTTTGGTCACTCGCTCTCGATGGGGTGACGCTCTCGCAACTCGGACTTGCCAGAGGAGGTCTCGAACCACCAGGCCATTGATGGTCCGGAGTGGTATCGAATATCTTTCAACTTTTGTGGGACACGCAAGAGACCCATACACCCCAAACCTATGATGGCCCCCTGCGCAATTGCATTATTGATAGTTTTTCAGGCTTCTAGTATAGGGGCCGTCATACTTAGAATAGGGTATTGGCCATTATACTAGAATAAGGAACCCCCCAAACTTGTAATAGTAGTTATTTAGGCCCCTATATTGCATCACTCGTCTGGACCGGGGCACTCTCAAAGTTTGGAGGCTCAGCTGACGGTCCAGCCTCCGCCCAATAGGTTCGCGAATGGCAGGCTTGAGTTTACGGAGAATCTGAAAAGAAAACATGGCAGTGACACTGATTGTCATCAACTATGAAGTTTCTGACACTTATGGGAGTAACATTCAAAAAACGAGCCAAGTCCAGCACAAAGAGTAGCGAAATAGTGAGCTGACACGAAGGTTAGTCTACGCTGCATTCTGTTCTATCAGCCTCCGAAGTTTGTGCGCTAAAAACAAATATGCAATAAACACACGTCTCTCTCTCTATATATATATATATATATAATATACTATAATACAAAACAAATACACACGCACACGTTTTACGACTCGCATTTTTGTGACCATCACACTATGGCACCTGGAGGCTTGATATTGCAATCGGCTCGCCGTAGACACCACCGGGGCTTAGGACTCGGGCCTTCGCTAGGATTGCGGCTTCGGACCTACATGAGGGGTTCATAAAGTTATGAGAGGTTTCAGAGTCCAGGCTGCAAGCCCCGGAGACAAACAGCACAACCGCCGATTCCTGATAACAACATTAAACTCCGTTCCGGAATCTGTACCCTCCTGTTCTGACTCCAGGTGCCGCAAGCATGGAACTACCAGTCACTAATCACTAGTACTAACAGCATGAACAACACCGAAACAACAAGGACCTCTGCTGAGGTTGCAGGTTGTGGGTGCACCTCACCATAAAGCTTCAGAAGACTATTTCCTGGTGAGTCTCAAAATTGTTTGGGTCTTCTCAGCTCTCAACAGGACCAGGCACCCGGAATTGGGGTGTAGGGCTCGGAAGATAACTACTAAGACCAATAGCAGTTCGTTAGCAAGTGCCGCGGAGGTAACCCTGCCTCGACAGACACATGAGTACAAGCAGCTATGATCACAACCATGACCGGAAACAACACATGAACAACTGCGGCGGCAGTCAGAGCGACCAAACCGCTCACACCAACACACATGAAACAGTCTCATAGTAGTACACAGGAAAATCGTTACTAGAACAAGACAGGCTTGGCAGTAGCACGAACATGCCGACGACGGCAATAAACCCGATAGACCGACGTCGGCCTCCATGGGAGGTGGGCCGCTGGCCTCGTCTGGTGTCCTTTGTGGCTTGGGCGCAAGCAGAAGAAACGACTTGTAATGCTGAGAGCATTAGCTTCGTGATAAGAAGAACAAGAAAATGCTAGCCTTCTTCGCTATTCTTCTGACCTACTTCACCTAAGTCGTCGCAACGGCTCTTATGCAGCCAGAACTAACCAAATCTTTGAGCTCTTGACGCAGTGCAATTGAAGAAGGAAGCGCGGTCGCTTGCGGCTGTATAGGTCGCGGAAGGGAACAATGCATGAAGTCAGGGCCGGATCTGTTGGAAAATCATACCGAAATCCCCATGGCAAGCATGCCGTTGAACTACGCGCCACCGATAAGTAAGTAGACCTGCAGGAAAGGCAAGAAACGTCTCTATCGTGTAGCATGCGCTCCCCAAATAGGGTGAAGTATCAGACAGATTACGCCATGCTCAGCACATGTTCGGATACGGTAGTTTGGGACTGCGGAGCAGCCGGGCAGATGCGGGGCGGGTGCATGAAATGACGAACGGAATGACTGGGGTATATGGTAAGCTCTGAAAAAAATGGGTGCCATGTTTCATGTTCTGTTGAGGATCTGGCTAGTTTTTGACTTAGGCCACCAGAAAATTGCGGTACCCCTTTTTCTGAAACGCTAACATCATGTACTAACACCCATCAACTCCATAGGCCGAATTGAACTACTGAAATCTGTCGAGCTTCTTGGCATAGGCCAAGCAGCCAAGGCGAATCCAGTCTGCGCCTGTTAAGCCTGTTACCAGATCCTTGGCTGTCAGTGCAGTCGGTTTCCGTGTTGGGCTTACGGTTTCGGGTTAGGGTTTGAGGTTTAGGCAAGAAGGGTTTGAGGTTTCGGATAATAAGCCGGATTCGATACCCCCCCTATACTTTCAAGAACAGCATGTAATGAGCCCAAAAGCCCTGCGATCGGTCGCCATCAATATCAAGAATATAGGAGCCTTATTAATTAGAAAAGGGTTTTGGGGGCCCATTATACTATAATTGTGATAGGGAGCCCTCAAAACAGTGCAGGTGACTTAAGCCCCTATATAGTAGTTGCAACCGAGGGGACATCGACCGAGTCGATATCTGTCCTGCGCGGTCTCACAGTCTTCCGGTGAGAGGGTTTAGGGGGCTAGGGTGTGCAGAGGCAAACAAACCAGCGAAATCATCCGGAATGATCTCACATGTAACTACAATTTGCCGAAGTTTGAAGACCTTGAAACCCTACAACCCTCAACCCCGACACCTTTACCCTAGAACGCCACCAAAATCCTTAAAGCCTTAACGCCCTGTATGTATGTTTACAAACCTATATATACATATATGCATATCCTAAATCACAAAATCCTAAGTAATCCTGAGGCCTCAAACCCTTAAAGCCCCAGGGATCTCAACCCAAAGTCGCCTCAGGGTCGCCTCGGCCGGGTGTTGCCTCAGAACTCGCGATCCCGAACTATACGGTTTATTAAAAATTTAGGGTTTAGGGGTTTGGGGGTTTAGGGTCCCCCACCACCACCACCACCACCACCACCACCAAACTCGCAGCCCCTGCAGATTTAGGGTTCTGGGTTAGGGCTTGGGGTTCTGGGGCTCAGCCTTTTGCTGGCTCCTGGGTCAGAGGTTTGGGGTTCTGGGCTTTGGGTTTAAGCTTAGGGCTTTGGGATAGGAGTTGGGGCTTAGGTTTTGTCTTGCCACCTTCCGGGGCTCCTCAAGTTTCACCGTGATATGGGCTGTTTTGCTGGCGGTACTTCCTCTCGTCCACTTTACAGGTTTGCAGCTGATTGCTTACACGTACTTCACCAGGTGCAGCTATGCAGATGTTTTTTTCTGTGGCTTCGGATACCTGGGTCCAGCCTGGAGTATGATTCCAACAGCAGGACTCCATTGACTTTATGGTTTTGTCTTGCCAAGCTGGAACGGCTTATCGGGGCACTAAAGGTGCTAACACTGTGCACCCAGCCCGTTTCAGGGAAAACGGCGTACATAGCACATACTTCTGGGGCTTGCAAGTTTGCAGTGTTGTGTTGTCGGATGTTGCAGGGCTTCGGCTTTTGGATGGTGTTTTCCATGTAAGTAAATAAGTGAAGTATATAAATATAAATATAAATATATATATATATATATATATGTATAACTGTGTTTATGCGAGCGGCCTAATAAGCCCCGGACGTCCAATATAGTAGGAGCGCTCATATGATTGAAGGTATGTTCCTTAATTAAGGAATACTGGAAAGTCTGGATAACTCATGAACAGCACGTAGACATCACGCAATCCCTCCTTCCTTCAGGACCCTCAAGACATGTCGAGGTCGGAAGAATGAAAAATGAATCTCCGCTCACAGCCCCGTATAGTTATGGTATACTGTATTGTATAATTTCACCCAACACACTATTCCAACTATTAAGCGGTCCTGTGTTATCAGCATTTCACCAGGCCGTGCCTGACTCGGACGTTGAAGGCCGCAAAGGGCTGGATGGGACGCTGCTCAGGGGAACGTTCTCCCGGCCAGTCGCAGTAGATCAACCTTAGTGCTCTGATGACTTTAGCGTGCCGTTCCCCTTCGATTGCTTTGAGATAGCTGCTGGCCTCAGGAATTCAGCAACAAACCCTACAACAGTTAGGAGTTGAGGGCTTACGACATCGTGCAGCTCGCAATTCCTGCAGGCATCTACAGGCTGTTTTCTTTATCCATGGGCTTCGGCATGCGGGCTCTGGAACCCAAAATCTCTGACCGCCCTCAAGCCCTCTAGCCTTGAGCTGCATGGACGCTGAAACCCATTTGAACCCCGAAACGTTAAACACCGGACCGGAGCCATAAACCCTCAACTCCCGAAAGCCTGTACCTGCCTAAAACCTAAACCTAAAAACTCCAGGCGGGCATAGGGAACCGCAAAGTGGCGAACCTATCTTGATGTTTCTTGTGGGGATCCACAAGCAGGTGTTTGGTGACAGTTTCGGGGTGATGTCCAGCACTCATAGGAAGTAAGGTGCAAATGCTGATGGGCTTGGGGCATTACTTAGTTTCGCATACCTTGTTATGCAGGGCCCCACCTTAAGTACTGGACCGTGCCCCGTTGGGGGCCAGAACGGATGTTCGGATGGTTTAGGGTTTAAGCGCTTCAGGGCTTCAAGAGGCGAGAGTTTTATGCAGCGCTGGCTGCACCTTTCAAGTCAACACGTTCGTCTCAAGGTTCCATATGTATATGCAGACATATGTGTTAGACTGCTAGCCTGTCAACAGCGTCGAGTGTATGCTGACATCTCTGGTTAGAACGGAAGCCAACATGTTGCAGGTCTGGTCTAACTGGGTCTGGGGCTGGAGAATGCTTTGCACCTTAACTCATGCCATGGAGCGGATGGTTCGGATAGAAGGGGTCGTAGACGCACTTAGTTCAGACACACAATCACACAGCATTGAACACTTTTGCAATCAGAACTTGAGATCACAGTTGTTCCAGTGGGTTCAGGATGTGAAACTTTCGCATTTCAAGCAAGATGTCGCAACAACAAGATGTCTCAACGGGCACTTCCCATTGGCGAGCGGAGTGTTCGCCTCTGGTAACCCCGAAGAGGTAGGACAGCTCTTGTAACTGCGCCAGACAATGGTGCTAAACAAAACCCAAGAGGGGCTGCAGCGCACATCCTCATGCCCAGCTGCTGCACTAAGTCACAAAGCTGTTCATGTTCACCTCCAAAACCCCTTTTGAACCAGGATCGTGCTGGATGCCTGGAAGATCCCTTTTTGCAACTGGGTTTGGGGACTAGCCGGGACCAGCCAGATCCTTGCATTGGAAGATCCCTAGACCCAAAACCCTAGAGACCTGTACCCCAAATCCCCCAACCGTACTCTGCAACCCCAGAAGCCCTACAGGAAAACAACAGATGTCTGCAGCCCGAAACTCCTCAGGCAAAGCATCTTTCCAACCTGCGTGGGAAAATTAAGGAACCCAGGGATCCAAGGTTTGGGATTTGGAGGGTGCAGGGTTGTTGGGGGAGCAGATGATTTCCTACAATTTGTGGAATACTCTTTGGGGGTGTAAGAAATGGACCCTACCAGAAAATCAGAATCAAGTCTGTGCCGAGGTAATTGAGCTCCTCGTGTCATTATAAACAAGTTCCATCAACTGTCACAACCAAGAATGCAGAGAGACGCTTCCAGTCTTGCAGATGCTCGGTGTCGAGAATAAGGGTGTTGAAAGTGCAAGGCAGCGTTCAGGTCATCCAGATTCACACTTTGAAGGTCAAACTTTGTTCTCACCGGTCGCGAAGTTCTAAGCTGGCCTAAGATGGCACCAAGAGCATGACCGTGACACACAACCAACAGTTAAACAAAGAAAGATCTACGACACAGCCCAGGCATCAAGTATATTCTGCATAACAGGATATGATACACCAACAAGCAACTGCAACGAAGCTGCTCCGGCTGCTTCTACTATACTATTACTTCTCCCCCTGCTCCTACTCCTACCGCTGGTCCTAGTCCTAGTCCTGGTCCTACTGCTAGTACTAGTACTAGTACTCGAATAGTGTGAACCTTGCAGATAGAATATGATATTTCAAGCACGTGCAGATAGAATTCGTTTTTTTTTACATGGTGGGTGCCGATCGGCGCCCTAGGAGGGTGGACAGGTGCCGATCGGCGCCTTATATACGAGGGGGGACAGCTGCCGAACCTGCAAGAACCTAGCCCTGCCCTAATTCGGTGTGACACCAAGAAAGGGGAAGGGTTCAAAAGACACGTGTCCACGGTGCAGCCCTGAAGGAACAGCTTTGCGATCTGGGGCTCGTGGGTTTTGAGGTCCATGTCCGCCGAGACCTGAAGAGCAAAGTTAGATATTCTTGTGAATACTACACCTTGCATGTGCAAGCACCCCTCATGCACGTTTTCACAGAAGCCAAAGGCAAGACAACACAGCCATGTCACAAGATTCAAGCTCGAGGCCTCCCTTTTTTGGATCCCACCGCCACCCCCAGCGGGTGCATTAGCGCATCGCCCGGCTGTCACACCCCTCGGGCTATGGGGGCGTTGGCCCCAAGGGTGGCTGCCAGAGTGGCCAAAGCCCCGATGCAGGCTGCACCAGTGGCCAACGCCCCATCATGGGTGGCTGCCACAGTGGCCAAACATATAGCTCGGCGGATCACTGCCCCCACCAACGGCCAACAAGGTGGAACCTGGCAGGTCTCTCGGGCGCCCTCGTCCAGCCCGCTGCTCAGGTTCAGGTCAAGATCGGGCGCGGCTCAGAAACATGATCATCATCGACACGCACACAACCAACACTATAGCACTGCGGATCGAACATTATCTGCAACTGCTGCCACCAACCACTGAAAGGGCAGATGAAGGCACCACGAGGCCTCGCAAAAGCCCACCAGACTCTTCAGGAGCCCCTGTAAATATCAAGCGTATATTCCTCCGGCAGCGACATACTGGAAACTCAACCCTTCTTATGACATACTTTTTTGCAAGCGTTTCCTGTCGCTTCTTCTTGCAGCACAAAAAGCCAATGCGCAGTATGTCATTGTTGCATTTCCTCCTGCATCGTCACAATGCAGCGATTCTCCATGGTCAAGAAACTGTGTCGACACGTGTGGCCATGAAGTGCTAGTACTGCTACTGCTACTACTACCAATACTAGTACTACTACTACTACTACTACTACTACTACTACTACTACTCCTACTACTACTACTACTACTACTACTACTACTACTACTACTGCTACTGCTACTGCTACTGCTACTGCTACTACTACTACTACTACTGCTACTGCTACTACTGCTACTACTGCTACTACTACGATTGACGGTCGTACCCATAACAACCAATGCTTCCATCACCTGTATACCAATATGTATATCTATGTATCTATATGTATGTGCGTGCATGTGTGCATATGTATGTATGCATGCATGTATGTACATCCATACCCCACCGTACCTGACAGTCCAGTACAGTACAGTAGAGAACATTTCAATACACTCAGTGGCACTGCAGCACAAAGCCCCGTGCAAACATACCGAAGCACCAGGAACTTCGGGGTGTAAGGTTGGGGTCCACCCTAAACCCTAAACCCCTGAACCCTAAACCCAGCTCCTTGTGCAAGAGCAGCCCGCCAGGGGGGTTGAGCAGCAGCTTTCAGGCGTCCCACCGTCTTCCGGGGTGAAGCTTGGACAGTGTTCAGTTTCGGTCTCTTTTTTTGGTGGGCCCTTTTCCAACTGGAGGTACAGCTAGAATTCCTTTGAGTTTCGGTCTCAAGGCTGAGGATTTCCGGGTTTGACGTTTGTTGAGTCTAACATGATCTGCCGGATGTCGGAAGACTTACTTGATTGGACTCCTGCCTCTATGTTGCGGACAGCATCCCAATTAGCAACACCAATTCCCGACGCCGCGCTCAAGAGTCAGCATCACTTGGCAAATAGCCGAAGCGCAGGTGTGAAATGTTAAAAGATCTTGTTTATGGCGCAACCTTAGTGAAGTAGCTTTGTGATACCACGCCATCTCCGCAGCAAATTAATATGAATTTCACTTCGCAGCGGTCCAAGCCAAGTGTCAGACTTCCTCACATGACGCCCGGCCTCCTTCCAGATCTGGCGTGCCCCTCCTCTTTTCCCGCAGTTCACATCCGGACAGGATAAGCGCATGGAGAGCATCCTCAGGATGAGGGTGATTCCCACGATTTCATAAGTCCCCTCTAACGAATCCACTGCTGTGCTAGCCATCGACATTTGGCGAAGGCTCTATGCAGTCACAGCGTCCAAGCAGCAACCCAAGCCCACCAAAAACAAATGTCCATACATGTATAACACTCCTAAAGCCCCTGAGGCCCCAACCTTTATACCCTGCTCTTGCCCAAAAGGCATGACAGAATGATGCAGATGACTAAGATTACCCGCCCCTTTAATACTAGCAACCTGGGAAATACGGCTTGATGCAGAACCCAAGAAGTCGCGACCGCATATGTATGTCAGCATTTGTGTTTGCATGAGTTCATGCATGTACACAATCGTGCACATACACACACACACACAAATACAAGTCTGCATGTCTACATGGGAGTTTCCGAGAATAGGGGACCCTGGCCCTAATATAGTACCCTAAATAGTAGGATCCTTATTAAAAGGACCCCAAAGTATGGTACCCCTGATGTTCAGAAACTCCCACATAGCTTAGTTTGAGAACAATGCCCCACCAGTCGCTGTGCTACTCCATTTTATGAGCATGCCCGGTGTGTACCATGCGGTTGACATGTGGCAATCTCAGGTAGCAAAGGACCTGAAGAACTTTTACAGTCTAGAACCTTAAACAGCTTTTTAACACACCTGTAGGAGCACCGAGATAAATCCAAAACGCGACCCCTCAGTTTCCGCGACCCCTCAGTTTCGGAAACGCTCATAATTGCAACAAAGCTTCCAAGCTTTGTGATTGAAGCTTCGGCCACTCCAATCGACGACCACCTAGGCTTGGGCACTTGGTTGAAGAAGCAGAATTGAAAGTTGAATTTTACGACTTAGATTAGGCAAATTCTGACATGTGTCAGACATGGGCTCCAGAAGGACAGTGGCTACATGCCGCTGAACGACATTGAGGAGACTTATTAGACTAGTCTACAAAGCCCCAGCTTGTTGTACAACCTGAGGTTGGATCTCAGCTTTATTATCAAACGTTCTGCAGACATGATGTGCCAGCATCCCTTCTTTGCAGGCTCCGACTCCGACAATGCCCCCTTGCATGTGCCAGTGCAGCGGGATACTCGGGTTTGTGCGATTCTCAAAAAAGCTACCGAAACTGCTCGCCATTCACGTTTTTAAGCTTCAAGTTACTATGAAGTTTGTTGGACCAAAAGCCTCTCTCACTTCGTGCCAGGTTTCCATCAGGAATTTCTCCCGCTTCGTCCTTAGAGCTGCAAACACAACTTCATGTCACTGACACGCATCCGAGGGTCTAGCCTCAAGAGCATGCTCTGTAACGGTTTAGGGTTTATGGCCTTCTTGGGCTCCTGCCTGCGGCCCTAATCCAGGCTTGATGTATAGTCATGTGACATCCAATCCAGATCCGCAGGCCTCCTGAGGTCTGCCGTTCAGCCCCCAACGCTCACGCAGAGCCCAACGAGTTCTGAACATCCGAAGCCTTAGCGGGAGACCCAAAATCCTGAACCCACAAAGGCCGCAAAGTGCCGAAGCTGCAGCTCTTACAGCAGAAGCCAGAAAGTTGGAATATCATTATCGTAACCCCTTTAAGGTAAATTATAGGGGATCCTACCATTAATCCATATTCCAACTTTTTGGGGTTTCCTTTACGCTCTTTTCCAAGTAGCACAGCCCGCACGGCTTCCGCCATCTTCGGAAGGACGAAGTTCCTCCAAGCAGACCAGGGGCTGCAGATTCTAGAGGCCCCTTCGGGGATCCTCTTGCATAGATACCCAAAGGCTCCATAGTAGTTCCTTTTTGGGACTACCTTATAGGATTGAAAAACATGAGCTCCAAAAAGGAAGTTCTATGGAGCCGATGGGTAACACTCTCTACACCTATAAAACCGGGACTACATAGAAGGCAATACGGAAGAGTACTGCTATTACTCAGACGCCCCATCTCATTGGATCATTTTAGGCCGTCGACGGGTGTCGAAACAGCTTGTGACAGCTTGCCTTCGGGCAGAACGCTTGTGTTCGTACATAATACTTGTTCACAGTGTGTATCAACGTACAACTTGTTGTTTTTTCTCTCTCTCTCTCTCTCTCTCTCTCTCTCTCTCCACACACACACACACACCAGCGCGCGGATGCACATGCACGAGTCCGCGTATATCAGGCTTTGCAGCTGCTGTTTGTTAGTTTTGGGGGGGCGAGAGCTTGGCACCACGCTGCAGGGTAAGGACTAACCCGCTGTTCACGAGCTGCTTGCAACAGCATCGCTGGCAGCAAGTCTAAAAGTCCCGAACAGTTGAGATACAACTCTCTAACACCATCGAACAGGTATAATGCATCCGTTTACATGTCATTGTTGCGGGTTCATGCGGCTTGAGACCTAAGCTCAAGACTCTTCGTCGCAAGGGAACATGTGAGGAGACTCAGGCCACGGGGTGCTACATTGTTTATCACTCGGGACTGTCAGGCCAATTCCACTCTTCAAGAACACTGAACGCGGCCGAGAGAGGCTGCAGCCAGGCTTCACGACATCGATCTTGAACTGAAGAGGAATTCCTTGCTCCACCTTCGAGCAGACACGAAGAGAAAGCAAAACCGTTTGCCTCCCGTCTCGAGTGAAAGGGATCGGAACTTTCAATAGACTTTCCCATGCAACCGGATGCTGACTTGCGCACGGCCCGGCCTGCTTGGCGACGTACCGATTTTCCACCTTCGATTCGAGACACAGGGCAGCGAAACTCTGAACGTAAAAAGATCCAAACCCCGAAGCCCCAGACCTGAAGCTAAACTTCCACTGAGCTCCGATTCTCTAAAGCCCAATGTGTCAAACGTGGGACTGTAGCAATTATTGTGTTTGTTAAGCTGGTCGCTTTGCCGCCTGCTATCAGTTCCAAGCGTGTTTCAGGTCTACAGTATAGGGTCTATAGTGCCTTTGCGCGTTTCAGGGTTGAGGCTTGCTGTAGATCCCGCACCGGTCATGGATGCCATCAGGAAGTCGACCAGATCCGGCCTCCTGTGTCTGGATCTGGAAACTGATGTAGATGTACGGCCTTGGCTTGGAGACACACAGTGTCGGAAAAAATAATTGCCAAAGCGAGTTTTCGACACGGTCTATAAGAGTCTATGTGCATATGGAACGACAAAGCGACAGCAACTACACATCGCATCTCTGAATCACAGAAAGGAACTCCAATCGCAAACAGGGCAGCCTTCTCTGTCCCCTCACCCCAACTCCTCAGCTCAAAATTACCATCTGCAATTCGTACACAATCCCCCACAGGAATACTAAACTGAGCCTACAACCCCGAAACCGGAAACCCGTAAGTATTGTCTCCTGGACAAACCCTGTTCCTTAAGGGCCCTTATAAACCCCCTCCCAGAGCCCTTTGAAGACACCCTAACGCTGAACTCAGAACCATGAGCCCCAAACACTGAATTAGAAACTCTGATCCCTAAACTCTGAACCCTGAACCCGAAACCCTAAACCCTGAACCCGAAGCCCTCGCAAACCCTAAACCCTAACAAACCCAAAACTCCCCGGCGGGGGCGGCCTCAGGTTCTGATTCACCAGGCTCTCCCGCAGGAACGTCGGGACCTCACCTTTGAAGACCTTGTACACCTGAGTGTCCGGGTCCAAAGTTAGGCGCTTCTTTTTTGTTTTTTCTTTGGACGGTGGCCTTCTTCCTCGGTGCAGAGTTGAGGCTCTTAGGGCTTAGAGGTTGCTAAAGGTTCAAGGGTTTAGGCTCAGGGGCTAAGGGATTAGAGCCACGCGCGGCTTAAGATTCTGCCTGGAGCCTGTATGCTAGTTTGAGGGCTATGGTGCTTGCCTTTTCCATCTTGCGCTCAGGGAAGCAAAGCGTTGATAAAAAAAACAATTGTTACAGAGCTCCCATGAGAGTCTGATTTATGTCTCATGCCCGTATCATCTCAACTGAATCTGTGCAACTTGCAAAGCCATGGATCTCGACTCGCATAAACCGTGCTATCCATCACAGAGCCCCTTTAGCATGTCTGTCCCTGAACCCTTACAGGAACCCCCTATAGATCCCCTCAAATGCCCATATAAATCATGTCCCTCCATTACCCGGTGAGGCTCCTCAGACCATCCCATGAGCCCCAAAGCACACCAAGCCCCCCAGGTTTCTAGACACCACTCGGTTTTATTGAATGAGCGAAAGAACCCCACAGGGTGTGTCGGTGGTGGTGGGTATAGCACATGTTGGGGTAAGTTGCGTCTATGGTGACGGCCGAGAAAAATCAGGCAACAACAGAAGGGACGTCCCTTCAGGTCCACCCGAAACACCCAAGGTAACCCAGAAAATTTGAGCCCACTCTGGTTCAAGGCCAAGCACCTGCTGGAAAAGGTCGTACTCTTCCTCTGCTGTCTGGACCAGCCTTACGTTCGAGGGTTTCAGCGCTCAGGGTCTTACGGGCTCCCTATGAAGGGGGCCCAAGGTGTCGGGTTTTTGGATAATGGTATGAAACCCTTGATTGACGCAGCCCCCTTGCTGAATGAGGATGAGAAGAGTGACCCTAGTAGTAAGGCAATCAGCGGCGTCTACGTTAGTAGTGTTTATACTACTATGGTATATTACAGTATATATTCGAAGACTTCAGAGTACAAATTAATACCCTATAGTATGTCGTAGTGATCACGTGACCTGCAAGGCTGTGGGGATTGGTTGAGGCGGCCAGGCTTGTTTCCTTTCGCCATCGGTTGTGAAAGGAAAGCTGAATCATAGGGACCCTTAGGGGCTTAGGGGGGAGGGGGGCAGGGGACCATACTCGCCTTCTTAAGTCCTTATTGTAAGTATTAAGGGCCCCTACCCCCTCCCCCCTAGGGGTCCTTATGACTGAAAGGATCTCGTACTGTAAAGTGATATATGGCTTTATACCAGCTCACCCAAAGTCGACCATCGCAGACTCGCAGGGGATCGGTAGGCGCCCTTGTTTAAAGCAAAGAGGTATGGGCTAGCGGCTAGCAGTCCACGCGGACCACTCTGTCCAGGCTCATCCGAAATCCTACAATTCAATCCAAATCCGAAGAAAAAACATCGCGATCTGGCTCAGGTTGGCGCCACAAGAGGTCCTTGGTCCGAGAGGGTGCGAACCTGGCAGCTTGTCCACCGCAACACGTAAAGTTCCGAAGACTTCTATAAGCCATTGTCAATGTCAACTAGTTCTTGCACAGTGCAAGCATAGAGAGCCACGTCCGCGGCACCTGTAACTAGGCATCTCAGAAATCAATAGTCACTGAGTCGGAGAGCCAATCACGATGCCACGGCAGGGTGAAGCACCTGAAGGGAAACGAAGCGGCGACCGATGCCACTGCTACCGGATCTTGCTGGTTTGCGCTGATGGAAGGTAGAGGCTTCTTCAAATCTTCAGGAGCAGCGATTGCTGCCACTGCTGCTGGATCTTGCTGGTTTGCGCTGACACGGAAAGGGTAATTCGCTGTTGATCTTCTGGAGCCTCGGTCTGGGTTAGGAATGCCGTACTTTCCGAAAGTGCCACCAGACTTTTTCCGACCAAAATGCCTTGCGCCATCCGGGTGGACGCCATCTTTCCGACAGTAGGCCTGTGCTTGACGATTAAGGGTTTGTGGTTGAAGGTATGCTGCCTGGGGAATCTCTCGGAACATGCTTACAGGATTGACAGTGTTATGCTTACGGAGGGGTAAGTCACTTTCTGGATACGGTTGAAGGTCTGGGGTTTGGATCTACTTGTAATTGTGAGTATGGCTACCCATTGGGGCAAGGGTACTTTCAAGTTTGCCATCGCCTACTTACGCTGAGCCCACTGATCCGCGGAGTACCCCATAAAACCATGCACCCTCACGGCAAAGCACTTAGACACAACTGTGTGTGCATCGAAGACAACACAGCCGAACAGGGTTGGGGACTTTAGGATCAGGGATCAGGATTTGAATTCTCTTGGGTTGAAGGTGTGAGAGTTGGGATCTGAAGTAAGGCTGGAGACGGGGATAAACCTTGGCAGAAGGTGTATACGAGCGAAGCCAAGCCCCTACGGTAGCCGCTGTTGGAACTCATAACGGCACCCTCAAAGCAATCCGTCTAGTAACCTTTATACCAACTTACAAGGGCAAGAGTCGTCGAAGCGCTCCTTTATGCGCAGGACTTCACCTCAGCTACAGAAAGCCACGATGCGCAAAACAAGGCCCAGTGTAGAGGTTAGAGTCTAGAGTTCTATGTTTCAAACAAATTTAAGCCTACAGAGTTGAATAAGTTGTAGGGTTTCAAGTTTAGGTGTTAAGGGTTGAATTAGGGTTCAGTGCGACAGCAACTAATACATCACAGGTCGGACCTCAAAGCAGAATTGTCTTGGCATGTCCGGAAGGTCTCAACAAGGGAGCCTAACTAACACCATGAGCACGCCTGCTATCTGATGTGGGTTGTAATCAGTGTGACTGGTGCGGTTCCGGGACTTTCAGCTGCTAGCTGATGCAGGACAGGTCTCTCTCGTCGTCAAAGCTGGTGAAACCTCTGTAGGTCCTCGTTGAAGGGCAGCTTGAGGGGAAAACCACTTGTGTGTACCCTGGTGCATTTCATCGGCAGGCAAAGGAGTAGGCACAGTGGCAGCCGCAAAAGCAGCAGAGTAGCAGTAACAACTTGTACAGCGACCAAAAGCCAAAAGCTGCCAGAGAAACGGAGCCTGAAATGTCAGTACAGTGACTGATTCTTTGTACGTATCGTGTGCGTCTGCGTGTATGTGTCTCACGTAACAACCGTACATGTGAAGGCAAGATCTACCTCGTGTCGCATCAAGTTGGCTACAGTATTGCACACCCAAACTACCGAACACATCGTAGACATTGTCTATCTATCTGTCTGTCGAAGTTCAGGTCTTCACATAGTAAATCATCTCCCTGTTCGAACACCTTCGTCGCATCACATCTATGTTCAGACAATGCTTTTGCACTTCTCACTACTACAGAAGCATAGGCCTCGTTTTTACAAACCTCCCCCGTGCTGCCACGTGAACTGAATATGAATATGGGAATTTCCGAACAAACAGTAACGTGATATGCCTGAAGCAGCCGGGTATTTGTTGCAAGGACAAAGGGTACCCCCCCAATTATGTCATGATAGTCTACACCATAGAAACTCATGTTTTCACGACCCGTTCGGCTCGAAGTTTTTGCATTGACAGTGAACATGGTTTCCTAACATCTGGGATTTTCTTAAACCAGGGGACCCTAATATACAGTAGTAAGTATCCTAAAATAATAGTAAGTCCTTATTATAAGGACCCCAAAATAAGGTACCCTTGATTTTCGGAAACACCCAAACAAGAAACGCCTCTATATCAAAACCCCCGATTCTCCCCAGCTTGGGCCTCACAAGCGAGATCCCGCTTGGATTCGCCGGCCACATCTCACGCTTGGCGGACGCCCTTCTAGGGGCCTATGAAGTCCATAGCTCAACCATAAAAGTTCTGAGGTCACTATTGCAAGCAAACACAATAAACCTTTCAGCTTTTAGCATCGATTCGCGCGTGGTTGTCATGTGGCTCTTTTCCGTGTGCGCAGTATGAGGATTCCGACCAGGCTGAAACTATGCTCATGCCGCATGCAAAGGCTTGAGGATATGGTGTGGGGAGCACTGCTTGCAGGGATGGGCTGGGCTCCAGTTGTGTGAGACATCAGTGCACCTGAGTAGGCTCATGAACTTTGGTGCATGACCCATGCTGAACCGAATATACCTGACAGCCAAGCAGATGGAGGGTCAGACAGCAACAGAACAACAGAGATGTTCAGAAGATTGTCGAGGGCTCAAGTAGTCCCTGCAGGCACTTAGTCAACACTTGGTTTAAGAATCTCCCTTGATGCAGTCACTAGAGATGGCTTTAGGCCATGACAGCCAGAGTTGCAAACTCATCGATTCCCGGACCCTCTCAGCTCTCTCAGAGAGATCTTGGCGCCATGCTCGCCTCTCCTCGACTTTTGCCATGTCAATGGCCTCTCAGGTACAGTTTGGGGTTTAGGGGTTTAGGGTTCAAAAGGTTCAGGGTTTAGGATTTAGGGGTTTGGGGTTTATGGTTTAGGGTTTGGGGGTTGTGTAACGTTCGGGATTTAGTTGTGAGTAAGGAGGATCTGGAAAGTTGATCCCCTAATTTGAGGCTAGAAAATCTTTTGAAGCTCTTGACATGGTTTTGGGTTTTACGGTCTAAGGCTTAGGGTTTAGGGCGTAGGGTTTAAGGCTCTAAAGGTTTAGGGTTTTGGCCGTCACCATGCTTTCGAAAGGGTTGCAGGATGCACACAAGTTGTTACAGGATGCAGTAGGGGATGCAAAGCAGACATCCGAAAGCACAAGTAACTTACGTACCAGCCCCCAACTTTCAAGCAGCAGCTTGCAATCAGACGAAATCTGGAAGTCTTCATTAGGGTTTAGGCTTTATAGTCTTCGCCTCACGTTCTGAGAGGAGCCTCTGATGAGAAGCTACAGCTTGCGGGCCCATGGGCATTCTCCGGCTCTCAGCACGGAAAAGTATTTACTTTGAAAAGCCTAACATGCCTCAAACATCGGAAGTTTTTTATACACTGAGCCTTGAACCCCTAAACTCTGAACTGCCCAAAACCCTTAACCACGGATTCCCGCGCCCTAAACTCCTGCACCTTATTCACCGGCCTGATCAGAGTAGTTCATGCCTTTGTCCCAGGCCTCTCCATACGAACCCACGAAGTTGCTTAAACTCGCTCCCGTATTTCGGCTCGGGCTTTTGCAGGCTAAGGGCTTGTAGTCTGTCGCAGGACAACGTCAGAGTTTCCGGCGTAAGGATTGTCGTCGTTGGGCTCCGAGACAGAAGATGTGGTGGATATTGATGGGTTCGGGGCTTTAGCATGGCAGCTTGCCTTGCTGTGGCGGCCTAGATAATAGACAGGGATTTGGTAGTTTTGGAGCAAGATAGCAGCCTTAGCACTATGAAGGTTTCGGGTTATATGATATTATACTGTATAACTGTATGGGGACATAGGAAGACTTTTTTAGCAATGGTTCAGACCCCTGTAGAACTCAACGTCCCGGCGGACATTTTCGCGCACCTGCGTCCGATGGAGGAGCTGAGTTTCAGCGAGTTGCCAGGCTGGGAGGGGTCTGCTTCGTTCTGTTAAGGCCCGCCAAAAAAGGGACTGATGAATAGACCATAAGGGTACTGCTCTAAATTAGGGTCCCTTCTAGGATACGGCTAAAAGGGTAATGCTCTAAATTAGGGTCCCTTCTAAGGTTGTTCTTGTACGGGTGCCGTGCCAGTTGTGGAACCTGAAGCAAGGACCCTAGTTTAGAGAACTACCCATGAACGGGAATTGAGAACATCCAAGCCTGCCACCTTCGCAATCTTCCCATTGAATGTCAGATTTGAATGCGATTCGCCGAGGCCTAAGGTGGAGGATCGCCGCACACGGGGTCTATCATATATGGCTAATAGCACTACTGGTAGCAACAGGAAGAGCAAACCTACGGCAAGTAAGTCAAATACGATGAAATAACCTTCGCGGCACCATCGTGGAACTTTCGCGGAGGGATATTTATCTATGCAGTTGGCCTTTCTTGCCTTTCATACAAAGTATGGCCCAAGGAGCTTTAGATCAACTACCATGTCGGGTCCCTCATTTTCTCCTCGTTATTACTAATTATTTACTACAGCTCCCATGTCTAGAAATAGGATGCGATGTGGGCTGCCAGAGCACGGCCCCACCAACACCTCAAAGACAAACTCAACATTGTGTAACATGCCTGCTTTTCCACCTCAACATACTCTAGCTGATCCATGCCTAAACCATCAAACCCTTTATAAACCCTAAAACCCCTAAAATCCCTAAACCGCGCCTGCATGAGGAACATCATCCGCAGCTGCCGGGGAGAATGCATCCCGAGAGCTTGGCGAATCCTCAGCCGCTGACGGCAAGAAACAAAAAGGACTTGCAATTTTCAGGGTCTAGGGGTTTAGGGGTTTGGAGTTTAGGCTTTAGAAAGGGTTTCTGGGTCGAGGTCATGCATTCGATATTTCCCCAAAGGGCTCGGAAGCAAGCCCTGAAACGTCATGAACCTTTTTTTGCATCAGGACTTGTGCAATTGCCTGAATGTCGGTCCTATAAATCCTGAATCCCCAACCTGTCCAAGATGCGTGATGAAGTTCTTGAGGGACTTCGACATCTTCAGTCCTGCTCATGCCAAACACTGCCCATGCAAAGGAAGTACTAAAGAGTAGTAATTACCTATAATTACTGTTTTGGAGGTTCCTTATTATAACTATACTATAATGGGGCCCAAAACCCTATTCTAACTCCAGGTGAGAGACTCAGGGTTCGGGCTCAGTGTTTAGGGGTTCCCTTTGGCACAAACTTGTACATACCCGCCTGGATCTCAGCCCTAAGGGTTCCCTAACCCTAAGGGTTCCCTAAACCCTAAGCTAAACCGTTCCGAAAGCCGTGACCCGGCTGTGACTTTCGGGAACTTCTGCTCTGCATCGTCTCAGGCATGCTGAATGTTCCAAGAATTCGCGGGTGTGCGACTTTCAACTCATCTCCCTATTATTTAGGGACTACTATTATAGGGATCCATTCCCCCATTCCCTACTAAGAACCAGACAGTAAAGGCCATGGAATGCGCATTTCTAGGAAGTTGAAGCAACTGTAGTAGCCATGCACAGGGACAACAAAGCCGGTTTCAGGCAGGCACCCACAGGAACACCGGAAGGTGTCATGATTACAAACCCTTTTGCATCCGGGCTTGGGAAGTCGGCCGGGGAAGTCTGCTTAGAAACCCTAAACCCTAGACCCTAAACATGGACATGCCGCGGTGCTCTTGGAGGCCTTCGATGTGCAAATGGCCAGCATGCCAGAAATAGTTCACCCACTGGGATCTCTGCAGGTAGGCCTCCTAGGCAATATGCGCATTGCTCAGAATTGGGTGGTCTTACTTCTGCTTGGGGGGTGTTTTTGCTACGGCTTATGCATAATTATGGGCATAACAAGCGTCGATGATTTCGGGACACTTCGACATGCCCACTCCAAAGACGACCATGCTGCGACGCCTCAGACAACAAAGCCAAACAGAACTGGAACGGCCACGCCACGGATTGCGCCATCTCGTTGTCGTGATGCCTTGCTGAAACCCCTAAACAGGCATCTTCAGCACGGTATGAACAAGTGGAGACCCAGGCATGTGGAGATGAGGTGGACGCGCCGGGATGTAAAATGTGTGTCGACCCAGAACTGATCCTCAACCACACTTAATATAGGGGGCTTATAATAATTAGAATTGGATTTCGGGGCCCATTATACTATAAGTTTATAATAACGAAACCCCAAAATGGTATAGGCAATTATTTAGACTTCAACGTTCCAGCAGAGCCGCGGGAACTTGAGATCTTCACCTCGGCACCGTGGTGAGCAAAGCCGGACTCGCAGTATACTGCTGACATGATTTTTGAGATGCACCACCATTCAATGGCATCTAGACGAAACAGAACATATGTAATACATACATATATATATATACTCATAACCTGTAGTTGCATAACCTCTAAGTCCAAGCAACCTCCAGCATGGATATCCAGGTACTCCCCATTGACGTCTGTGGCCATGACAGAGCACTCAATGTGCCAGCCTGTTGCAGCTACGGATCTCCTTCTAAGAACATGGCTTGTGGGAAGAGAGCCTGAAATCCCAAAGCCTATCAGTATCACTTCAAATCCCCAATCGGCAACCCTATACCTGCAAACACTGTGCAGGCCGTGAGCAGAACATCAGACCCGACTCAACAATGTCCGCGGCAATCTGTCAAACATCGAAAAGCGCAACTGTGTGTTGTTTCAGAGTCTGCCTGCACCCTGGAGCGACTTCATATAGAGTCACAGCAAGGTCAAGCGTTCTCAGTTTCGGGACCGAAACCAAGAATATCCCTACTTGGACCAGCCGAGCCAAGGCACCCGGACGTCCAGGGCCCCACTTGCTCTCCTGCAAGAGTTTCAGCAAGCAAGGTTTCGGGCGGTTTTGGGTTTATAGTAATTAACCCTAGTTCGAACCGAGCACAAGTAGTTGGATTTGGGTGCGGGTAAGTTGCACATGTTGCACACGATGCGTGATGGCTCGTGGGAAGCCATAGGTACGGTTCCAAGTGCTAAAACTTGGACTCCAAGACTAAAAATTGATCACCATGTTAGACCGTATGGCCATGATATTACTGACTTTTATAGTCCTTGTTATTCTCATGATCGCCATTATTCTGATTATCGCTATTCTTATGGGTATTAACTTACTGTTCTTACTACATGTGCACATGAACCGCTAAACCGAAGCGCAGGACCGAGACTAACCCGGCGCCCTGAGGTCTGAATTCATCGGCAGCAAGGTTACTTAAGGGATCATGGGACTTAGTAAGTGAGGTTATGAATAGGGTAACTATAGTTATAACTACTTATAACCCCAACTAAGGTACTTTTAAAACCTTACTTATTAAGTCCCATGATCCTCCAAGTAGGGTTCAGGGCTTCTGCACTCGCAACTGAGACAAACCTGGCGAGGTTACTGGTGCGGCGACAAAGGCTCATTGGCCTCAAGAAACCGGTAGTTTCAGGGTTTAGAGTTTAGGTTTAGGGATTCAGGGCTCAGGGATTTAGGGGGCTGTGAGGTCTGTGGCATTGGCAACCTCAAGCTGCCAAAACACGAAATGCCAGGCAAGCTCCAAAATCTTAACCAAACATCAAAGTTTGGCGGTCCCAAGCCGGCTCGCCCGGCTTCGACGCCCTCAGTTCAGTGGTGGTCTTCGTCTCTGCTTGGGTTCCCTCTTTCGTTTCGGGTTTCGGGAAAAGGCGCATAACACGGGCTTAGGATTAAGGTTAATTTATACGGGTTCCTGAGTTCGTCATGGCAGGTGTGTACCTGCGTTAAGGGCGGCAACTTTCGGTCAGGGGCAGGAGCTGGCTTTATGCCGGAATACTAATCTTGCTACCATACCAACAAGCTCTTGGGAACTGCAGTAGCTATACTACTAAAGGCTCCAAGAGGTGTTCAAAAACAGGTTGAAGTTGTTGGGCAGGAAATTCCACCATGCGGCTTCCAAAGGGCGAAGTCGTTGGGGCTCCGTTTCTCGGCATCTTCGGCTGCAAGAGCGCCTTCGCCTTCTTCCATCTCCTTCGGAAACCACCAATACTGTTTGAGGGGGAAACTGTTTATTACACTTACTGTATAGTGGCCCAAAACCCTATATTCTAATTATTAAGGCCCAAACTGCCGAAACTGGCGCAACAGTGACAAGGCAGGCTGGCAGTCATCCGGGCAGTGCCAGCAGTCAGCAAAAAGCATGCATCACTTCCGTTGCGATGATTGTAGGCTCAGGAAAATGATAGTGATAACCATACGGACAGTCACGAAGTAGAATTGGCGTACTGGTACTGTGCAAGCAGCATCACCAGCAACGCTGACGCCAAACAAAGCATAAGCATCAGTGTCCGTACTAACATTATCACCAACGGCACCAACAGACCACCAACACCAACAGCAACCACCGATACTGGCATCAGCAGCACCACCACACTGGGCAGTCGTGCTGACAAGCGCACCATCACCAAGCTTGGCATCGGATATTACACTGCTCATGGTCCAACTACTTCGCGGTCGAGGACGATGACGGGAGCATCAGATAAGAGTAAGACTTACTCACTAGCCGCAACTAGCCTAGTGCAGACTGTTGTCTCATGGTTGAAGACTCCAGCCCGGGTCGTTGTTCCAACTGCTTTTGCGGCGATAGCACCGACCATCACTGAAAGTATCATGCAGTAAGGGCCTAGACGCCCTAGACTCGCTTCGTGCTTGGCCGGCCTTGGCGGTAGCGCACAGCGCCGGCACAAGCTTCCTGCCAAAGGGAAAATGCACAACACTTAGCCAGAGAGCTTGAGGACTTTGTTCGGTGCTGGCGTAAATGCTGATGTGCCGAGCATGGTGGCGCAGAAATCGGCAGCGGCATGCGTGTATGGCCTATCGTGGGCTTGCTCGCCAGACAACCCTCAGAGTTGTCAAAGGACGGGTGCAAGCCGTCCAGACCTTCGGCACCCTAACACTGAACCCCAAAACCGGAGGATCCCGTGCATTTGTCCGATCCCTTATAGAAACCTTTTCGGGACCCAACGCCAAACCCTAATCCCTCTCAGCGTGACCAGGCCTGTAGTGGTAGCCTGGGAGCGACAAGCAATCTAAACAAAGGGCTTGCAGTCAGTAGAGCTGATCACGGTTGAGTTTAGGATGGGGTTTGAGGCGGGGATTTAGGGTGTAGGGGGTCAGCTGTAGGTTTAGGACTTAAGTACTCCTGCTCCGCCAAAGGCCAGAAAGGTCCCGAAGATTTAAGGGCAACCAAGGCCTACACGGGCCACAAGACACTCTCAAACGCTGATCTTAGAAGGTAAGCATGACTTCCGGGGTGCGAGCTACTTCAGCTGTGAGACTGATCAGGCTTTAAACCCCAAACCCACGTTGAGGGCCGATGACAGCTAAGCCACCCATCTTCTCAAAGGAGGCGATGTCGAAGTAGACCTGCGATTAGATGCAGGGGACAACTCGTATTTATATGGGTGCCTCCATGGCTCGGATGGGGTGACAAGTTGACGAAACTATGATTTTCCTAACAAGGACTCCTAAGGAAGAGTATTGCATAGATTTACTAACTACATAGACTATTACTGTGCTTCAGCCGAGTGTGAGCATTTAATGGCCTTGGTACATGAGTTGCAGCAATGCAATTGCCGAAGCTTCACCCACTCCCTTACTCCCTCGCTGCCTCGCTGACTGACTAACTGCCTGCCTGCCGTGTCTGCATCTCTCTCTCTCTCTCTCTCTCTCTCTCTCCCTCCCTATTTATCTCTCCATCTAGATCTATCTATCGACTTATCTGGCTATCTACCTATCTAACACTGTAACTATCTGATGTGAGTATGTCTACCTATCGAGCTATCTATGCATTAGTCTCCGTCTGTCTCTATCTATCTATCTATCTAAGATCTATCTATCTATCTATCTATCTACATCTGTCTGTCGGTGCATAACTCCCTCTGTCCGTCGCCGTGGGCACAACACAGGCATGCATGCATACAGAGAACATGCACAAACGCATACTAGCACACACACACACACACACACACACATATTAATGTACATGCCCATTGCATGAGACGGTGGGAGGAGGATGAGGATGTGTGTGTGTGTGCCCCTGTTTAATGTCAGAGTATTAGAACACTTTTTTGAACCCAGACTCTGCCGATCAGCTGGGAAGCACTGCAAGACTTCAAATCTGCAGCACAAAGGTGACCTTCTCATCACGAGTATTAGAACACTAAACCCTAAGCCCTAAACCCCTTTAAAACCCTAAAGCCCTAAACCCTAAGCCCTTAACCCCTTTAAAACCCTAAAGCCCTAAACCCCAAACCCTAAGCCCTTAACCCTAAACCCCTAAACCCAAGCCCCTAAACCCTTGAACCCTAAAGAGTATGCTCACAGAAACCCGCCCCCTTCTCCGCCATCGCTGCGGCAGGGGCACACTGCCACCGGAGCCGTAGGCCACGCCCATCCTCTGACTTTCCGACTTTCGGAATCATCTACATGCGGTTTGGGGTTTAGGGGTTTAGGGGGTTAGGGTTTAGGAGTTAGGGTTTAGGAACCCTTTTTCAGCACGGACTGAGGTGCCGGCCAGCGCCCACGAAACTCGTAGCCCCGTTTTAAGGCCAGAGTTCGAAGGAAAAGCTGTCTAAACCCTAAACCCTAGACCCTATGACATCCAGGGCCTATATGCAACATTCAGGGTTTGACTCACTATATAGAAAAGACACCTAAGTTTGCAAACTGTGCGGCTGGATTTGGTTTTCGCGTTCTTGCGTCGGCGGGCATCTAGGAGTTTCCGGAAAGAGGGGACCCTAATATAGGACACCAAACAGCAGGATTCTTAAGATAACCCAAAATAAGGTACCCCATTTTCGGAAACTCCCATATAGTAAACATATCCAAGGAGCTCTTCCAGCCTCTCAATGAACTTTTGCACACGGCCGTCCATGTACTCCGTGATCCGGGTCCTCGGTTAGTGTGTGTGATTTCTCGCAGGTTACCGATGTGGCATGGCCGCCTGGGGTGGGCTAGCGACACACCATGCCAGCTTCGAAATTCAGGGACCGTAACACATCGCTCAGGAGCCTAAATAAGGCACCCTTCTTGGAACTCCACGTTTCGTGTGTGCATGACGCGCAAAAAGTCTCGTGTGTCGTGGAGACACCCATATGTGCAAACGAAAGACACCACATCCGGCCGCAGAATGCCCAGGGCATCCATGTCTTCAAAATACTCCTTCCAACCATACAGCAGTAAAATCAGGTCCCAACTAACTCGACAAGGGTCTTCGGAAACTCGGGGACTATACGATGTTACAGTTCAAGATTAAATAAAATACTCAGACCTCGACATTACCCTCTTTTGTTCTTCCTAGTTTGGTGTTTAGAGGTTCGGGGGTCAGGGCTTAGAAAAGCCTTAATGTAGGGACCTTAATAATTAGAATAGTATTGTGGGTCCTTATACTATAACTATGGTAAGGAACGACCAAAATAGTATTGGTAATTATTCAGGTCCCTAATATAGAACCCTAATTACTATATATATATATACACATACACACACACTTACTTATAGACCCCTTGAAGGAGCCGGTTTAAAGGAAGCACCAAAATAGCATTGGTAATTTTTTAGGCGCCTACTATAGAACCCTAATTACTGTGGATCCCTTATGAACCCCTTTAAAACACCCTTTTAAAGGAACCCCCAACATAGTATTGCTAATTGTTTAAGCCCCTGTACTAAACCCTTATAGTAGCCCTTACAAACCCTACATGAAGACCATTCAACGGAATCCTATTCTAAGTATAGGCAATTAGTTAGGCCCCATACTAGCTGCCCTGGTGAAACGAAGACGGATTGAGATCGATCCCTGCAGCCGACACCCGGGAGGGGTTCAGGGGTAGAGGTTTTTTGACACTCACGCTCGGACAAAGCCTGGCAAGGTAGAGGTTTAGGGCTTTTGGCTTCGGGTTTAGGGTTTAGGGGTTTAGGGTATAAGGGTTAGGGTTTACTCAGGCCCTGACGTGTAGTACCTTTGCCCGGGTTCTCCTATGTATTTTCTTATTGTGGGACTGCAGGACCTCAACCATAGAAATCAATTGACTAGGCCGAAGAGCAAGCCAGGAAAAAACAGGGTGCCCTTTCAGGTTTACAGGGGGTTTTGAGGGAACCTGAACCCTCAAAAAAGGGATTAGGGCCTAGCGTGGGCCCCAGTTGATAAGGTCGTCCAAGAGGTACGACAATCCACGGCCTAGAGAAAGCAATCCCTATCAATCGCACCGAACCGTTCCCAGCTGCTCCCACTCACATCTACCCGAACATTGTGCTCCTGAGCCCCGCAAAAACATCAGTTATCCCTGCAGCCTGAACTGATGTATAAGTCTCGACCCCAGTCAAAGCGTAAGCCCTCAACCAGAAACCCTGACACCTGAACCGTACATATCCCAAACTCCTTCTCGAAGTGTCGGCCGTGTGCGTCAAAAATGGAATGGTCGCTCACCGTATGGCCTTCAGTATTATGTGCTCGGTTTTGACTTGGTACACTTCTCGATTATTATGTGCTCGGTTTAGGGTTTCGGGTGCGGCGGGGTCATGGAAAAATGCATCGTCCAATCGGAAGGGGCCTAGAGGCACATCCGCCGTGGGATCCTTAACGACAGGCGGCTCAAGGGGTGAATGTGCTACGGTCCTTTCGGGCAGCTGAGGGAGCACTAGAAAGACTTGGGGGAGTACTAGGCACATTGTTCCGACAAGCAGGGGCCTGAAGGAATACATGTAAAGACTGCACTACATACAGACACATGTTTCCATGCTGCATGCATGCAGACAGAAAGGTAAATGGACAAACACGCGGACTGACATGCCAAATTACCAACATCGTCATAATTCAAGCAGCTATATACATACATTCATACATACATACATGTAGTTATGTACATATGTATATAAGTACCTTTATGTACACATGTTTTACTCTTATACACGGGCATGTATGCACACCCACGCAGGTAACACAATCCCATCAATAAAACCAAACCAATACATGGTTAAGCATGCATAAACGCTCATGTGTATATATACATCCATGCACATTCACATATATATATATATACAGATATGTTATAGATATGTAAATGTACATGTGTGTGTAGGTTGATATGTGCACATAGTCGTCATTTGCTCATACCTCTACATATATATATATATATACATAAACCAACATCGCTTGATTTAATGAAAGTAATTTGTACAACGTGTTGTTGTATAGTATACGGCGTATAAAGTCGTATGGACTGTCCAGTTCCATGCACGCCCTTTCCTGGCCTCGCTCTTTGTCGAGCTTCTCCTCACAAAAGACACTGGGACAGCTGTTGGACAGCCCCTAAATTCTCATAGCGGCTGCCGTTCAAGGCAGAACTCAAGGACCATGAACGGAACGCATTTCCCAAATCTGAAAGAAGCGCGTTGAATGCCTTACCCGGACCCTTCGTGCAAAGGCAACCCGTGTCCATCAGCACGTCCCGTGCAGTTGCCAGAATCGCAGCGCTCTTGCCGGTTTCCAATGCCGCCTGGTGAGTCAAAGGGCTTGCAGTCCTGATGGTTGAAAACCATTTGGATTTTCACTGAACATGTAGGCCTCAAAATTGGTGCACCTGACAACCAGCTGATTCGATAATGCTGTGATCAGGTGTCACCAGACTCACTAGACGTATCACCACCAGCAGCCGAAAGTCACCTTGGCTAGGTTCAACGATGCGGTGCAACTCGTGATGACGACGATCACAACAACAACGACACGAACCAAAAAACTACACAACAATAAACGCCAAACACCAAACAAATCCAAACAAGTAACACCACCAAAAACACTGCCACCACCACCAACAACCACGACAACAGCACCAGCAACAGCAACAACGACAACGATAGCCACAACCGCAACCAGAATGCCAACGACACCACGACCACGACCACGACCACGACCACGACCACGACCACCACCACCACCACCACCACCACCACCACTGCTACCTCTACTACTCCTACTGCTGCTGCTGCTGCTTCTTCTGCTTCCGCTGCTACTGCTACTTCTACCTCAACTACGACTACGACGACGACGACTACTACGACTACTACTACTACGACTACGACTACGACTACGACTACGACTACGACTACGACTACGACTACTACTACTACTACTACTACTGCTACTACTACTACTACTACTGCTACTACTACTACTAGGGAGCGGTCCCCTAATATACGCCATCCTTTCCCTCTCTTGAAGGCATTAAACGCCTGGTTTTTAGCTGCATTTTGCCTTAAGTCTCGAGGGTAGGTTTTGTCGGTTTCCTTGCATGCAGCTTTGGGGGGAAGGGGAAGGGGGGGGGATGATGGCGACATTGTTACACAGACACCCCGAACAGCATCTCCACACGAGACCGTTTTACTCGGGATTTACAGTACTTTCGCGATGTCGGACCATCTTAAATAAATAAAAGTATACATGTATATACAGTCACCAAACCTCCTCCTGGACTTTGCCAACTCGACCTTTGGATTTCGGAAGGCTTTGTGCGAAAACTCGAACTGGCGGGGGGAAGCTTGTTTCGGGGATGATAACGACATTGTTTCCCGGACACGCCGAACAATATCTCCAGACCCTAGCGCGCACACACCACACACTGCTTCACGCAAAACGCATCCGCATTGCCACCAAAACGTAGCAGCAATTATGGATATACTACTACTACCACTACTACTACTACTACTACTACTACGACGACTACTACTACGACTACGACTACGACTACGACTACTACTACGACTACGACTACGACTACGACTACTACTACTACTACTACTACTACTACTACAACGACTACTACTACTACTACTACTACTACTACTACTACTACTACTACTACTACTACTACTACTACTGCGACGACTGCGACGACGACTACCTTTACGGCTGCCTCCTGCTGATGCTGGTACGACAGCGGCGACGACTAGCACCATCACCGCGACGACGAGTTATTGCTGTTGCGACTGCGACCACGACCACTACTGCTAGTTCTATCTTGGAAGTGGTGTCATGGCTGATGCTGCTCAGGGGAAGATCACCACATACTCTTGCCATTAGTCACTACCCACTACTCGTGTCTTGAACACATGATCTGCCGTTTAACTGCTATGCCACGAAAGTACGTTGTCAAGTCCAAGTCCAAACGCACAACCCACCCTCAGTAGAAACTAGCCGTGGCTACAGACTCCGCTGGTTATAAATGATGCAGATTTAGTTTATAAGCCTACGGCAACAAGACAGACAGAGTTTGCTCACATCTAACCGACTGTCGTGTGTTTGCCAAGTCAAAGCCATTGCACTGCTGGCAAGGCAAAGCCATGCAGTGTGAAAACGCCGTCACTTGGCCGGGGGACACCCCCTGCACGAAGCTCGAGGCTTGCATGACTTGCCTGTCACTGTACCAGCTTCAAGTTCGTGGACATGCTGCATCTGCTGCCATGCGAGCTCTGTGCAAGGAGCAGGTCGAAAATCGGTCCGAGCTCCTGATACTATCCATCTCCAACTCGCGGACAGTGCGCAGTCGGTTCAGCCAGCTGCATGCCGCAATTTGGGCAACCCAGCTATGCTGCCGACCAGAAAACATTAACACTACCGAGGGCCCTGAAGTGAAGTCTTTGCATGACGTGGGCTCAATTGCAAAAGTATAAGTTGATGATCTTCATTAGCTCGGAGCTCTTCCGAACATCCCCAGTGGACTCAGACTCAAGAATTTAAACACAGCGCGCGATCCATGCCTCGGATCGCGCGCAGGGAAGTTAGAACTCCTTTGCCTTTGCCAGATGCAACGCGGCAGCAGCTGCGAGGGCAGAAGAAGACAAAGAGTGTTGATCCGAGAACGTACGGTATTACGGATTTCAGGCTTCAGGGGTTTAGGCGTTCCGGGGCAAGATGTATACTGTCATGCCACGCCCCTCCGGGGCAGCAGCCGCTTTTCGGAGATCGGACTTGAGTGTTGTCACTAGACTCACTAGACTCAAGCCGCGCCGCCTGGCAAACAAAGAACGAGCTACATGTGCCCGGTCATTCCTAGCTTCTCGTCCTGTGCTTCGGATGCTAGGGGCCACAGCACCAAAGACTCAATCCGCCTTGTAAAAATCCTTTCCAGCTCTCTTTAAAAGTTGGGCTCTGCTCACGCTGTCGTCGCACTACCACAGCTCATGCAGCTACCACTCCCGCCGCACTATTCGCGGCAGTCTCCAACCGCTTCGCTTCCAGGCCACCAACCTTCCATGGAAGCTTTGCCCAAACATCTTGGAACGTCTTCCCTACACCTCGCTGACGGCCTTCACTGAGCTCCTGCAACTCTTCAGCCAAAGCCTTGGCGGCGGATTCGTGCGAGCTTCCTGGCACCATGAGGAAGACCTCTGTTGCAAATCCCACCACCGCATCCTTAGGACTCTTGTAGCGCCTTTCATACTCTGGGCAAGCCATAGGCGGGCCCTCCACCGAGATGCTCTGACCTGCGTCTAACAATGACCAGCGCTAGGGATCCTAACAAGAAGCTCTAGTTTTCAGAACCACCCACCTGGGAGTTTCCGAGAGTAGGGGACCCTGTAATATAGTACTCTGAATAGTAGGATCCTTATTATAAGGACCCCCAAGTTTCCGAAAATAGGGATCCTAATATAGCACTCTGAGTAATAGGATCCTTATTATAAGGACCCCCCCAAGTAAAGTACCCCCAGTTTTCAGAACCACCCACCTTGCTTCTTCAACAATGCAGCCTCTGTGAAGTCGATCCAGAGCATGTCATTGCTGGATGGTGACTGAAGCACCTCGGGTCTTCTGAGAATCAGGAGGTACCTCATTTAGCTTCTTCTACACGAATACAGAAACCTACTGTTTAGATTTCGGGGTCTCCTTGGGACTTTTATCTTAAGGTCCTAGCATCCCATGTTTTATGGAAACTCCCACCTGGACATCAACCCCCGCCACGCCGGCTTCCAAGACGCGCACGGCAGTTGCCATGAACCTTAGGAGCCGAGTACCCTAGCCCAAAAAAGGTTAACCTTTTGAGTTATAGTAGGATTCTATAAACCCCAACCCTAAACCCTAAACCCTAAACCGGTTACCTACTCAGCTACTAAGGAACCTTTCCATCCGATCTTCCTCCTGCGACTCCAAAGGCCTTGGGTTGCCGCAGCCGTTCTTCACCGAGATGTTCCGGCCTGCAATGGGGATCTTTCGAAAAATTATATGGCTTCCTTTTTATGGTATCTTAAACTAAAATCCTTAACAGTTTCCTGATTTTGGTATCTTAGGCTAAATTCCTTAACAAAAGCCCAGCCTGGGAGGCAAGGCGTCAGAACCATGCCTTGACGAGGGCCAGCCGTCGTCGTCACCTCGCCAAAGCCCATGCAGCGCTCGATGTTCGGAACCTTGGCCTCAGTTGCCGAATTTCTCATCTGTCAGAAAAAACGGTGAACATGTCAACTTCCTGGTTAGCAGTGCCTTCTTCTAGAGTATACAGTATAGAGCACCCAGAGTTCCTTCACGGCTACCTACTCAGTGTAAGTAAGTGGCATCATTCAAGATCTGCAGGACTCTCCTCTCGTGCTCAAGGCTACGCTTCGCGTAGTCGGTGTTGGTTCGACTGAGTTTTACCACCGCCTGGCCGTTTGAGGTGTCGGCGGAGAAGACTTCTGCTTGCACACCTCCACCCAGGTATTTTGGATTTCGGAGCGGGGTGGTGCCACAGGAGAAGGTGTTCAGCAGGAGGTTCGGCTCTCCGGGCACCTGTGCTCGGACGCGAGAGCGCAAAGATCCCACGGTGAAGATGGCCGCCACGGTCGAGACACCCAGGAATTGCAAGAACTCGCCTCGACCAAGGCTCGATGTCTCGGATGTTTGGGGCGACGACTGGTCGACGATTCTGGAAGCCCTCAACGATGGTGGGCCATTTGGCCTTGCGCGAGCAAGGTTGCTAACACCCACTCGTGGTGCGCTTGCGATGTCGAGCGGAGCCATGCTGCTGAAAAGGCTACGCACAGCGTTAACTAGCGGGAATCAGTTGGATTCCTGTCCCGCCTTGAGGCATCCAGATCTTGATGATCTTGAGCCGTGTCGTGCGAAAGAGCGACAAGCACGTTGCCAACGGTCCAAGGCCGTTGTAACTCGTTCAAACTCGTTACACCCCAAACCCAATCCCTCAAGAGATGTGCTCTTTCGTATACATTGACGGATTCGAAGACTCCAAGATACTACCCTAAACCCCCTTTTTGCAGCAGGCCTCGTTGCCCAGCAGCCCGGTTACCCTGAACCCCTAAACCCTAAACCCTGAACCCCTAAACCCCTAAACCCTGAACCCCTAAACCTCTAAACCTACGTGATGTCTTCACACATGGAAACGAACATCGCGGACCTTGATCTTCGACTCGAGCTCTGAATGCTGGCCAAGCTTGAGCTGATGCTCTGCCATCGAGGTGGTGTACTCCTGCAACTCTAGATCTATCTATCTATCAATCTATATATAAATATATATATATATATACATATATATATATATATATATACATATATATATACATACATACATATGTGTATGTGTATGTGTATATATATATATATATGTGTGTGTGTGTGTGCAAAAGAGGGTGTCTGTAAACTTCTGTATCGGCTGCTAGAAGACTTGCTGTAAGGGTTCTGCAAGGGTTTCCGTAAGCGTTACTCAAGGTTGTTTGTAATAAGGGTGGGGAAAAAGTTCTACAGGGGTGTAGTATATATACAGAGGTTTGACACAATTACACGAGCATTGCAAGTCATTTTGATATTCTCTATGTAAACCTAGTAGAAGCTGCTCAGACATCCCTGATGTGTTTCATCAAGGCCCCTACAGCAATAAATGAGCTGCAACCCTGGAACAAATCTAAGAGGGGGTTCGGGGCGGTAGCTACCGAAGCCTACTCCATGATTGCATATTGCGTTGAGCCCACAGCAAACTTTCTAAGTCCCTACAGTAGCCTTATGAAACCTTATCAAAGCCTTCTGCAACCCTAAAGCAGCCTTATGAAACCCTATTATTGAAGCCCCCTAAGCCCGAACACTTATCCGCACAGTGGTGTCCTGCTGATCCTTGGCCGAAGCATCCGCCGCTGGCTTTACTGGTGCCTTCCTTAGCGCATCCGAGATCTTCCCGGGACCCATTGCATTCCATGTTGCATGGTTCAAGGATTTAGGGAACTTAGGGCTTTTAATACAGGGTCCTCAATAATTGAATAGGCTTTGGAGGCCCATTATACCATACTTATACAAAACAACCCCAAAAATAGTATCGGGTAATTCTTAAGGCCACTACATTATGATTTGTATGGCTCTGGGATGCTTCGGCCTTGCATGGGATTAGGGCCCAGAGGTCCTCATGTCAAAGGTTGGGCGAGCATTCAGAATCATCTGGCTATTGGTGGTCATCGTTGTAGCTGCTACTCACTGACACCACTGTTTACTGCCGCCACGATGGTGTGACGACGACATCTTCACAACAAGAAAAAGGTAGATCATAGAAGTGTAGGTGGTGGCCATGATGATTCTGCTGCTGGTGATGCTTGAAACCCTGATACCGGTGACTGAAACAATGCTGACGGTGGTCTTGAGCACAGCGAAGCTACCAAAGGTTGGCCAAAATTCTGAAGATCATGAGGTTATGGCGACTCTGCTGATGAAGACGTAAAGGCAAACATGAGGAAACCATGACTATTACTATTACTATTAATAATACGATATTACTATTAATATTACTATTACTATATTACTACTGCTATTACTTTTACGTTGTTTCTGTGGCGGCGGGGAGAGTTGGGGACCATATTTCTCACCCGTGGTTGGAGCGCCTGCGGAGTTGTTAGTGCATCCGGGCCGAAAAATCGACTTTAGGAATGGGGCTACTTCAGCTTTGTGATTGCTGAGCCCAAACCTTAAACCCCTGAACCGGAGCAGGCAGGGTCTCATAGAGACGGCCGGTCGTTGTTTCACCAATATCCGTCGACCCAGAACCACAAGGACTGAAGAGGTGACTGCAGCATGTTGGAGCTGAAGCCAGGCATCTTCTCTAGCTTCTTCCCCTTCAAATCAACGGCCTCAGCTGCAAGCACACTCACCTCGAGTAAGAACGTTTGGCATCTGAGGATCGAGGCCGCATACAGCTAATGCGAGAACAAGCAGAAGTAGCCAACATGACATCGTTCGAACCGCACACAAAAGCATGTAAGTCACTTCACAAGGCTTCGGAAGCAGGCCCATGTTCCCTGCTGCAGGCTGACCACGCCCTATACAAAAGTCCCACATTCTCATGCCCTACCAAGCCAGAATGATGAGAAGGTCCGACATGCATTGTTGACAACAGAGCCGCAGCGTTCACCACCTTTTTCAGCTCATCCAGTTTCATCTTCGAGGCTTCCTGCGCTCGTCCACGGGACACGTACTTAGGGCCTAGGGCTCAGCGTGCTCTTGAGGATGCCTCATCACATGTCAGTTGCACATCTTCAGGTCCACAAGGCTCCGAGCAAAAGAATACAAAAGGCTGGCTAAGTTCGCATCGACCTGATTCCCTTCGGGGACCGAACAACCAACAGGAGCATCCCCTGAGCCTCAAAACAGGATAAAGAACAAAAACAACACAAAACTCTTACGGGGGAGTTAATCAAAAGAATGGGGTTGGAGTGGGCTTGTAATCATTCCGACCTCTGTGTCAACCTATAGTCACAGCCAATGGCCGTTTCCTGGGAGAAGTCGTCGAAGAGCTTGTTCTGACGAGCTCGCAAGATGATCTTGTCATCAATATCGGTAATGTTAATCCTGAGCTGCTCTTGATCGCAGGGCTTTGTGCGGTTGAAGGCAATCACGTCGTGAGACATTTTTGTCCGAGGGGAGGGGCTACAGCGCTGTGCATGAACAACTACCAGCACCTGCAACCTTGGCTTGAGTCAGCCAGGCAGCTGGTACTTGACGTCAAAGCCCAGATAGTTCTGCATGATTCCTGGCAATACAAACGGCGAAATTCCGCTTGCCAAGGGTTGGCATCCTCCCCGAACCTCTGCACCCAAACCTGAGGCCGAACCCCTTTGTCGAATGTGCCAAGAAGCCGACAAGTGCAGTTATAGCGAGCTACCGTCAGGCGCATTACACTGCACCTCATGGTCTGCGTTTGGGTCGGGAGGTTAAAGCACAACGTCAAGACTACGGTGAATCCGAAAAGTGAAATCTGAATCATGTAGCTACAGCCAGGGTCGCACGGCCGACGTGAACCCCAGACCCATGATGTACCCCAGACCTGCCTAAGGCATCAGAGGGACTTCGCCAGTTGTTTCAGGAAACGGTTGTGTAGACTTGCCCCAACTAGTGATGTAGTACCTTTAAGCTTGCTTCAGTAAAGCTTGTGACCAAGGCCCCCATAAACTTCGCAAACCCCCAGCCCCAAACTCCCCAAGCCCACGCAACACAGGGCAAGGAACTTCGAAGGATGTCGAACGTTAGGTATGCTCGGGCATGCCCCATGTGGGCCACGTCATAAACCTGAGTTCTTGGGTCTGCGAAGCAGGGTTCAGCATAGAGGGTTAGCGGCTTTAGGCTGGTTCAACGATTATGGTTGAAAGTGATGAACTGCGCATCTATTGAATACTGTCGTGTACACAAATTATAATGCATGATACATGTACATGTCTATGTATGTACATACATACATACGTGCATACTTCTATAGTTACATACATGCATAATTAATTACAAACAAACAAACAAACATACATACATTTGGTCTCAAACACTGAACAAACGGCGACACGGTACCGCAAAAGTCAGGAAACAATTGGCCGGTCAAGGGGTCTTGCTGAGGGGATTGCGTGCCGCTTAGGGGTTGAAGGACTACTTTTCTCTACGGCTTCGTCGTGCTCTCCTGCTGCATGCGAAATCCTGATACTGCTGACAGGTTCGGCGCCTACACACAAAACCCACGAAGGAGGCACAGGCGCAACACCTACAGTTCCAGTGCGGCCCAGGTGCGGTCGGACCGCAAGTATACCAAACAACCTTATTCTCCTTCCGAGCGTCCGTTTGATATCCACGACAAAAGGTTCGGGAGCTCTCCGCCCATGCAGTCAGATTTGTTTCCGGGCTGTATCGCATGATTAATGTCCCTCACAGGCCTGCATTCAGCCGTGCGTGCTCTACATAAAAACGCAGCTCCTTGAGGGGTCTGAAGGACTCCTTGTCCCCCGTCAAGCTGTTCATGACCTGCAGAAGATACTTGGCGGTGACCATACCTGCTTGTAGAACACGCGAGTTGCGGGTAGGGGCTAAACTCTTACATTCTATCGGTTACCACCCAAAAAATCCAGTACAGCAGAGCACCGCACCTGCAGCCCGGAGTCCACACCGCCCTGGCCACGGAGACGAACGTGAGATGAACCAATGCTGGTCTACCCCGACAGCTTGACATCGAGAGCCACGGCCATGATGTAGGGGTCGTAGTAAATAGAATAGGGTTTTAAGGTGCATAATGTATATATATATATATATACATATATATAATACTATAACTATAGACGATTATGAACCCTCAGGATGATAGTAGGAAGTATTTGGGCTTGTACATTACATGTGTTATTATTGTGTGCCAAACTGTCATGCTCGGCAGCCGAACACCCAGCCGCATCGATTTGGAAAGCAGGTCCACCAGCCCCTCAAGACCGTGAGTAACATGATCCTCGTTGTACGTAGGACCAAAATAATATGAACCCCCCAGCGCATAAGCTCCTGAACTATGTAACAACCTTACGACGACTGTCTGTATTGCATGACCCTGGAACAACGAGCACATGTTTGCAGATCTCCACTACCCCAAGCTCGATATGCTAAAGTTCTAGAAACCCTGATATCTTAAACTCTTTTTGGACATCCAGGAAACGTTCGGCGCCAACCATGGCGGATGGGATCCCTTGGTGATCGCCGCCCTGCCAACATGGGGCCAGGTTTTAGGATTTGAGCTTACAATTTTCGGGGTGGGGGTTTGAAGCTTACGAGAGCGATGCCTGGATCCTTAGCCAGTCGTGGACCGACGATAACTATGTCTGCAAAATCTGCTCTAGACTCATAAGCTAACCCGCTGTGTCACAGCCCAGCAAAGCGACGCGAAATACCCGATCCTGGCCACTGCTACCAGGTGACGCAAGGCCTGCCGAACCCCCACAAGCATATGCGGACCCTTGGGAAACAACCCAAACTAAGCCACGATGTCCAAAAAAACAGCGGCAACTGACTTCAAAACCCAGAGACCTGCACCAAATCCTCAACCTTAAACCCTAAACCCTAAACCGCAAGGGCACAGCACGCCTTTCGTAGCCCTTCCCCATCAGGTCCGCACCAAAGTTGCCATTTACACTGCGTGTCGGCGACTGAGTCAGGGGCGGGGGTTTAGGGTTATAGGGCACACCAGGAGAAAGACCACCGGTGAACATCGATAATAACGGCTCTTGGCTTTCTATACGGCTTGGGGGAGTTTAGCCTGGTTGCGTGACTGAGAGCTTGTAGAATTATTGGTAGATGCATGGATGCTTCCACGACGGAGATAAGGCAGATCAGCAACTTTGCATTGCGCTTTCGAAGCTGCACTGCCTCGCTATGCAGCCATACTCGATCATGCATCAAGTTCGATTGCCGTCGCGGGTTCGTGTATAGGCCGTGTCAACCAAAAATCCCTGACAAAAGGGTCCCAACCTGTGCGGCAGGCGCTTTCGGAGAAGCAGTTCCAGTGATTCCATTGGTTTGGCCGTTGGTCCTGGCCAGGGCTGGTCGATAGCTTAGCCTTAGCACAAGAACAGGAAAAAACCTGCACACATAATCTAAGCAGACACACTTGTCCTAACGAGCTATAACTGCCTGACTCAGAGTTTAAGGGTCAGTGGCATGGGATGCTGGACTGATGGGCCCTGTAGCATTGGCCACGTTTGGCCACTTGGACGACCCGCGGAAGGTTGAGCTAGTATGGTATACTATAACCATAAGTGAGCTCACGCTGTAGATGTATCAATAGAGAGAGAGAGAGAGAGAGAGAGAGAGAGAGAGAGAAACATGTGTGTATGTATTTACATATAACCCAAACAGAGTCAGTCGTCTAGTTGAGACCTGCTTACGAAGTCGATTGGATATTCTATTGCAGGTCTTCTAAGATCACAGACATGCACCAAGAGTAACCTATTTATTAAAAAAGGGTGTCCAGTTTGGTTTAAAGGGGGTTATAAGGGAACCTGAACCCTCAAAAAGGGAATAAGGGCTTACTTGGGTCCTAGGCACAAATCGAAAGAGAGCCAGCAGCTTCTCACACATGGCTCATGCCTGAGTCCCCCGTGCCTCACTCGAACGGCCGCCCTGAAGAAGACTAATGTAGGGGGCTTCATATGTAGAATAGGGATTTGGAGCATCTTATACTAGAAATATAATATGGAACCCCACTTTAGTATAGGTAATTCTAAGGGCCCCTAAATTACGTGCACTGGGCATCAACATACTATAGAAGCACATTGTGACAACACGTTCCTGCTGTGGTATCCCAAACTGAGTTCCTGCACCCCATGTGTCAATCATCTGAAGATCCTAACACAAGGAACATCCAAACCCCCAAGAACCCTACAATAAAATGCGCGTAACCACAACCAAACACCGAGAGCCTTCAACAATCAACTAATCCCTAAGTCCCGAATCTCTCTCCCAAACCCGAATGCCGTAGACCCCAGAAAAGGAAGCCCTAAAAACCAAGGCCCTAAAACACGACAACCTCGAACCAATCCCAGAAGCCTGAACGCTCGAACCTAGATCCTGCATGCTAGGATCCTTGGCATACGCATACCCCTTACGGGAAAAAGATCCCGACTACGTAACCCCTCCTTAGCCCTACCCATAGGCTCCATAGAAGTTCCTGTTTGGGCGTTCATATTTAGAATCCTATAAGGTAATCCCAAGAAGGAATTACCATAGAAGTTCCTTTTTAGGTTTCAGATTTAGAATCCTATAAGGTAATCCCCCCAAAAAAGGAACTACTATGGAGCCTCTGGGTAAGCGATAGAATTTTTGGGGGGTACCCATAGGCTCCATAGAAGTTCCTTTTTGGGGTTCATATTTAGAATAATCCCCCAAAAGGAACTACTATGGAGCCCTTGGGTAGACGCCCTAAGCTTCCGAAGGCTGACGTCCCCCGAGCCTACCGAGGCGAAGGGCTGGACTGGATCGGATGTCCAATCCAACCTACAGGAGCCCTACAGGAGAGGCCCTCTCGGCTCTCCTACATTTTTGGCATGTTTCCGTGCACCACCTTTTGGAGCTCAGCTCATGGAAACCGCTGAAGACTCTGTGGCATGATGTGCACCCACGCCCGCCCAACATCACTTTTGGTGACCCGCAACTTGGCTTTTACCGGGCTCACCACAGGAATTGACAAGGAACAGCACTGCGGCGCGAAAACAATGCAGGGCGGCCACGCAACGATTCAGATGGCCAGAGTCAAACTGCAAATTGTTGCTCGGCACTGTTGCACGAGGCAAAGCATAACGTTGGCAATGCGCTGTTCAATGAAACGAGGCTTCTGCAAAGCTCAGCACCACAGTCACATCGAAGACGGACAGTCCCAGCCAAACTCATTGAAGAGCCAATTCTCAACGTTACGATTATAGCTTTGGCATAGCAGGCTGGCACAGCCTTCGGGGCGTTACCCCCGCGGGCATGGAGCATCAGTTTTTAGTTGCTCCACACCAAACCTGTACAAGCGCCAAAAGAGTGAGACGAACAGCGGCAGAAGCCACATACAGAAAAGTGAAACGGGAGCTGGACCGGTGTGCATAGCACACTTTCCATTTACACGTAAATACAAGTCGACGCAAACTCGTTTGCTGGACTTGGTTGCCTTTGATTCGGAACCACAAGCATCGAAGCTTGATGGTGAAATTCACGTTTGAGCCAAAGAGTTTAGGGTTCATGGATTCAAGGTTGAGACTTGGAAGTTGCGCTGTCAGCACGTGCTTGCAAGCACTTGAGCTTCGAACCTGGCTTCCGTCAAGACTGCTACAAAAACACGCGAGTTGCAAACATGGTTTTGCCGCAAGCTGTGTCGGTTGTTCGCATACCTGATCCAAACATGCTGGCGCATGCACGTCCGTTTTAGTCTGGTCCGAGCTGAGGGCTGTCGTCGCACATGGACCTGAGCCAGGCTTTCACAGAAGGAAACTGAGGCTGCCAGTTTGCGGCTTCAGACGTTCTGAGTCATTCATTCACCCTCAACGAAGCGGGAACATGATGCCAAAAGAACGTCTGCTACTGATTTGGCTTTCGGGCCTCTCAAACACTGTCTGCTGCTGAGACGTCTCTTTGGGTTTTGTTGCCAGAGTCTCAAGGCCCCAAAAAACGTGTCTGCTACTTTGATTTCGGTTTCGGGCTTGCAGGCCCCTAAAACACGGCAACTGCTTGTGTCTTTTCGAGCTGCTGCATTAAATCTGTGGCCATACAGCCCATAATGAACGTCTGCTGTTTGGGTTTTGTTGCCAGAGTCTCAAGGCCCCAAAAAACGCGTCTGCTACTTTGATTTCGGTTTCGGGCTTGCAGGCCCCTAAAACACGGCAACTGCTTGTGTCTTTTCGAGCTGCTGCATTAAATCTGTGGCCATACAGCCCATGATGAACGTCTGCTGTTTGGATTTTGTTGGCAGAGTCTCAAGGCCCCCAAAAAACGCGTCTGCTACTTTGATTTCGGTTTCGGGCTTTCAGGCCCCTACAACACGGCAACTGCTTGTGTCTTTTCGAGCTGCTGCATTAAATCTGTGGCCATACAACCCATAATGAATGTCTGCTGTTTGGATTTTGTTGGCAGAGTCTCAAAGGCCCCAAAAACGCGTCTGCTACTTTGATTTTGGTTTCGGGCTTTCAGGCCTCTAAAACACGGCAACTGTTTGTGTTTTTTCGAGCTGCTGCATCGAATCTGTGGCCAGACTCCCGAAAATGAACGTCTGCTGTTAGGATTTTGTTGGCAGAGTCTCAAGGCCCCCAAAAACGCGTCTGCTACTTTGATTTTGGTTTCGGGCTTTCAGGCCCCTAAAACACGGCAACTGCTTGTGTCTTTTCGAGTTCCTGCATTGAATCTGTGGCCAGACTCCCGAAAATGAACGTCTGCTGTTAGGATTTTGTTGGCAGAGTCTCAAGGCCCCCAAAAACGCGTCTGCTACTTTGATTTTGGTTTCGGGCTTTCAAGCCCCTAAAAGCGGCAGCTGCTTGTGTCTTTTCGAGCTGCTGCATCGAATCGGTAGCCAAACTCCCCAAAATGAACGTCTGCTGTTTGGATTTTGTTGGCAGAGTCTTAAAGCCTTCGAAACCGCGTCTGCTACTTTGCTTTTGGTTTCAAGCCTTCAAGCCCCTAGCACACGTCTGCAACTGTGATGCTGCTGTCAGGTCCAAGCAGCTGCAAGACTTCCAAAAGGAACGTCTGCTGTTTGGATGTTGCTGCAAAGTCCCGAAGCCTCAAAAGAACGTCTGCTGCTTTGGTCTTGCTTTCACGCCCTAAAACGTCGAACACAAGAAAGAGCTCCTCTATCTCTCTCTCTCTCTCTCTCCCCCCTCTGTCTCCCTCTCTCCGCGCTGTGGCTTGCCATCGGACATCCAGCAGCAAACGCACGACTTCGACCGTGCTGCTCTTACACGCGAGCACCAATGCAGAACCGTGATTGTTACACATCTGTTTGTCGGTACCCGCATGCAGCAGTAAACGCACAACTTCAAAGTGGCCGTGGCCCACCTCCATCAAGGCAGTGGTACCGGAGCTGTCAGCTAAGTTCTTGTCGGCACCGGCCTCCAGCAGCAGGAACTTCACTGACAGCTTCACTGCTCTAGAGGCTCTCAGACGTGCTTCTGAGTGCTGATGCCTTCAGCTGTCAGCTAAGTTCTTGTCGGCACCGGCCTCCAGCAGCAGGAACTTCACTGACAGCTTCACTGCTCTAGAGGCTCTCAGACGTGCTTCTGAGTGCTGATGCCATCAGCAAAGTTCTTGTCGGCGCCAGCCTTCGGCAGCGAACAGACGACATCAACCGGATTAGTTTTTCGTCTCCACTTAAGCACGTTTGTGCCGCTACGAGCCGCCTTCGCCAGCATCTCGGCCACTTTCAAGCGGCCTCTGGCAAAGTTAAAGAGCATTGCCGCCAAACTGACTCAAGGCCTCCGATCCCACCTTCAGCAATGCCAGGACCATGTTCAGGTGACCTTGCAAGGCAGCTTTCACAGGGCGGTGCTGTTGCGGGTGCTAGAGGTCTTCTGCTGGTTCGTCGGCCTCTCACCCACTTTCAAAACGGCCCCTGGCAAAGAGCACTCGCCAAACTGACTTTCGGACTGCAACATGGCTCCAGCCTTCAGCAACGCAGGACCATATTCAGGTGACCTTGCAAGGCAGCTTTCATGAGGGCTGTTGCGGGTGTTAGCGGTGCGCTTCTGGGGCCTCAACCACCTTGATCTGCTTTTGCGAAGCTGCACATTCTCGAACTGATGCTCCATTGCACGTCTCTTTCTGCATGTCTTCTTAAAACAACATCGTACTGTTTCGTGGACTGCCACGGCCAAAGTATTGCAAGATGCTGGAGCAAATCGGAAAAGCACTGATACTCGAGATATGACAAGCTTCGATCCAGAGGAGGGAGCAGAGCTCCATCAGTCAGCCACTCTTTCTCAAACCCGACTTGGATCTGCAGGCGATGCTGTGACTGTGTGCTGGACACCAACGTCAATGACTGGAAATAACATCCAAAAAACGTCTGCTGCGTAGACTAATCACAGCTCCAAGAAGCTTCTGCGTTCAACGAGGACTAGTCACATTTCCGCTAGCCGTAGGCTTGCTCCAAGAAGCTTGTGCGCTCAAGAGGCGCTGTCAAGTAACTGTACAGAACCTAGTTACACACACTGTACGCACTGCAACCTGGGTCTGTTTCACTGCAATCGAAACGTTTCCCGAAACCACTTCTGCTGGTTTGCCTTTGTGGCCAGACTCCCCAACAGAACGTCTGCTGTTTGGGTTTAAAGTCTCAAGGCCCACAAAAACGCGTCTGCTACTTTGATTTTTGTTTAACGCTTTTCAAGCATTTCAAACACATCAGCTGCTTGGGTTTTCTCGAGCTGCTGCTTTGATCTGTGGCCAGATTCCCCAAAATGAATGTGTGCTGTTTGGGTTTAAAGTCTCAAGGCCCCCAAAAACGCGTCTGATGCTTTTATTTTCGTTTCGCGCTTTCAGGGCCCTAAAACACGACAACTGCTTGTGTCTTTTCGAGCTGCTGCATCGAATCTGTGGCCAGACTCCCGAAAATGAACGTCTGCTGTTAGGATTTTGTTGGCAGAGTCTCAAGGCCCCCAAAAACGCGTCTGCTACTTTGATTTTGGTTTCGGGCTTTCAGGCCCCTAAAACACGGCAACTGCTTGTGTCTTTTCGAGTTCCTGCATTGAATCTGTGGCCAGACTCCCGAAAATGAACGTCTGCTGTTAGGATTTTGTTGGCAGAGTCTCAAGGCCCCCAAAAAACGCGTCTGCTAGTTTGATTTTGGTTTCGGGCTTTCAGGTCCCTAAAACACGGCAGCTGCTTGTGTCTTTTTGAGCTGCTGCTTTGAACTTCTGCCAGACCCTCCAAAATGAACGTGTGCTGTTTGGATTTTGTTGGCAGAGTCTCAAGGCCCCAAAAAACGCGTCTGCTACTTTGATTTTCGGTTTCGGGCTTTCAGACCCTGAAACACGTCAGCTGCTGGTGTTTTTCAAGCTCCACGGCGAAAAGGATGCAGCATTCGAATTATGAATTGCGTGGCAGGCACAACCTCACATTGGCTCGCGGTTGTGTCCAAACACATCCTCCTCGTCCTCGTCCTCGTCCTCCTGGCGCAGAGGTCCATGGGAATTCGCGAGCAAACGGATGTCCTCGTTTACACGCACCCACAGAACTCGTCGACTGATGGCCGTATTGTGTTCCACCGTGCCGACTTCTTTCGGCCAAAAGCGATCCCAAGTCCAATTGGTGGAGAAAATGCGCGGGGTTTGCTTGGGAATGGTTCCATCAGCATTTCTGGCCACAATGTCACGGGTCTTTGACAAGTCGACAAGACCCTTGACGTCGTCAATCGAGCGTTCTACCATGCAGGCTTCATCGAACACCAAGCCTTGTTTGGGGCCGAAGCTGATGTCGCGTAGGCGGTCCAGACGATTGATGAAATGAAATCCGGCTTGTCCTACACAAGCGTGCATCAATGCGCGAATTCCGTCTTACCTAGGCCGCCGCGTCCCTCCAAAATCAAAGTGACCTCTTTGAAACCACCTTGCAACCACCAAGCCAAGCGCTCATGGATCTGCGGCAAAGGAACAAAGCTGGACAACAGAAAATCTGGAACGGCCACGAAGCTTCCAGAATCCATGTTTTCAGCATTCCACGCACTCAAAACTTTGTGAACCAAACCTGCGACATTTGCTTGGGCGCCGAGTGTGTTCCAGAGCGTCTCATCTCCTGAAATCTTTCGTGCTTTAGCAAGCTGCCAAGCGTCTTTGCAAGTTTGCACAGAATGTTCGACAAATGCATCCGTAATTTCTGAAAATGTCATCAAGGTTCGCTTCTTTCCAGGTTGGCCATTACGGGCTTCCATCTGGGGTACAGACTGTTGACAAAGTTGCATGAGCTGTGGTGTGGTCACATGAGAAGGCCAATGCCATGGATCTTTGTCTAAGTCTGCTGCAAGCTTGTGAGCACTGGCCACCAAACAATACTTGAGGTACGCTTGGTAGCCGACCAAGTTGAAAGAGAAATGGCCATGCACACCACCCTGCGCAAGTAGATGACCCAGTCTTACATGAGCAAACGGCCTGACAAATTTGAAGATGAAGTGTTTGTGTCGGGCTCGTTGGCCCGTCTCCTTGTCATACTTCTTGTGGGGCTCGTCAAAGACATGCAATCGACTGATATTCGATTGCTGGTTGCATTTTGCAAGGGCCTGAAGGAACATCTTACCAGCTTCCTCGTTGCTGAGATCCGCAGGAATCAAGCAATTGCGAGATTTGCGGGAAGCTGCATCTGCCAGGTACTGACGGGGACAAGGCCAAACAAACTGTCCACAGCGAGCACGGGCTTTAGGATCTGCGGGCTCGTCAGCATTGGAGGAGGACTCGCCCTCAGGACGAAATATGTTGTTGAACATCTTTAAAAACTGCTACACATGCGAACACCGACGTGCCTCAACATCACACATGGGTACATCCTCATCTGAAGATGAGGAGGACCCAGACGTGGGCGAAGAAGACATGGCGGGTTTGCCACTGGAACTGGGACTTTGAACTCAAGTTCGGTTGTGGCTAGTGAGACGCAGCTGGCTAGTTACGTTGGCAGCTGGTACTTGTTGCCCCCTCTCAACGCGAGCCCACAACCTTCGCAATTGTCGACAATATGTCGTCATGGCCACATAGACGACTACAGCTTGCAAAAAGGACAACTGTCACACGGAGTCCGGGAAATATACCTGCTCCACGCACATACCGCGAAACAAGCGGCCAAGATGACAACTGTTACGAGGATTGTGGTTTTCACCGTGCCAAAAACAAGCGAACATGCTCCGCCCACAGCAAAACCGTGTGACGGTGGCCATTTCCGGACTGGAATGTGCCAAAATCCAAGGAATATGGCTTCTCTACAGCAGAACCGTGTGACAGTTGCCACTTTTCGGACACGAATGTACCAAAACCCAAGGAATCTGCTCCGTCCACAGCGAAACCGTGTGACAGTTGCCACTTTTGAAGCACGAATCTGCCAAAACCTAAGGAAAACACACATTCCAAAATAGATTGCCAAAAATCCGGACCGGGAAGGGAAAATCGTAACGTTGGAAACCTTGTAAAAGATTCGAATTTTCTTTCTTCCAGCACATTCAACGTTACGATTTTCTGTTCTGGATCCGCATTTTTGGCAATCTAAAAAGGCCCCCTGCGCGCAAAACCAAGAGAATGTGCTCCATCCACGGCGAACGGTGTCACGGCGGCCACTTTTCGGACAGAAATGTCCCGCAACCCCAAAACAACGTCTGCTACTTTGATTTGGTTCTTTAATCCTAAAGCACTGTTTCTGCTGCTTTGACCCGTTAGCCAGACTCCCAAACAAGAACGTCTGCTGTTTGGATTTTGTGGTCACGGTCTCACCCAAAGCACGTCTGCTGCCTTGACTTTGCTTTGCGACTCCAAACGCGCTAAGGATGCTTTCGCTTTGCCAGGGCTCCAAAAACACGTCTGCTGCCTCGATTTTGCTTCGCGACTTCAAGTGCGCGACGAAAGCCTTCACACATCTTCACACTGCTTGTGACCGTTAGCTTCGCTGCTCCACCCCCTGTTCTTACAATACTTGGACTTCATGCAGGGACCCTAGAACACTTCTACTACTAACATCCCTGCTTTCCAACCCCACTGGCACGAACCGTGGTTTGACTTTCTGCCACATCCTCAACATCACTCCTTAAGTAGGATAATACAAGATAAACATGGCGTAATGCAGTCTGCAACCTTATCTTTTTCACGGCAAGGTGCATCGTGAGACGCAAGGAGAACTTCAAAAGCTTTGCAGATCCCAGAAGATCTTCAGCCGCTGCGCTTCTCTACAACAAGGCTCAGCAAATCTTCCTCCGACAAACGCTTCGCTGCCTGCTTTGCCTCAGCTTGACAGCAATTACAGAACCTACAGGTTGACGCAACTTCCTCGCCTTACGGACACGGCGCTGTTCTTGCTTCACTTGCTTCATGACCCTTCGGGCTTCTGCCTGGAATGCAGAAGATTCAAAAACGAGGACAAGCGGGAAGACCTCACTGAGACAGAAACCTTTGCAGCTTCACGCTCTTGCTTCAAACGCTGTAGGCGGGCTGACAAGCTTTCCTTTCAACTCTGCTTTTCGGTCACTGCTAATTACCTTCGTCTAACACACATTTCTGTCCAACCATGCACTCACAGAGCCTGGGGCAACTCGACTCGCTCCCTTACAGGAGGGTCGGAAGGAGCTGCTGCGGCTTCTTCTGACATTGCGTACCAGAAGTGCAGAAAGCGGAGCCAAAAAACTGCACCAAATCATAGGTGAGCCAAGAGGGCCTCTCCTGTCACAGTTCAGCCGCGCTGCACTGCAGCATGCAAGCATTTACTTTTGCATTACTCGAGGAGCGGCATGATGTGCTCTGGAGCACCGATCCAATCGGTATAAACGAGTTTATACCGCCGCGGTAGGAGAGTCGCGAGCTCAGCAGGCGACAGACGCCCGGGCTGGCAGCTTAAGCGCCCACCAGAAAAATGCTTTGCAAGATTCTGGTGCAAATTCAAACCTTGGTTGGGAAGCCCAACCAATGAAAAAGCTTGATGCCACGGCTCGCTTCGGAGCCAATCAATCGCCTGAAACAAGATGTGAAACCAGGCATGCGCTGTTACGGGACCTTGTTGTGCCATTCGATAATCACGGAACAAACACTCCAATTTCTGCTTGTAGCGTGAGAAGGCGTATACGTCCAAAGGCTGCACCAACGGCGTGCAAGCGGGGGGCACTGGTAGCAAAAAGATGCTCTGCAGACGAGCCACTCTGACAACAGGTTGCGCCCAATGCACACTAGCTGCGTCCATTAACAAGATTGGCTGAAAGCCCATTCCCGAAAACTTCGTGCGAAACACGTATCCTATCAGTTGGATGAGCCACACCATGATGTCGGTGCTGTTCCAGGCGCTCCTTCGGCGAAGAAGCCAGACATTGTCGGGTTTGTTCACATTAAGCTGACGGAGTAAGGTCTTTGTAAGCTTCCGCGTGTTGCAGATCAGCACTTGTGGCAAATGCTGTTGAACTCGCAACACGGGGGATAGCAAGGCAACATGCGTTATGCCGCCGCGTCGATCACCCTTGGGTACCATCACCTTTGGCTTTTCCGACAGCGTCAAAGACACCAAGCCGCTTGCACTGTAGTAAGAATACTGAATCGCTGTTTCATCCAAGTTGATGAAAACAGGCACTTGGCTCTCTGGCACTTTGCCTTGAAGCCAATCTGCATGTCGCCAGAAGAGGCCCACCTCAGAGGTGTGCAAACTGTCCGGTTGGCGGGCCCCAGTTTTGGGACCCGATTTCGGAGCCCCGAAGCGGGGCCCGAAACGCAGCTTTAAATCATTCAGAAAGCAAGCAGCCTGGGCTGACCCCCAAATCTGGGACACCCCAAAGAGTCCGAAACCGGGCTCGAAGCTTGTGGACAAACTGATGTCAGATAAGCAAACTTTAGCCTTTAGCTGCGTCCAAACGACCACACTGCTGTGGTGACAGAGAAAAATCTGAAGCAAGAAGGAAATCACGAGAGCCCCGTCCAACATATGCCTCAATGGCGCATGAACCCAAGCACCAGAAGTGAAACCTCTGGCACTGAAAGAAAACAATCAATCCCACTCCATTGCGCCTTGGCTTGTATTTCATCCGCCGGCAAATCGTCCAGCGGCCGCAATGCACCATACCTCAAACACCAGCGCTTTCGAAATCTCCGCGACCACTTGCGCAGATTGCGTCGGGTGCTGGATGTTGCCTCCGGTCCATTCGCATCTACCACATGGTCACGCAACCTTCTGTTCAGCAGAGGCGCACCCAGCTTCTCACAGTGGTCCAGATATTCACGTGCAGTGCGCAAAGACGTGGGTGCCACCCCATGCACGCAGTTCATTTCCTGTACAAAGCCATTTGCCTTGTAGTTCGCAATGAACCGCACCGCCTCACGCCGAACACCTACATCTTTTGCTGTGACAGGGTCCTCGACCTTTAGCAGAACTTCCAACTCGGTACGCAGATACAGCTCTTCTATGAAGCATTCTTGCTCAGGCTGTTCCATGTCTTGGCGCTTCGATTTTGATTTCAAGAACTCGACGGCCAGTAGAACGTTGAAACCGCTCAAGACATACACTGCCAACAAAACAATGCATTGGCGCGGGTTTAAACCAGCATTTGCCCAGCATTGCTTCTCTGACCGACAGAGTCGCGAAGTCGAGCGCACCTTCTTCTGCAGCGCACGCACCTGGAGGGTGTGCACAGGAGCATGCGTGACACAACGACAACAGCAAAAACCTTTGAGGCAAATTCGACACCTTCTCACGAGCTTCCTCAAGAGCAGACACATCTGCAACACGCTTCATGAGCGTGACTGTACAGGGCAGTCTATGTTTCTGATGCTTGAGCCTCCTCGGACAGGAGAGGCCCTCTCGGCTCTCCTACATTTTTGGCATGTTTCCGTGCACCACCTTTTGGAGCTCAGCTCATGGAAACCGCTGAAGACTCTGTGGCATGATGTGCACCCACGCCCGCCCAACATCACTTTTGGTGACCCGCAACTTGGCTTTTACCGGGCTCACCACAGGAATTGACAAGGAACAGCACTGCGGCGCGAAAACAATGCAGGGCGGCCACGCAACGATTCAGATGGCCAGAGTCAAACTGCAAATTGTTGCTCGGCACTGTTGCACGAGGCAAAGCATAACGTTGGCAATGCGCTGTTCAATGAAACGAGGCTTCTGCAAAGCTCAGCACCACAGTCACATCGAAGACGGACAGTCCCAGCCAAACTCATTGAAGAGCCAATTCTCAACGTTACGATTATAGCTTTGGCATAGCAGGCTGGCACAGCCTTCGGGGCGTTACCCCCGCGGGCATGGAGCATCAGTTTTTAGTTGCTCCACACCAAACCTGTACAAGCGCCAAAAGAGTGAGACGAACAGCGGCAGAAGCCACATACAGAAAAGTGAAACGGGAGCTGGACCGGTGTGCATAGCACACTTTCCATTTACACGTAAATACAAGTCGACGCAAACTCGTTTGCTGGACTTGGTTGCCTTTGATTCGGAACCACAAGCATCGAAGCTTGATGGTGAAATTCACGTTTGAGCCAAAGAGTTTAGGGTTCATGGATTCAAGGTTGAGACGTGGAAGTTGCGCTGTCAGCACGTGCTTGCAAGCACTTGAGCTTCGAACCTGGCTTCCGTCAAGACTGCTACAAAAACACGCGAGTTGCAAACATGGTTTTGCCGCAAGCTGTGTCGGTTGTTCGCATACCTGATCCAAACATGCTGGCGCATGCACGTCCGTTTTAGTCTGGTCCGAGCTGAGGGCTGTCGTCGCACATGGACCTGAGCCAGGCTTTCACAGAAGGAAACTGAGGCTGCCAGTTTGCGGCTTCAGACGTTCTGAGTCATTCATTCACCCTCAACGAAGCGGGAACATGATGCCAAAAGAACGTCTGCTACTGATTTGGCTTTCGGGCCTCTCAAACACTGTCTGCTGCTGAGACGTCTCTTTGGGTTTTGTTGCCAGAGTCTCAAGGCCCCAAAAAACGTGTCTGCTACTTTGATTTCGGTTTCGGGCTTGCAGGCCCCTAAAACACGGCAACTGCTTGTGTCTTTTCGAGCTGCTGCATTAAATCTGTGGCCATACAGCCCATAATGAACGTCTGCTGTTTGGGTTTTGTTGCCAGAGTCTCAAGGCCCCAAAAAACGCGTCTGCTACTTTGATTTCGGTTTCGGGCTTGCAGGCCCCTAAAACACGGCAACTGCTTGTGTCTTTTCGAGCTGCTGCATTAAATCTGTGGCCATACAATACAGCCCATGATGAACGTCTGCTGTTTGGATTTTGTTGGCAGAGTCTCAAGGCCCCCAAAAAACGCGTCTGCTACTTTGATTTCGGTTTCGGGCTTTCAGGCCCCTACAACACGGCAACTGCTTGTGTCTTTTCGAGCTGCTGCATTAAATCTGTGGCCATACAACCCATAATGAATGTCTGCTGTTTGGATTTTGTTGGCAGAGCCTCAAAGGCCCCAAAAACGCGTCTGCTACTTTGATTTTGGTTTCGGGCTTTCAGGCCTCTAAAACACGGCAACTGTTTGTGTTTTTTCGAGCTGCTGCATCGAATCTGTGGCCAGACTCCCGAAAATGAACGTCTGCTGTTAGGATTTTGTTGGCAGAGTCTCAAGGCCCCCAAAAACGCGTCTGCTACTTTGATTTTGGTTTCGGGCTTTCAGGCCCCTAAAACACGGCAACTGCTTGTGTCTTTTCGAGTTCCTGCATTGAATCTGTGGCCAGACTCCCGAAAATGAACGTCTGCTGTTAGGATTTTGTTGGCAGAGTCTCAAGGCCCCCAAAAACGCGTCTGCTACTTTGATTTTGGTTTCGGGCTTTCAAGCCCCTAAAAGCGGCAGCTGCTTGTGTCTTTTCGAGCTGCTGCATCGAATCGGTAGCCAAACTCCCCAAAATGAACGTCTGCTGTTTGGATTTTGTTGGCAGAGTCTTAAAGCCTTCGAAACCGCGTCTGCTACTTTGCTTTTGGTTTCAAGCCTTCAAGCCCCTAGCACACGTCTGCAACTGTGATGCTGCTGTCAGGTCCAAGCAGCTGCAAGACTTCCAAAAGGAACGTCTGCTGTTTGGATGTTGCTGCAAAGTCCCGAAGCCTCAAAAGAACGTCTGCTGCTTTGGTCTTGCTTTCACGCCCTAAAACGTCGAACACAAGAAAGAGCTCCTCTATCTCTCTCTCTCTCTCTCTCTCCCCCTCTGTCTCCCTCTCTCCGCGCTGTGGCTTGCCATCGGACATCCAGCAGCAAACGCACGACTTCGACCGTGCTGCTCTTACACGCGAGCACCAATGCAGAACCGTGATTGTTACACATCTGTTTGTCGGTACCCGCATGCAGCAGTAAACGCACAACTTCAAAGTGGCCGTGGCCCACCTCCATCAAGGCAGTGGTACCGGAGCTGTCAGCTAAGTTCTTGTCGGCACCGGCCTCCAGCAGCAGGAACTGCACTGACAGCTTCACTGCTCTAGAGGCTCTCAGACGTGCTTCTGAGTGCTGATGCCTTCAGCTGTCAGCTAAGTTCTTGTCGGCACCGGCCTCCAGCAGCAGGAACTTCACTGACAGCTTCACTGCTCTAGAGGCTCTCAGACGTGCTTCTGAGTGCTGATGCCATCAGCAAAGTTCTTGTCGGCGCCAGCCTTCGGCAGCGAACAGACGACATCAACCGGATTAGTTTTTCGTCTCCACTTAAGCACGTTTGTGCCGCTACGAGCCGCCTTCGCCAGCATCTCGGCCACTTTCAAGCGGCCTCTGGCAAAGTTAAAGAGCATTGCCGCCAAACTGACTCAAGGCCTCCGATCCCACCTTCAGCAATGCCAGGACCATGTTCAGGTGACCTTGCAAGGCAGCTTTCACAGGGCGGTGCTGTTGCGGGTGCTAGAGGTCTTCTGCTGGTTCGTCGGCCTCTCACCCACTTTCAAAACGGCCCCTGGCAAAGAGCACTCGCCAAACTGACTTTCGGACTGCAACATGGCTCCAGCCTTCAGCAACGCAGGACCATATTCAGGTGACCTTGCAAGGCAGCTTTCATGAGGGCTGTTGCGGGTGTTAGCGGTGCGCTTCTGGGGCCTCAACCACCTTGATCTGCTTTTGCGAAGCTGCACATTCTCGAACTGATGCTCCATTGCACGTCTCTTTCTGCATGTCTTCTTAAAACAACATCGTACTGTTTCGTGGACTGCCACGGCCAAAGTATTGCAAGATGCTGGAGCAAATCGGAAAAGCACTGATACTCGAGATATGACAAGCTTCGATCCAGAGGAGGGAGCAGAGCTCCATCAGTCAGCCACTCTTTCTCAAACCCGACTTGGATCTGCAGGCGATGCTGTGACTGTGTGCTGGACACCAACGTCAATGACTGGAAATAACATCCAAAAAACGTCTGCTGCGTAGACTAATCACAGCTCCAAGAAGCTTCTGCGTTCAACGAGGACTAGTCACATTTCCGCTAGCCGTAGGCTTGCTCCAAGAAGCTTGTGCGCTCAAGAGGCGCTGTCAAGTAACTGTACAGAACCTAGTTACACACACTGTACGCACTGCAACCTGGGTCTGTTTCACTGCAATCGAAACGTTTCCCGAAACCACTTCTGCTGGTTTGCCTTTGTGGCCAGACTCCCCAACAGAACGTCTGCTGTTTGGGTTTAAAGTCTCAAGGCCCACAAAAACGCGTCTGCTACTTTGATTTTTGTTTAACGCTTTTCAAGCATTTCAAACACATCAGCTGCTTGGGTTTTCTCGAGCTGCTGCTTTGATCTGTGGCCAGATTCCCCAAAATGAATGTGTGCTGTTTGGGTTTAAAGTCTCAAGGCCCCCAAAAACGCGTCTGATGCTTTTATTTTCGTTTCGCGCTTTCAGGGCCCTAAAACACGACAACTGCTTGTGTCTTTTCGAGCTGCTGCATCGAATCTGTGGCCAGACTCCCGAAAATGAACGTCTGCTGTTAGGATTTTGTTGGCAGAGTCTCAAGGCCCCCAAAAACGCGTCTGCTACTTTGATTTTGGTTTCGGGCTTTCAGGCCCCTAAAACACGGCAACTGCTTGTGTCTTTTCGAGTTCCTGCATTGAATCTGTGGCCAGACTCCCGAAAATGAACGTCTGCTGTTAGGATTTTGTTGGCAGAGTCTCAAGGCCCCCAAAAAACGCGTCTGCTAGTTTGATTTTGGTTTCGGGCTTTCAGGTCCCTAAAACACGGCAGCTGCTTGTGTCTTTTTGAGCTGCTGCTTTGAACTTCTGCCAGACCCTCCAAAATGAACGTGTGCTGTTTGGATTTTGTTGGCAGAGTCTCAAGGCCCCAAAAAACGCGTCTGCTACTTTGATTTTCGGTTTCGGGCTTTCAGACCCTGAAACACGTCAGCTGCTGGTGTTTTTCAAGCTCCACGGCGAAAAGGATGCAGCATTCGAATTATGAATTGCGTGGCAGGCACAACCTCACATTGGCTCGCGGTTGTGTCCAAACACATCCTCCTCGTCCTCGTCCTCGTCCTCCTGGCGCAGAGGTCCATGGGAATTCGCGAGCAAACGGATGTCCTCGTTTACACGCACCCACAGAACTCGTCGACTGATGGCCGTATTGTGTTCCACCGTGCCGACTTCTTTCGGCCAAAAGCGATCCCAAGTCCAATTGGTGGAGAAAATGCGCGGGGTTTGCTTGGGAATGGTTCCATCAGCATTTCTGGCCACAATGTCACGGGTCTTTGACAAGTCGACAAGACCCTTGACGTCGTCAATCGAGCGTTCTACCATGCAGGCTTCATCGAACACCAAGCCTTGTTTGGGGCCGAAGCTGATGTCGCGTAGGCGGTCCAGACGATTGATGAAATGAAATCCGGCTTGTCCTACACAAGCGTGCATCAATGCGCGAATTCCGTCTTACCTAGGCCGCCGCGTCCCTCCAAAATCAAAGTGACCTCTTTGAAACCACCTTGCAACCACCAAGCCAAGCGCTCATGGATCTGCGGCAAAGGAACAAAGCTGGACAACAGAAAATCTGGAACGGCCACGAAGCTTCCAGAATCCATGTTTTCAGCATTCCACGCACTCAAAACTTTGTGAACCAAACCTGCGACATTTGCTTGGGCGCCGAGTGTGTTCCAGAGCGTCTCATCTCCTGAAATCTTTCGTGCTTTAGCAAGCTGCCAAGCGTCTTTGCAAGTTTGCACAGAATGTTCGACAAATGCATCCGTAATTTCTGAAAATGTCATCAAGGTTCGCTTCTTTCCAGGTTGGCCATTACGGGCTTCCATCTGGGGTACAGACTGTTGACAAAGTTGCATGAGCTGTGGTGTGGTCACATGAGAAGGCCAATGCCATGGATCTTTGTCTAAGTCTGCTGCAAGCTTGTGAGCACTGGCCACCAAACAATACTTGAGGTACGCTTGGTAGCCGACCAAGTTGAAAGAGAAATGGCCATGCACACCACCCTGCGCAAGTAGATGACCCAGTCTTACATGAGCAAACGGCCTGACAAATTTGAAGATGAAGTGTTTGTGTCGGGCTCGTTGGCCCGTCTCCTTGTCATACTTCTTGTGGGGCTCGTCAAAGACATGCAATCGACTGATATTCGATTGCTGGTTGCATTTTGCAAGGGCCTGAAGGAACATCTTACCAGCTTCCTCGTTGCTGAGATCCGCAGGAATCAAGCAATTGCGAGATTTGCGGGAAGCTGCATCTGCCAGGTACTGACGGGGACAAGGCCAAACAAACTGTCCACAGCGAGCACGGGCTTTAGGATCTGCGGGCTCGTCAGCATTGGAGGAGGACTCGCCCGCAGGACGAAATATGTTGTTGAACATCTTTAAAAACTGCTACACATGCGAACACCGACGTGCCTCAACATCACACATGGGTACATCCTCATCTGAAGATGAGGAGGACCCAGACGTGGGCGAAGAAGACATGGCGGGTTTGCCACTGGAACTGGGACTTTGAACTCAAGTTCGGTTGTGGCTAGTGAGACGCAGCTGGCTAGTTACGTTGGCAGCTGGTACTTGTTGCCCCCTCTCAACGCGAGCCCACAACCTTCGCAATTGTCGACAATATGTCGTCATGGCCACATAGACGACTACAGCTTGCAAAAAGGACAACTGTCACACGGAGTCCGGGAAATATACCTGCTCCACGCACATACCGCGAAACAAGCGGCCAAGATGACAACTGTTACGAGGATTGTGGTTTTCACCGTGCCAAAAACAAGCGAACATGCTCCGCCCACAGCAAAACCGTGTGACGGTGGCCATTTCCGGACTGGAATGTGCCAAAATCCAAGGAATATGGCTTCTCTACAGCAGAACCGTGTGACAGTTGCCACTTTTCGGACACGAATGTACCAAAACCCAAGGAATCTGCTCCGTCCACAGCGAAACCGTGTGACAGTTGCCACTTTTGAAGCACGAATCTGCCAAAACCTAAGGAAAACACACATTCCAAAATAGATTGCCAAAAATCCGGACCGGGAAGGGAAAATCGTAACGTTGGAAACCTTGTAAAAGATTCGAATTTTCTTTCTTCCAGCACATTCAACGTTACGATTTTCTGTTCTGGATCCGCATTTTTGGCAATCTAAAAAGTCCCCCTGCGCGCAAAACCAAGAGAATGTGCTCCATCCACGGCGAACGGTGTCACGGCGGCCACTTTTCGGACAGAAATGTCCCGCAACCCCAAAACAACGTCTGCTACTTTGATTTGGTTCTTTAATCCTAAAGCACTGTTTCTGCTGCTTTGACCCGTTAGCCAGACTCCCAAACAAGAACGTCTGCTGTTTGGATTTTGTGGTCACGGTCTCACCCAAAGCACGTCTGCTGCCTTGACTTTGCTTTGCGACTCCAAACGCGCTAAGGATGCTTTCGCTTTGCCAGGGCTCCAAAAACACGTCTGCTGCCTCGATTTTGCTTCGCGACTTCAAGTGCGCGACGAAAGCCTTCACACATCTTCACACTGCTTGTGACCGTTAGCTTCGCTGCTCCACCCCCTGTTCTTACAATACTTGGACTTCATGCAGGGACCCTAGAACACTTCTACTACTAACATCCCTGCTTTCCAACCCCACTGGCACGAACCGTGGTTTGACTTTCTGCCACATCCTCAACATCACTCCTTAAGTAGGATAATACAAGATAAACATGGCGTAATGCAGTCTGCAACCTTATCTTTTTCACGGCAAGGTGCATCGTGAGACGCAAGGAGAACTTCAAAAGCTTTGCAGATCCCAGAAGATCTTCAGCCGCTGCGCTTCTCTACAACACGGCTCAGCAAATCTTCCTCCGACAAACGCTTCGCTGCCTGCTTTGCCTCAGCTTGACAGCAATTACAGAACCTACAGGTTGACGCAACTTCCTCGCCTTACGGACACGGCGCTGTTCTTGCTTCACTTGTTTCATGACCCTTCGGGCTTCTGCCTGGAATGCAGAAGATTCAAAAACGAGGACAAGCGGGAAGACCTCACTGAGACAGAAACCTTTGCAGCTTCACGCTCTTGCTTCAAACGCTGTAGGCGTGCTGACAAGCTTTCCTTTCAACTCTGCTTTTCGGTCACTGCTAATTACCTTCGTCTAACACACATTTCTGTCCAACCATGCACTCACAGAGCCTGGGGCAACTCGACTCGCTCCCTTACAGGAGGGTCGGAAGGAGCTGCTGCGGCTTCTTCTGACATTGCGTACCAGAAGTGCAGAAAGCGGAGCCAAAAAACTGCACCAAATCATAGGTGAGCCAAGAGGGCCTCTCCTGTATTGTTAGAAGTAAGCTAGAATATGTTTTGAGGCTAGAATAGGGTTTTTGGTTATCTTTATGAAATTAAAGCTAGATAGGGTTTTTGGGGTATTTTGTACTATAGTAAATTAAGCTAGAATAGGGTTTTTTGGGGTTTTTTACTATAGGCAATTAAGCTAGAATAGGGTTTTGGGGTATGTTGTACTATAGGAAGAAAATTCGAAGAGGGTCTTGGGGGGTATATTGTACTATAACCATAGCAAGGAATTAAATTAGAATAGGGTTTTGGGGTATATTGTACTATAGGAATTAAATTCCAATAGGGTTTTGGGGGTATATTGTACTATAACCA
>CAJNDT010005013.1:557475-588236 GCA_905221615.1 Symbiodinium sp. CCMP2592
TCTGCAGGCGATGCTGTGACTGTGTGCTGGACACCAACGTCAATGACTGGAAATAACATCCAAAAAACGTCTGCTGCGTAGACCAATCACAGCTCCAAGAAGCTTCTGCGTTCAACGAGGACTAGTCACATTTCCGCTAGCCGTAGGCTTGCTCCAAGAAGCTTGTGCGCTCAAGAGGCGCTGTCAAGTAACTGTACAGAACCTAGTTACACACACTGTACGCACTGCAACCTGGGTCTGTTTCACTGCAATCGAAACGTTTCCCGAAACCACTTCTGCTGGTTTGCCTTTGTGGCCAGACTCCCCAACAGAACGTCTGCTGTTTGGGTTTAAAGTCTCAAGGCCCACAAAAACGCGTCTGCTACTTTGATCTTTGTTTAACGCTTTTCAAGCATTTCAAACACATCAGCTGCTTGGGTTTTCTCGAGCTGCTGCTTTGATCTGTGGCCAGATTCCCCAAAATGAATGTGTGCTGTTTGGGTTTAAAGTCTCAAGGCCCCCAAAAACGCGTCTGATGCTTTTATTTTCGTTTCGCGCTTTCAGGGCCCTAAAACACGACAACTGCTTGTGTCTTTTCGAGCTGCTGCATCGAATCTGTGGCCAGACGCCCGAAAATGAACGTCTGCTGTTAGGATTTTGTTGGCAGAGTCTCAAGGCCCCCAAAAACGCGTCTGCTACTTTGATTTTGGTTTCGGGCTTTCATGCCCCTAAAACACGGCAACTGCTTGTGTCTTTTCGAGTTCCTGCATTGAATCTGTGGCCAGACTCCCGAAAATGAACGTCTGCTGTTAGGATTTTGTTGGCAGAGTCTCAAGGCCCCCAAAAAACGCGTCTGCTATTTTGATTTTGGTTTCGGGCTTTCAGGTCCCTAAAACACGGCAGCTGCTTGTGTCTTTTTGAGCTGCTGCTTTGAACTTCTGCCAGACCCTCCAAAATGAACATGTGCTGTTTGGATTTTGTTGGCAGAGTCTCAAGGCCCCAAAAAACGCGTCTGCTACTTTGATTTTCGGTTTCGGGCTTTCAGACCCTGAAACACGTCAGGTGCTGGTGTTTTTCAAGCTCCACGGCGAAAAGGATGCAGCATTCGAATTATGAATTGCGTGGCAGGCACAACCTCACATTGGCTCGCGGTTGTGTCCAAACACATCCTCCTCGTCCTCGTCCTCGTCCTCCTGGCGCCGAGGTCCATGGGAATTCGCGAGCAAACGGATGTCCTCGTTTACACGCACCCACAGAACTCGTCGACTGATGGCCGTATTGTGTTCCACCGTGCCGACTTCTTTCGGCCAAAAGCGATCCCAAGTCCAATTGGTGGAGAAAATGCGCGGGGTTTGCTTGGGAATGGTTCCATCAGCATTTCTGGCCACAATGTCACGGGTCTTTGACAAGTCGACAAGACCCTTGACGTCGTCAATCGAGCGTTCTACCATGCAGGCTTCATCGAACACCAAGCCTTGTTTGGGGCCGAAGCTGATGTCGCGTAGGCGGTCCAGACGATTGATGAAATGAAATCCGGCTTGTCCTACACAAGCGTGCATCAATGCGCAGGCGAATTCCGTCTTACCTAGGCCGCCGCGTCCCTCCAAAATCAAAGTGACCTCTTTGAAACCACCTTGCAACCACCAAGCCAAGCGCTCATGGATCTGCTGCAAAGGAACAAAGCTGGACAACAGAAAATCTGGAACGGCCACGAAGCTTCCAGAATCCATGTTTTCAGCATTCCACGCACTCAAAACTTTGTGAACCAAACCTGCGACATTTGCTTGGGCGCCGAGTGTGTTCCAGAGCGTCTCATCTCCTGAACTCTTTCGTGCTTTAGCAAGCTGCCAAGCGTCTTTGCAAGTTTGCACAGAATGTTCGACAAATGCATCCGTAATTTCTGAAAATGTCATCAAGGTTCGCTTCTTTCCAGGTTGGCCATTACGGGCTTCCATCTGGGGTACAGACTGTTGACAAAGTTGCATGAGCTGTGGTGTGGTCACATGAGAAGGCCAATGCCATGGATCTTTGTCTAAGTCTGCTGCAAGCTTGTGAGCACTGGCCACCAAACAATACTTGAGGTACGCTTGGTAGCCGACCAAGTTGAAAGAGAAATGGCCATGCACACCACCCTGCGCAAGTAGATGACCCAGTCTTACATGAGCAAACGGCCTGACAAATTTGAAGATGAATTGTTTGTGTCGGGCTCGTTGGCCCGTCTCCTTGTCATACTTCTTGTGGGGCTCGTCAAAGACATGCAATCGACTGATATTCGATTGCTGGTTGCATTTTGCAAGGGCCTGAAGGAACATCTTACCAGCTTCCTCGTTGCTGAGATCCGCAGGAATCAAGCAATTGCGAGATTTGCGGGAAGCTGCATCTGCCAGGTACTGACGGGGACAAGGCCAAACAAACTGTCCACAGCGAGCACGGGCTTTAGGATCTGCGGGCTCGTCAGCATTGGAGGAGGACTCGCCCTCAGGACGAAATATGTTGTTGAACATCTTTAAAAACTGCTACACATGCGAACACCGACGTGCCTCAACATCACACATGGGTACATCCTCATCTGAAGATGAGGAGGACCCAGACGTGGGCGAAGAAGACATGGCGGGTTTGCCACTGGAACTGGGACTTTGAACTCAAGTTCGGTTGTGGCTAGTGAGACGCAGCTGGCTAGTTACGTTGGCAGCTGGTACTTGTTGCCCCTTCTCAACGCGAGCCCACAACCTTCGCAATTGTCAACAATATGTCTTCATGGCCACATAGACGACTACAGCTTGCAAAAAGGACAACTGTCACACGGAGTCCGGGAAATATACCTGCTCCACGCACATACCGCGAAACAAGCGGCCAAGATGACAACTGTTACGAGGATTGTGGTTTTCACCGTGCCAAAAACAAGCGAACATGCTCCGCCCACAGCAAAACCGTGTGACGGTGGCCATTTCCGGACTGGAATGTGCCAAAATCCAAGGAATATGGCTTCTCTACAGCAGAACCGTGTGACAGTTGCCACTTTTCGGACACGAATGTACCAAAACCCAAGGAATCTGCTCCGTCCACAGCGAAACCGTGTGACAGTTGCCACTTTTGAAGCACGAATCTGCCAAAACCTAAGGAAAACACACATTCCAAAATAGATTGCCAAAAATCCGGACCGGGAAAGGAAAATCGTAACGTTGGAAACCTTGTAAAAGATTCGAATTTTCTTTCTTCCAGCACATTCAACGTTACGATTTTCTGTTCTGGATCCGCATTTTTGGCAATCTAAAAGGGCCCCCTGCGCGCAAAACCAAGAGAATGTGCTCCATCCACGGCGAACGGTGTCACGGCGGCCACTTTTCGGACAGAAATGTCCCGCAACCCCAAAACAACGTCTGCTACTTTGATTTGGTTCTTTAAGCCTAAAGCACTGTTTCTGCTGCTTTGACCCGTTAGCCAGACTCCCAAACAAGAACGTCTGCTGTTTGGATTTTGTGGTCACGGTCTCACCCAAAGCACGTCTGCTGCCTTGACTTTGCTTTGCGACTCCAACCGCGCTAAGGATGCTTTCGCTTTGCCAGGGCTCCAAAAACACGTCTGCTGCCTCGATTTTGCTTCGCGACTTCAAGTGCGCGACGAAAGCCTTCACACATCTTCACACTGCTTGTGACCGTTAGCTTCGCTGCTCCACCCCCTGTTCTTACAATACTTGGACTTCATGCAGGGACCCTAGAACACTTCTACTACTAACATCCCTGCTTTCCAACCCCACTGGCACGAACCGTGGTTTGACTTTCTGCCACATCCTCAACATCACTCCTTAAGTAGGATAATACAAGATAAACATGGCGTAATGCAGTCTGCAACCTTATCTTTTTCACGGCAAGGTGCATCGTGAGACGCAAGGAGAACTTCAAAAGCTTTGCAGATCCCAGAAGATCTTCAGCCGCTGCGCTTCTCTACAACAAGGCTCAGCAAATCTTCCTCCGACAAACGCTTCGCTGCCTGCTTTGCCTCAGCTTGACAGCAATTACAGAACCTACAGGTTGACGCAACTTCCTCGCCTTACGGACACGGCGCTGTTCTTGCTTCACTTGCTTCATGACCCTTCGGGCTTCTGCCTGGAATGCAGAAGATTCAAAAACGAGGACAAGCGGGAAGACCTCACTGAGACAGAAACCTTTGCAGCTTCACGCTCTTGCTTCAAACGCTGTAGGCGGGCTGACAAGCTTTCCTTTCAACTCTGCTTTTCGGTCACTGCTAATTACCTTCGTCTAACACACATTTCTGTCCAACCATGCACTCACAGAGCCTGGGGCAACTCGACTCGCTCCCTTACAGGAGGGTCGGAAGGAGCTGCTGCGGCTTCTTCTGACATTGCGTACCAGAAGTGCAGAAAGCGGAGCCAAAAAACTGCACCAAATCATAGGTGAGCCAAGAGGGCCTCTCCTGTCACAGTTCAGCCGCGCTGCACTGCAGCATGCAAGCATTTACTTTTGCATTACTCGAGGAGCGGCATGATGTGCTCTGGAGCACCGATCCAATCGGTATAAACGAGTTTATACCGCCGCGGTAGGAGAGTCGCGAGCTCAGCAGGCGACAGACGCCCGGGCTGGCAGCTTAAGCGCCCACCAGAAAAATGCTTTGCAAGATTCTGGTGCAAATTCAAACCTTGGTTGGGAAGCCCAACCAATGAAAAAGCTTGATGCCACGGCTCGCTTCGGAGCCAATCAATCGCCTGAAACAAGATGTGAAACCAGGCATGCGCTGTTACGGGACCTTGTTGTGCCATTCGATAATCACGGAACAAACACTCCAATTTCTGCTTGTAGCGTGAGAAGGCGTATACGTCCAAAGGCTGCACCAACGGCGTGCAAGCGGGGGGCACTGGTAGCAAAAAGATGCTCTGCAGACGAGCCACTCTGACAACAGGTTGCGCCCAATGCACACTAGCTGCGTCCATTAACAAGATTGGCTGAAAGCCCATTCCCGAAAACTTCGTGCGAAACACGTATCCTATCAGTTGGATGAGCCACACCATGATGTCGGTGCTGTTCCAGGCGCTCCTTCGGCGAAGAAGCCAGACATTGTCGGGTTTGTTCACATTAAGCTGACGGAGTAAGGTCTTTGTAAGCTTCCGCGTGTTGCAGATCAGCACTTGTGGCAAATGCTGTTGAACTCGCAACACGGGGGATAGCAAGGCAACATGCGTTATGCCGCCGCGTCGATCACCCTTGGGTACCATCACCTTTGGCTTTTCCGACAGCGTCAAAGACACCAAGCCGCTTGCACTGTAGTAAGAATACTGAATCGCTGTTTCATCCAAGTTGATGAAAACAGGCACTTGGCTCTCTGGCACTTTGCCTTGAAGCCAATCTGCATGTCGCCAGAAGAGGCCCACCTCAGAGGTGTGCAAACTGTCCGGTTGGCGGGCCCCAGTTTTGGGACCCGATTTCGGAGCCCCGAAGCGGGGCCCGAAACGCAGCTTTAAATCATTCAGAAAGCAAGCAGCCTGGGCTGACCCCCAAATCTGGGACACCCCAAAGAGTCCGAAACCGGGCTCGAAGCTTGTGGACAAACTGATGTCAGATAAGCAAACTTTAGCCTTTAGCTGCGTCCAAACGACCACACTGCTGTGGTGACAGAGAAAAATCTGAAGCAAGAAGGAAATCACGAGAGCCCCGTCCAACATATGCCTCAATGGCGCATGAACCCAAGCACCAGAAGTGAAACCTCTGGCACTGAAAGAAAACAATCAATCCCACTCCATTGCGCCTTGGCTTGTATTTCATCCGCCGGCAAATCGTCCAGCGGCCGCAATGCACCATACCTCAAACACCAGCGCTTTCGAAATCTCCGCGACCACTTGCGCAGATTGCGTCGGGTGCTGGATGTTGCCTCCGGTCCATTCGCATCTACCACATGGTCACGCAACCTTCTGTTCAGCAGAGGCGCACCCAGCTTCTCACAGTGGTCCAGATATTCACGTGCAGTGCGCAAAGACGTGGGTGCCACCCCATGCACGCAGTTCATTTCCTGTACAAAGCCATTTGCCTTGTAGTTCGCAATGAACCGCACCGCCTCACGCCGAACACCTACATCTTTTGCTGTGACAGGGTCCTCGACCTTTAGCAGAACTTCCAACTCGGTACGCAGATACAGCTCTTCTATGAAGCATTCTTGCTCAGGCTGTTCCATGTCTTGGCGCTTCGATTTTGATTTCAAGAACTCGACGGCCAGTAGAACGTTGAAACCGCTCAAGACATACACTGCCAACAAAACAATGCATTGGCGCGGGTTTAAACCAGCATTTGCCCAGCATTGCTTCTCTGACCGACAGAGTCGCGAAGTCGAGCGCACCTTCTTCTGCAGCGCACGCACCTGGAGGGTGTGCACAGGAGCATGCGTGACACAACGACAACAGCAAAAACCTTTGAGGCAAATTCGACACCTTCTCACGAGCTTCCTCAAGAGCAGACACATCTGCAACACGCTTCATGAGCGTGACTGTACAGGGCAGTCTATGTTTCTGATGCTTGAGCCTCCTCGGACAGGAGAGGCCCTCTCGGCTCTCCTACATTTTTGGCATGTTTCCGTGCACCACCTTTTGGAGCTCAGCTCATGGAAACCGCTGAAGACTCTGTGGCATGATGTGCACCCACGCCCGCCCAACATCACTTTTGGTGACCCGCAACTTGGCTTTTACCGGGCTCACCACAGGAATTGACAAGGAACAGCACTGCGGCGCGAAAACAATGCAGGGCGGCCACGCAACGATTCAGATGGCCAGAGTCAAACTGCAAATTGTTGCTCGGCACTGTTGCACGAGGCAAAGCATAACGTTGGCAATGCGCTGTTCAATGAAACGAGGCTTCTGCAAAGCTCAGCACCACAGTCACATCGAAGACGGACAGTCCCAGCCAAACTCATTGAAGAGCCAATTCTCAACGTTACGATTATAGCTTTGGCATAGCAGGCTGGCACAGCCTTCGGGGCGTTACCCCCGCGGGCATGGAGCATCAGTTTTTAGTTGCTCCACACCAAACCTGTACAAGCGCCAAAAGAGTGAGACGAACAGCGGCAGAAGCCACATACAGAAAAGTGAAACGGGAGCTGGACCGGTGTGCATAGCACACTTTCCATTTACACGTAAATACAAGTCGACGCAAACTCGTTTGCTGGACTTGGTTGCCTTTGATTCGGAACCACAAGCATCGAAGCTTGATGGTGAAATTCACGTTTGAGCCAAAGAGTTTAGGGTTCATGGATTCAAGGTTGAGACTTGGAAGTTGCGCTGTCAGCACGTGCTTGCAAGCACTTGAGCTTCGAACCTGGCTTCCGTCAAGACTGCTACAAAAACACGCGAGTTGCAAACATGGTTTTGCCGCAAGCTGTGTCGGTTGTTCGCATACCTGATCCAAACATGCTGGCGCATGCACGTCCGTTTTAGTCTGGTCCGAGCTGAGGGCTGTCGTCGCACATGGACCTGAGCCAGGCTTTCACAGAAGGAAACTGAGGCTGCCAGTTTGCGGCTTCAGACGTTCTGAGTCATTCATTCACCCTCAACGAAGCGGGAACATGATGCCAAAAGAACGTCTGCTACTGATTTGGCTTTCGGGCCTCTCAAACACTGTCTGCTGCTGAGACGTCTCTTTGGGTTTTGTTGCCAGAGTCTCAAGGCCCCAAAAAACGTGTCTGCTACTTTGATTTCGGTTTCGGGCTTGCAGGCCCCTAAAACACGGCAACTGCTTGTGTCTTTTCGAGCTGCTGCATTAAATCTGTGGCCATACAGCCCATAATGAACGTCTGCTGTTTGGGTTTTGTTGCCAGAGTCTCAAGGCCCCAAAAAACGCGTCTGCTACTTTGATTTCGGTTTCGGGCTTGCAGGCCCCTAAAACACGGCAACTGCTTGTGTCTTTTCGAGCTGCTGCATTAAATCTGTGGCCATACAGCCCATGATGAACGTCTGCTGTTTGGATTTTGTTGGCAGAGTCTCAAGGCCCCAAAAAAACGCGTCTGCTACTTTGATTTCGGTTTCGGGCTTTCAGGCCCCTACAACACGGCAACTGCTTGTGTCTTTTCGAGCTGCTGCATTAAATCTGTGGCCATACAACCCATAATGAATGTCTGCTGTTTGGATTTTGTTGGCAGAGTCTCAAAGGCCCCAAAAACGCGTCTGCTACTTTGATTTTGGTTTCGGGCTTTCAGGCCTCTAAAACACGGCAACTGTTTGTGTTTTTTCAAGCTGCTGCATCGAATCTGTGGCCAGACTCCCGAAAATGAACGTCTGCTGTTAGGATTTTGTTGGCAGAGTCTCAAGGCCCCCAAAAACGCGTCTGCTACTTTGATTTTGGTTTCGGGCTTTCAGGCCCCTAAAACACGGCAACTGCTTGTGTCTTTTCGAGTTCCTGCATTGAATCTGTGGCCAGACTCCCGAAAATGAACGTCTGCTGTTAGGATTTTGTTGGCAGAGTCTCAAGGCCCCCAAAAACGCGTCTGCTACTTTGATTTTGGTTTCGGGCTTTCAAGCCCCTAAAAGCGGCAGCTGCTTGTGTCTTTTCGAGCTGCTGCATCGAATCGGTAGCCAAACTCCCCAAAATGAACGTCTGCTGTTTGGATTTTGTTGGCAGAGTCTTAAAGCCTTCGAAACCGCGTCTGCTACTTTGATTTTGGTTTCAAGCCTTCAAGCCCCTAGCACACGTCTGCAACTGTGATGTTGCTGTCAGGTCCAAGCAGCTGCAAGACTTCCAAAAGGAACGTCTGCTGTTTGGATGTTGCTGCAAAGTCCCGAAGCCTCAAAAGAACGTCTGCTGCTTTGATCTTGCTTTCACGCCCTAAAACGTCGAACACAAGAAAGAGCTCCTCTATCTCTCTCTCTCTCTCTCTCCCCCTCTGTCTCCCTCTCTCCGCGCTGTGGCTTGCCATCGGACATCCAGCAGCAAACGCACGACTTCGACCGTGCTGCTCTTACACGCGAGCACCAATGCAGAACCGTGATTGTTACACATCTGTTTGTCGGTACCCGCATGCAGCAGTAAACGCACAACTTCAAAGTGGCCGTGGCCCACCTCCATCAAGGCAGTGGTACCGGAGCTGTCAGCTAAGTTCTTGTCGGCACCGGCCTCCAGCAGCAGGAACTTCACTGACAGCTTCACTGCTCTAGAGGCTCTCAGACGTGCTTCTGAGTGCTGATGCCTTCAGCTGTCAGCTAAGTTCTTGTCGGCACCGGCCTCCAGCAGCAGGAACTTCACTGACAGCTTCACTGCTCTAGAGGCTCTCAGACGTGCTTCTGAGTGCTGATGCCATCAGCAAAGTTCTTGTCGGCGCCAGCCTTCGGCAGCGAACAGACGACATCAACCGGATTAGTTTTTCGTCTCCACTTAAGCACGTTTGTGCCGCTACGAGCCGCCTTCGCCAGCATCTCGGCCACTTTCAAGCGGCCTCTGGCAAAGTTAAAGAGCATTGCCGCCAAACTGACTCAAGGCCTCCGATCCCACCTTCAGCAATGCCAGGACCATGTTCAGGTGACCTTGCAAGGCAGCTTTCACAGGGCGGTGCTGTTGCGGGTGCTAGAGGTCTTCTGCTGGTTCGTCGGCCTCTCACCCACTTTCAAAACGGCCCCTGGCAAAGAGCACTCGCCAAACTGACTTTCGGACTGCAACATGGCTCCAGCCTTCAGCAACGCAGGACCATATTCAGGTGACCTTGCAAGGCAGCTTTCATGAGGGCTGTTGCGGGTGTTAGCGGTGCGCTTCTGGGGCCTCAACCACCTTGATCTGCTTTTGCGAACTGCACATTCTCGAACTGATGCTCCATTGCACGTCTCTTTCTGCATGTCTTCTTAAAACAACATCGTACTGTTTCGTGGACTGCCACGGCCAAAGTATTGCAAGATGCTGGAGCAAATCGGAAAAGCACTGATACTCGAGATATGACAAGCTTCGATCCAGAGGAGGGAGCAGAGCTCCATCAGTCAGCCACTCTTTCTCAAACCCGACTTGGATCTGCAGGCGATGCTGTGACTGTGTGCTGGACACCAACGTCAATGACTGGAAATAACATCCAAAAAACGTCTGCTGCGTAGACTAATCACAGCTCCAAGAAGCTTCTGCGTTCAACGAGGACTAGTCACATTTCCGCTAGCCGTAGGCTTGCTCCAAGAAGCTTGTGCGCTCAAGAGGCGCTGTCAAGTAACTGTACAGAACCTAGTTACACACACTGTACGCACTGCAACCTGGGTCTGTTTCACTGCAATCGAAACGTTTCCCGAAACCACTTCTGCTGGTTTGCCTTTGTGGCCAGACTCCCCAACAGAACGTCTGCTGTTTGGGTTTAAAGTCTCAAGGCCCACAAAAACGCGTCTGCTACTTTGATCTTTGTTTAACGCTTTTCAAGCATTTCAAACACATCAGCTGCTTGGGTTTTCTCGAGCTGCTGCTTTGATCTGTGGCCAGATTCCCCAAAATGAATGTGTGCTGTTTGGGTTTAAAGTCTCAAGGCCCCCAAAAACGCGTCTGATGCTTTTATTTTCGTTTCGCGCTTTCAGGGCCCTAAAACACGACAACTGCTTGTGTCTTTTCGAGCTGCTGCATCGAATCTGTGGCCAGACTCCCGAAAATGAACGTCTGCTGTTAGGATTTTGTTGGCAGGGTCTCAAGGCCCCCAAAAACGCGTCTGCTACTTTGATTTTGGTTTCGGGCTTTCAGGCCCCTAAAACACGGCAACTGCTTGTGTCTTTTCGAGTTCCTGCATTGAATCTGTGGCCAGTCTCCCGAAAATGAACGTCTGCTGTTAGGATTTTGTTGGCAGAGTCTCAAGGCCCCCAAAAAACGCGTCTGCTAGTTTGATTTTGGTTTCGGGCTTTCAGGTCCCTAAAACACGGCAGCTGCTTGTGTCTTTTTGAGCTGCTGCTTTGAACTTCTGCCAGACCCTCCAAAATGAACGTGTGCTGTTTGGATTTTGTTGGCAGAGTCTCAAGGCCCCAAAAAACGCGTCTGCTACTTTGATTTTCGGTTTCGGGCTTTCAGACCCTGAAACACGTCAGCTGCTGGTGTTTTTCAAGCTCCACGGCGAAAAGGATGCAGCATTCGAATTATGAATTGCGTGGCAGGCACAACCTCACATTGGCTCGCGGTTGTGTCCAAACACATCCTCCTCGTCCTCGTCCTCGTCCTCCTGGCGCAGAGGTCCATGGGAATTCGCGAGCAAACGGATGTCCTCGTTTACACGCACCCACAGAACTCGTCGACTGATGGCCGTATTGTGTTCCACCGTGCCGACTTCTTTCGGCCAAAAGCGATCCCAAGTCCAATTGGTGGAGAAAATGCGCGGGGTTTGCTTGGGAATGGTTCCATCAGCATTTCTGGCCACAATGTCACGGGTCTTTGACAAGTCGACAAGACCCTTGACGTCGTCAATCGAGCGTTCTACCATGCAGGCTTCATCGAACACCAAGCCTTGTTTGGGGCCGAAGCTGATGTCGCGTAGGCGGTCCAGACGATTGATGAAATGAAATCCGGCTTGTCCTACACAAGCGTGCATCAATGCGCGAATTCCGTCTTACCTAGGCCGCCGCGTCCCTCCAAAATCAAAGTGACCTCTTTGAAACCACCTTGCAACCACCAAGCCAAGCGCTCATGGATCTGCGGCAAAGGAACAAAGCTGGACAACAGAAAATCTGGAACGGCCACGAAGCTTCCAGAATCCATGTTTTCAGCATTCCACGCACTCAAAACTTTGTGAACCAAACCTGCGACATTTGCTTGGGCGCCGAGTGTGTTCCAGAGCGTCTCATCTCCTGAAATCTTTCGTGCTTTAGCAAGCTGCCAAGCGTCTTTGCAAGTTTGCACAGAATGTTCGACAAATGCATCCGTAATTTCTGAAAATGTCATCAAGGTTCGCTTCTTTCCAGGTTGGCCATTACGGGCTTCCATCTGGGGTACAGACTGTTGACAAAGTTGCATGAGCTGTGGTGTGGTCACATGAGAAGGCCAATGCCATGGATCTTTGTCTAAGTCTGCTGCAAGCTTGTGAGCACTGGCCACCAAACAATACTTGAGGTACGCTTGGTAGCCGACCAAGTTGAAAGAGAAATGGCCATGCACACCACCCTGCGCAAGTAGATGACCCAGTCTTACATGAGCAAACGGCCTGACAAATTTGAAGATGAAGTGTTTGTGTCGGGCTCGTTGGCCCGTCTCCTTGTCATACTTCTTGTGGGGCTCGTCAAAGACATGCAATCGACTGATATTCGATTGCTGGTTGCATTTTGCAAGGGCCTGAAGGAACATCTTACCAGCTTCCTCGTTGCTGAGATCCGCAGGAATCAAGCAATTGCGAGATTTGCGGGAAGCTGCATCTGCCAGGTACTGACGGGGACAAGGCCAAACAAACTGTCCACAGCGAGCACGGGCTTTAGGATCTGCGGGCTCGTCAGCATTGGAGGAGGACTCGCCCTCAGGACGAAATATGTTGTTGAACATCTTTAAAAACTGCTACACATGCGAACACCGACGTGCCTCAACATCACACATGGGTACATCCTCATCTGAAGATGAGGAGGACCCAGACGTGGGCGAAGAAGACATGGCGGGTTTGCCACTGGAACTGGGACTTTGAACTCAAGTTCGGTTGTGGCTAGTGAGACGCAGCTGGCTAGTTACGTTGGCAGCTGGTACTTGTTGCCCCCTCTCAACGCGAGCCCACAACCTTCGCAATTGTCGACAATATGTCGTCATGGCCACATAGACGACTACAGCTTGCAAAAAGGACAACTGTCACACGGAGTCCGGGAAATATACCTGCTCCACGCACATACCGCGAAACAAGCGGCCAAGATGACAACTGTTACGAGGATTGTGGTTTTCACCGTGCCAAAAACAAGCGAACATGCTCCGCCCACAGCAAAACCGTGTGACGGTGGCCATTTCCGGACTGGAATGTGCCAAAATCCAAGGAATATGGCTTCTCTACAGCAGAACCGTGTGACAGTTGCCACTTTTCGGACACGAATGTACCAAAACCCAAGGAATCTGCTCCGTCCACAGCGAAACCGTGTGACAGTTGCCACTTTTGAAGCACGAATCTGCCAAAACCTAAGGAAAACACACATTCCAAAATAGATTGCCAAAAATCCGGACCGGGAAAGGAAAATCGTAACGTTGGAAACCTTGTAAAAGATTCGAATTTTCTTTCTTCCAGCACATTCAACGTTACGATTTTCTGTTCTGGATCCGCATTTTTGGCAATCTAAAAAGGCCCCCTGCGCGCAAAACCAAGAGAATGTGCTCCATCCACGGCGAACGGTGTCACGGCGGCCACTTTTCGGACAGAAATGTCCCGCAACCCCAAAACAACGTCTGCTACTTTGATTTGGTTCTTTAATCCTAAAGCACTGTTTCTGCTGCTTTGACCCGTTAGCCAGACTCCCAAACAAGAACGTCTGCTGTTTGGATTTTGTGGTCACGGTCTCACCCAAAGCACGTCTGCTGCCTTGACTTTGCTTTGCGACTCCAAACGCGCTAAGGATGCTTTCGCTTTGCCAGGGCTCCAAAAACACGTCTGCTGCCTCGATTTTGCTTCGCGACTTCAAGTGCGCGACGAAAGCCTTCACACATCTTCACACTGCTTGTGACCGTTAGCTTCGCTGCTCCACCCCCTGTTCTTACAATACTTGGACTTCATGCAGGGACCCTAGAACACTTCTACTACTAACATCCCTGCTTTCCAACCCCACTGGCACGAACCGTGGTTTGACTTTCTGCCACATCCTCAACATCACTCCTTAAGTAGGATAATACAAGATAAACATGGCGTAATGCAGTCTGCAACCTTATCTTTTTCACGGCAAGGTGCATCGTGAGACGCAAGGAGAACTTCAAAAGCTTTGCAGATCCCAGAAGATCTTCAGCCGCTGCGCTTCTCTACAACAAGGCTCAGCAAATCTTCCTCCGACAAACGCTTCGCTGCCTGCTTTGCCTCAGCTTGACAGCAATTACAGAACCTACAGGTTGACGCAACTTCCTCGCCTTACGGACACGGCGCTGTTCTTGCTTCACTTGCTTCATGACCCTTCGGGCTTCTGCCTGGAATGCAGAAGATTCAAAAACGAGGACAAGCGGGAAGACCTCACTGAGACAGAAACCTTTGCAGCTTCACGCTCTTGCTTCAAACGCTGTAGGCGGGCTGACAAGCTTTCCTTTCAACTCTGCTTTTCGGTCACTGCTAATTACCTTCGTCTAACACACATTTCTGTCCAACCATGCACTCACAGAGCCTGGGGCAACTCGACTCGCTCCCTTACAGGAGGGTCGGAAGGAGCTGCTGCGGCTTCTTCTGACATTGCGTACCAGAAGTGCAGAAAGCGGAGCCAAAAAACTGCACCAAATCATAGGTGAGCCAAGAGGGCCTCTCCTGTCACAGTTCAGCCGCGCTGCACTGCAGCATGCAAGCATTTACTTTTGCATTACTCGAGGAGCGGCATGATGTGCTCTGGAGCACCGATCCAATCGGTATAAACGAGTTTATACCGCCGCGGTAGGAGAGTCGCGAGCTCAGCAGGCGACAGACGCCCGGGCTGGCAGCTTAAGCGCCCACCAGAAAAATGCTTTGCAAGATTCTGGTGCAAATTCAAACCTTGGTTGGGAAGCCCAACCAATGAAAAAGCTTGATGCCACGGCTCGCTTCGGAGCCAATCAATCGCCTGAAACAAGATGTGAAACCAGGCATGCGCTGTTACGGGACCTTGTTGTGCCATTCGATAATCACGGAACAAACACTCCAATTTCTGCTTGTAGCGTGAGAAGGCGTATACGTCCAAAGGCTGCACCAACGGCGTGCAAGCGGGGGGCACTGGTAGCAAAAAGATGCTCTGCAGACGAGCCACTCTGACAACAGGTTGCGCCCAATGCACACTAGCTGCGTCCATTAACAAGATTGGCTGAAAGCCCATTCCCGAAAACTTCGTGCGAAACACGTATCCTATCAGTTGGATGAGCCACACCATGATGTCGGTGCTGTTCCAGGCGCTCCTTCGGCGAAGAAGCCAGACATTGTCGGGTTTGTTCACATTAAGCTGACGGAGTAAGGTCTTTGTAAGCTTCCGCGTGTTGCAGATCAGCACTTGTGGCAAATGCTGTTGAACTCGCAACACGGGGGATAGCAAGGCAACATGCGTTATGCCGCCGCGTCGATCACCCTTGGGTACCATCACCTTTGGCTTTTCCGACAGCGTCAAAGACACCAAGCCGCTTGCACTGTAGTAAGAATACTGAATCGCTGTTTCATCCAAGTTGATGAAAACAGGCACTTGGCTCTCTGGCACTTTGCCTTGAAGCCAATCTGCATGTCGCCAGAAGAGGCCCACCTCAGAGGTGTGCAAACTGTCCGGTTGGCGGGCCCCAGTTTTGGGACCCGATTTCGGAGCCCCGAAGCGGGGCCCGAAACGCAGCTTTAAATCATTCAGAAAGCAAGCAGCCTGGGCTGACCCCCAAATCTGGGACACCCCAAAGAGTCCGAAACCGGGCTCGAAGCTTGTGGACAAACTGATGTCAGATAAGCAAACTTTAGCCTTTAGCTGCGTCCAAACGACCACACTGCTGTGGTGACAGAGAAAAATCTGAAGCAAGAAGGAAATCACGAGAGCCCCGTCCAACATATGCCTCAATGGCGCATGAACCCAAGCACCAGAAGTGAAACCTCTGGCACTGAAAGAAAACAATCAATCCCACTCCATTGCGCCTTGGCTTGTATTTCATCCGCCGGCAAATCGTCCAGCGGCCGCAATGCACCATACCTCAAACACCAGCGCTTTCGAAATCTCCGCGACCACTTGCGCAGATTGCGTCGGGTGCTGGATGTTGCCTCCGGTCCATTCGCATCTACCACATGGTCACGCAACCTTCTGTTCAGCAGAGGCGCACCCAGCTTCTCACAGTGGTCCAGATATTCACGTGCAGTGCGCAAAGACGTGGGTGCCACCCCATGCACGCAGTTCATTTCCTGTACAAAGCCATTTGCCTTGTAGTTCGCAATGAACCGCACCGCCTCACGCCGAACACCTACATCTTTTGCTGTGACAGGGTCCTCGACCTTTAGCAGAACTTCCAACTCGGTACGCAGATACAGCTCTTCTATGAAGCATTCTTGCTCAGGCTGTTCCATGTCTTGGCGCTTCGATTTTGATTTCAAGAACTCGACGGCCAGTAGAACGTTGAAACCGCTCAAGACATACACTGCCAACAAAACAATGCATTGGCGCGGGTTTAAACCAGCATTTGCCCAGCATTGCTTCTCTGACCGACAGAGTCGCGAAGTCGAGCGCACCTTCTTCTGCAGCGCACGCACCTGGAGGGTGTGCACAGGAGCATGCGTGACACAACGACAACAGCAAAAACCTTTGAGGCAAATTCGACACCTTCTCACGAGCTTCCTCAAGAGCAGACACATCTGCAACACGCTTCATGAGCGTGACTGTACAGGGCAGTCTATGTTTCTGATGCTTGAGCCTCCTCGGACAGGAGAGGCCCTCTCGGCTCTCCTACATTTTTGGCATGTTTCCGTGCACCACCTTTTGGAGCTCAGCTCATGGAAACCGCTGAAGACTCTGTGGCATGATGTGCACCCACGCCCGCCCAACATCACTTTTGGTGACCCGCAACTTGGCTTTTACCGGGCTCACCACAGGAATTGACAAGGAACAGCACTGCGGCGCGAAAACAATGCAGGGCGGCCACGCAACGATTCAGATGGCCAGAGTCAAACTGCAAATTGTTGCTCGGCACTGTTGCACGAGGCAAAGCATAACGTTGGCAATGCGCTGTTCAATGAAACGAGGCTTCTGCAAAGCTCAGCACCACAGTCACATCGAAGACGGACAGTCCCAGCCAAACTCATTGAAGAGCCAATTCTCAACGTTACGATTATAGCTTTGGCATAGCAGGCTGGCACAGCCTTCGGGGCGTTACCCCCGCGGGCATGGAGCATCAGTTTTTAGTTGCTCCACACCAAACCTGTACAAGCGCCAAAAGAGTGAGACGAACAGCGGCAGAAGCCACATACAGAAAAGTGAAACGGGAGCTGGACCGGTGTGCATAGCACACTTTCCATTTACACGTAAATACAAGTCGACGCAAACTCGTTTGCTGGACTTGGTTGCCTTTGATTCGGAACCACAAGCATCGAAGCTTGATGGTGAAATTCACGTTTGAGCCAAAGAGTTTAGGGTTCATGGATTCAAGGTTGAGACGTGGAAGTTGCGCTGTCAGCACGTGCTTGCAAGCACTTGAGCTTCGAACCTGGCTTCCGTCAAGACTGCTACAAAAACACGCGCGTTGCAAACATGGTTTTGCCGCAAGCTGTGTCGGTTGTTCGCATACCTGATCCAAACATGCTGGCGCATGCACGTCCGTTTTAGTCTGGTCCGAGCTGAGGGCTGTCGTCGCACATGGACCTGAGCCAGGCTTTCACAGAAGGAAACTGAGGCTGCCAGTTTGCGGCTTCAGACGTTCTGAGTCATTCACTCACCCTCAACGAAGCGGGAACATGATGCCAAAAGAACGTCTGCTACTGATTTGGCTTTCGGGCCTCTCAAACACTGTCTGCTGCTGAGACGTCTCTTTGGGTTTTTGCCAGAGTCTCAAGGCCCCAAAAAACGTGTCTGCTACTTTGATTTCGGTTTCGGGCTTGCAGGCCCCTAAAACACGGCAACTGCTTGTGTCTTTTCGAGCTGCTGCATTAAATCTGTGGCCATACAGCCCATAATGAACGTCTGCTGTTTGGGTTTTGTTGCCAGAGTCTCAAGGCCCCAAAAAACGCGTCTGCTACTTTGATTTCGGTTTCGGGCTTGCAGGCCCCTAAAACACGGCAACTGCTTGTGTCTTTTCGAGCTGCTGCATTAAATCTGTGGCCATACAGCCCATGATGAACGTCTGCTGTTTGGATTTTGTTGGCAGAGTCTCAAGGCCCCCAAAAAACGCGTCTGCTACTTTGATTTCGGTTTCGGGCTTTCAGGCCCCTACAACACGGCAACTGCTTGTGTCTTTTCGAGCTGCTGCATTAAATCTGTGGCCATACAACCCATAATGAATGTCTGCTGTTTGGATTTTGTTGGCAGAGTCTCAAAGGCCCCAAAAACGCGTCTGCTACTTTGATTTTGGTTTCGGGCTTTCAGGCCTCTAAAACACGGCAACTGTTTGTGTTTTTTCGAGCTGCTGCATCGAATCTGTGGCCAGACTCCCGAAAATGAACGTCTGCTGTTAGGATTTTGTTGGCAGAGTCTCAAGGCCCCCAAAAACGCGTCTGCTACTTTGATTTTGGTTTCGGGCTTTCAGGCCCCTAAAACACGGCAACTGCTTGTGTCTTTTCGAGTTCCTGCATTGAATCTGTGGCCAGACTCCCGAAAATGAACGTCTGCTGTTAGGATTTTGTTGGCAGAGTCTCAAGGCCCCCAAAAACGCGTCTGCTACTTTGATTTTGGTTTCGGGCTTTCAAGCCCCTAAAAGCGGCAGCTGCTTGTGTCTTTTCGAGCTGCTGCATCGAATCGGTAGCCAAACTCCCCAAAATGAACGTCTGCTGTTTGGATTTTGTTGGCAGAGTCTTAAAGCCTTCGAAACCGCGTCTGCTACTTTGCTTTTGGTTTCAAGCCTTCAAGCCCCTAGCACACGTCTGCAACTGTGATGCTGCTGTCAGGTCCAAGCAGCTGCAAGACTTCCAAAAGGAACGTCTGCTGTTTGGATGTTGCTGCAAAGTCCCGAAGCCTCAAAAGAACGTCTGCTGCTTTGATCTTGCTTTCACGCCCTAAAACGTCGAACACAAGAAAGAGCTCCTCTATCTCTCTCTCTCTCTCTCCCCTCTGTCTCCCTCTCTCCGCGCTGTGGCTTGCCATCGGACATCCAGCAGCAAACGCACGACTTCGACCGTGCTGCTCTTACACGCGAGCACCAATGCAGAACCGTGATTGTTACACATCTGTTTGTCGGTACCCGCATGCAGCAGTAAACGCACAACTTCAAAGTGGCCGTGGCCCACCTCCATCAAGGCAGTGGTACCGGAGCTGTCAGCTAAGTTCTTGTCGGCACCGGCCTCCAGCAGCAGGAACTTCACTGACAGCTTCACTGCTCTAGAGGCTCTCAGACGTGCTTCTGAGTGCTGATGCCTTCAGCTGTCAGCTAAGTTCTTGTCGGCACCGGCCTCCAGCAGCAGGAACTTCACTGACAGCTTCACTGCTCTAGAGGCTCTCAGACGTGCTTCTGAGTGCTGATGCCATCAGCAAAGTTCTTGTCGGCGCCAGCCTTCGGCAGCGAACAGACGACATCAACCGGATTAGTTTTTCGTCTCCACTTAAGCACGTTTGTGCCGCTACGAGCCGCCTTCGCCAGCATCTCGGCCACTTTCAAGCGGCCTCTGGCAAAGTTAAAGAGCATTGCCGCCAAACTGACTCAAGGCCTCCGATCCCACCTTCAGCAATGCCAGGACCATGTTCAGGTGACCTTGCAAGGCAGCTTTCACAGGGCGGTGCTGTTGCGGGTGCTAGAGGTCTTCTGCTGGTTCGTCGGCCTCTCACCCACTTTCAAAACGGCCCCTGGCAAAGAGCACTCGCCAAACTGACTTTCGGACTGCAACATGGCTCCAGCCTTCAGCAACGCAGGACCATATTCAGGTGACCTTGCAAGGCAGCTTTCATGAGGGCTGTTGCGGGTGTTAGCGGTGCGCTTCTGGGGCCTCAACCACCTTGATCTGCTTTTGCGAACTGCACATTCTCGAACTGATGCTCCATTGCACGTCTCTTTCTGCATGTCTTCTTAAAACAACATCGTACTGTTTCGTGGACTGCCACGGCCAAAGTATTGCAAGATGCTGGAGCAAATCGGAAAAGCACTGATACTCGAGATATGACAAGCTTCGATCCAGAGGAGGGAGCAGAGCTCCATCAGTCAGCCACTCTTTCTCAAACCCGACTTGGATCTGCAGGCGATGCTGTGACTGTGTGCTGGACACCAACGTCAATGACTGGAAATAACATCCAAAAAACGTCTGCTGCGTAGACTAATCACAGCTCCAAGAAGCTTCTGCGTTCAACGAGGACTAGTCACATTTCCGCTAGCCGTAGGCTTGCTCCAAGAAGCTTGTGCGCTCAAGAGGCGCTGTCAAGTAACTGTACAGAACCTAGTTACACACACTGTACGCACTGCAACCTGGGTCTGTTTCACTGCAATCGAAACGTTTCCCGAAACCACTTCTGCTGGTTTGCCTTTGTGGCCAGACTCCCCAACAGAACGTCTGCTGTTTGGGTTTAAAGTCTCAAGGCCCACAAAAACGCGTCTGCTACTTTGATCTTTGTTTAACGCTTTTCAAGCATTTCAAACACATCAGCTGCTTGGGTTTTCTCGAGCTGCTGCTTTGATCTGTGGCCAGATTCCCCAAAATGAATGTGTGCTGTTTGGGTTTAAAGTCTCAAGGCCCCCAAAAACGCGTCTGATGCTTTTATTTTCGTTTCGCGCTTTCAGGGCCCTAAAACACGACAACTGCTTGTGTCTTTTCGAGCTGCTGCATCGAATCTGTGGCCAGACTCCCGAAAATGAACGTCTGCTGTTAGGATTTTGTTGGCAGAGTCTCAAGGCCCCCAAAAACGCGTCTGCTACTTTGATTTTGGTTTCGGGCTTTCAGGCCCCTAAAACACGGCAACTGCTTGTGTCTTTTCGAGTTCCTGCATTGAATCTGTGGCCAGACTCCCGAAAATGAACGTCTGCTGTTAGGATTTTGTTGGCAGAGTCTCAAGGCCCCCAAAAAACGCGTCTGCTAGTTTGATTTTGGTTTCGGGCTTTCAGGTCCCTAAAACACGGCAGCTGCTTGTGTCTTTTTGAGCTGCTGCTTTGAACTTCTGCCAGACCCTCCAAAATGAACGTGTGCTGTTTGGATTTTGTTGGCAGAGTCTCAAGGCCCCAAAAAACGCGTCTGCTACTTTGATTTTCGGTTTCGGGCTTTCAGACCCTGAAACACGTCAGCTGCTGGTGTTTTTCAAGCTCCACGGCGAAAAGGATGCAGCATTCGAATTATGAATTGCGTGGCAGGCACAACCTCACATTGGCTCGCGGTTGTGTCCAAACACATCCTCCTCGTCCTCGTCCTCGTCCTCCTGGCGCAGAGGTCCATGGGAATTCGCGAGCAAACGGATGTCCTCGTTTACACGCACCCACAGAACTCGTCGACTGATGGCCGTATTGTGTTCCACCGTGCCGACTTCTTTCGGCCAAAAGCGATCCCAAGTCCAATTGGTGGAGAAAATGCGCGGGGTTTGCTTGGGAATGGTTCCATCAGCATTTCTGGCCACAATGTCACGGGTCTTTGACAAGTCGACAAGACCCTTGACGTCGTCAATCGAGCGTTCTACCATGCAGGCTTCATCGAACACCAAGCCTTGTTTGGGGCCGAAGCTGATGTCGCGTAGGCGGTCCAGACGATTGATGAAATGAAATCCGGCTTGTCCTACACAAGCGTGCATCAATGCGCAGGCGAATTCCGTCTTACCTAGGCCGCCGCGTCCCTCCAAAATCAAAGTGACCTCTTTGAAACCACCTTGCAACCACCAAGCCAAGCGCTCATGGATCTGCGGCAAAGGAACAAAGCTGGACAACAGAAAATCTGGAACGGCCACGAAGCTTCCAGAATCCATGTTTTCAGCATTCCACGCACTCAAAACTTTGTGAACCAAACCTGCGACATTTGCTTGGGCGCCGAGTGTGTTCCAGAGCGTCTCATCTCCTGAAATCTTTCGTGCTTTAGCAAGCTGCCAAGCGTCTTTGCAAGTTTGCACAGAATGTTCGACAAATGCATCCGTAATTTCTGAAAATGTCATCAAGGTTCGCTTCTTTCCAGGTTGGCCATTACGGGCTTCCATCTGGGGTACAGACTGTTGACAAAGTTGCATGAGCTGTGGTGTGGTCACATGAGAAGGCCAATGCCATGGATCTTTGTCTAAGTCTGCTGCAAGCTTGTGAGCACTGGCCACCAAACAATACTTGAGGTACGCTTGGTAGCCGACCAAGTTGAAAGAGAAATGGCCATGCACACCACCCTGCGCAAGTAGATGACCCAGTCTTACATGAGCAAACGGCCTGACAAATTTGAAGATGAAGTGTTTGTGTCGGGCTCGTTGGCCCGTCTCCTTGTCATACTTCTTGTGGGGCTCGTCAAAGACATGCAATCGACTGATATTCGATTGCTGGTTGCATTTTGCAAGGGCCTGAAGGAACATCTTACCAGCTTCCTCGTTGCTGAGATCCGCAGGAATCAAGCAATTGCGAGATTTGCGGGAAGCTGCATCTGCCAGGTACTGACGGGGACAAGGCCAAACAAACTGTCCACAGCGAGCACGGGCTTTAGGATCTGCGGGCTCGTCAGCATTGGAGGAGGACTCGCCCTCAGGACGAAATATGTTGTTGAACATCTTTAAAAACTGCTACACATGCGAACACCGACGTGCCTCAACATCACACATGGGTACATCCTCATCTGAAGATGAGGAGGACCCAGACGTGGGCGAAGAAGACATGGCGGGTTTGCCACTGGAACTGGGACTTTGAACTCAAGTTCGGTTGTGGCTAGTGAGACGCAGCTGGCTAGTTACGTTGGCAGCTGGTACTTGTTGCCCCTTCTCAACGCGAGCCCACAACCTTCGCAATTGTCAACAATATGTCTTCATGGCCACATAGACGACTACAGCTTGCAAAAAGGACAACTGTCACACGGAGTCCGGGAAATATACCTGCTCCACGCACATACCGCGAAACAAGCGGCCAAGATGACAACTGTTACGAGGATTGTGGTTTTCACCGTGCCAAAAACAAGCGAACATGCTCCGCCCACAGCAAAACCGTGTGACGGTGGCCATTTCCGGACTGGAATGTGCCAAAATCCAAGGAATATGGCTTCTCTACAGCAGAACCGTGTGACAGTTGCCACTTTTCGGACACGAATGTACCAAAACCCAAGGAATCTGCTCCGTCCACAGCGAAACCGTGTGACAGTTGCCACTTTTGAAGCACGAATCTGCCAAAACCTAAGAAAAACACACATTCCAAAATAGATTGCCAAAAATCCGGACCGGGAAAGGAAAATCGTAACGTTGGAAACCTTGTAAAAGATTCGAATTTTCTTTCTTCCAGCACATTCAACGTTACGATTTTCTGTTCTGGATCCGCATTTTTGGCAATCTAAAAAGGCCCCCTGCGCGCAAAACCAAGAGAATGTGCTCCATCCACGGCGAACGGTGTCACGGCGGCCACTTTTCGGACAGAAATGTCCCGCAACCCCAAAACAACGTCTGCTACTTTGATTTGGTTCTTTAATCCTAAAGCACTGTTTCTGCTGCTTTGACCCGTTAGCCAGACTCCCAAACAAGAACGTCTGCTGTTTGGATTTTGTGGTCACGGTCTCACCCAAAGCACGTCTGCTGCCTTGACTTTGCTTTGCGACTCCAAACGCGCTAAGGATGCTTTCGCTTTGCCAGGGCTCCAAAAACACGTCTGCTGCCTCGATTTTGCTTCGCGACTTCAAGTGCGCGACGAAAGCCTTCACACATCTTCACACTGCTTGTGACCGTTAGCTTCGCTGCTCCACCCCCTGTTCTTACAATACTTGGACTTCATGCAGCGACCCTAGAACACTTCTACTACTAACATCCCTGCTTTCCAACCCCACTGGCACGAACCGTGGTTTGACTTTCTGCCACATCCTCAACATCACTCCTTAAGTAGGATAATACAAGATAAACATGGCGTAATGCAGTCTGCAACCTTATTTTTTTCACGGCAAGGTGCATCGTGAGACGCAAGGAGAACTTCAAAAGCTTTGCAGATCCCAGAAGATCTTCAGCCGCTGCGCTTCTCTACGACAAGGCTCAGCAAATCTTCCTCCGACAAACGCTTCGCTGCCTGCTTTGCCTCAGCTTGACAGCAATTACAGAACCTACAGGTTGACGCAACTTCCTCGCCTTACGGACACGGCGCTGTTCTTGCTTCACTTGCTTCATGACCCTTCGGGCTTCTGCCTGGAATGCAGAAGATTCAAAAACGAGGACAAGCGGGAAGACCTCACTGAGACAGAAACCTTTGCAGCTTCACGCTCTTGCTTCAAACGCTGTAGGCGGGCTGACAAGCTTTCCTTTCAACTCTGCTTTTCGGTCACTGCTAATTACCTTCGTCTAACACACATTTCTGTCCAACCATGCACTCACAGAGCCTGGGGCAACTCGACTCGCTCCCTTACAGGAGGGTCGGAAGGAGCTGCTGCGGCTTCTTCTGACATTGCGTACCAGAAGTGCAGAAAGCGGAGCCAAAAAACTGCACCAAATCATAGGTGAGCCAAGAGGGCCTCTCCTGTACTTGTTAGAATTAAGCTAGAATAGGGTTTTGAGGCTAGAATAGGGTTTTGGGGTATATTATAGGAATTAAGCTAGAATAGGGTTTTGGGGTATGTTGTACTATAGGAATTAAGCTAGAATAGGGTTTTGGGGTATGTTGTACTATAGGAATTAAGCTAGAATAGGGTTTTGGGGTATGTTGTACTATAGGAAGAAAATTCGAAGAGGGTCTTGGGGGGTATATTGTACTATAACCATAGCAAGGAATTAAATTAGAATAGGGTTTTGGGGTATATTGTACTATAGGAATTAAATTCCAATAGGGTTTTGGGGGTATATTGTACTATAACCATAGTAAGGAACTAAATTAGAACAGGGTTTTGGGGTCTATTGTACTATAATCAATAATCATAGTAAGGTATTAAATTTGAAGAGGGATTTGGGGTATATTGTACTATAATCATGGTAAGGAATTAAATTAGGATAGGTATATTGTACTATAATCATGGTAAGGAATTAAATCAGAATAGAGTTTTTGGGTATATTGTACTATAACCATAGCAAGGAGTTAAATTAGAATAGGGTTTTGGGGTCTATTGTACTATAATCATAGTAAGGAATCAAATTAAAATGGGGTTTTGGGTGATATTGTACTATCATCATAGGAAGGAGCCCCCAAAATAACAGTCTAGGTACTTATTCAGACCCCTATAGTGCTCGAAGGCTCATGGGTGGCCTCTGAAGGGCTTCTGGGGTTTAGGGTTCAGCGCGGTTGATGAGTTTTATGAGGGATCTCGGGGGCTTCTCTCGGGTATCACGTGTGCTTGAAACATCAAGTAGCAAGCCAGCATGGCAAACCCTCAACCCCTGAATCCCTTAACCTCACAACCCCTCTAGTTCTCAAGGGAGGCCCCTGGATGCTTAGAGGGCGTTGCTCCGCGTTAGGGTTTCAAGGGCTCCACGGTGATAGGGTGGAGTCAAAGGCTTACGGTCTGGAGTTTACTCATTCGACGGTTACATTTTGGCTTGGGGCTCTTTGTCATATCCATAGGGCTACACGGGCTTGAGGGCTCTATGGTATATTATCGCTTTGTTGTAGGGATTTGGGTTTGCATGCTTATTGTTGTACTGAAGGGCCTCCACTTATACTGGACAATCGCAGTGCTGTGGCTTTGAGCTGAAACCTTCTACCGCGGGCTTGAAAGAAACAGGGATATGAGAAAGAATGCAAACCTTGCTTGAGTTGATGGACGGTTGTTTTGGAAAAGTTACAGGGCTTAAGAAACTCATCATGGGAAGTTGCAGATTGCTTCAAGGCAAATGGGTGCGTAAGCATTACAGTCGGTGCATTGCTTGTGACCAATACCCCATACTCACCAGTCCTCCTGTTCCTAAAAGTGCCAATAATCCTTCAATCAGGTCATTCAAGTTTTGGTATGGACCTAGACCTTGCCGGGATGTAGGGCGTTTATCTTGCCGGGTGAAGGCGAAAGGGCTGCTTGTTGAGGTTGAGGGCAGATGTGCATACTAGGGTTTTGTGGCTCCCAAGGTTTGGGGTGAAAGGGATACTCTGGGTTTAGGCCAGCGGGGGCCCTGCTTCCACACTTTTGCAGTTGCGATTCTCTGACTTCTTCTACTACACCTACTGCCCGTGAGAACTCCATCGTGACGAGATCCAGAACTGCAACCACTGCTGTAAGAGCTCCGACACGGTGAAATCCTAGAGCACAGCTATGGTGCCCGAAGTGCCTTCTGCAGGTAGCCGGCGTCCATCTTCAAGCGCAGCCGCTGAATCCTGCGCCGTTGCAGGGGGGAATGAAACAACAAGGCAAGGAAGGAAATTATGTTATGGGGTGCTTGAATGCGAACCTTACTCTATCGAGTCCTTCTTCGAGCCTTAGTTCCTGAAACTCCATGGAAACCTGAAATGGGTCACCAAAACGGCGAAAGAAACACTAGCCATGACCTGGTAAGCTTGAATCAAGCATAGTCTGAGTGCCAAAGGCCAAACCCCTTGGCTCGTCAACAATTAAAACATAGTTTGGGTAAGTTCTATACAAAACACTACATCCAAACATTGAGCACCCTAGATCCTGAAGCCTGCAGCACTGGCACTCTAAAGCTTTAAAATCCCACTCAGCCCAATCCCCGAAGCCCCGAAACTCTCCAGGTGCCTGAAGAGAATGACCCCTTGCTCTATCATGCCTGTAATTATATCTCCACCGGGCTCCTTCACAAAAAATAATGTGGGAGCAACCCACGCTGATGGGGCACTGTGCTCAAACAGCTCGAGCACTTGTGCGGCTGCGGACAAGACGCAGGTTTCGGAAATTTAAGGTTCTAGAAACGTTATGCACATGCTACCAGGAACCGTCAGCATCGAGGTGTCCTTGACATACTGACTCCTGCCGAAACGAAAAGCTCCCACACTCTCAAGATCTCCGTCTTTATTTAAGTGTGACGACACAGCAACACCTCATCCATTAGGTCATGACTGTCATTCCCGCAAGCCTTTTACACCTGGAATTCTCGCAAGCCTGAAACCACAACAGGACACCAAATGCAGCATGTTGCGGCGCTCTGGCTCGGGGAAGCGTCCACACAAAATCCAGTCTGGCGAAAGGCTCGGAAGCATCTCCACAACTTTAATTTGTGTTCATACACATGTCCCTCCGTCTGTCGCTCTGTCTGTATGCACGGACAGAATAGCCGATAGGTGCAACGGGTATATACCGCAGCAAACAAGCTTCCTGAAGTATAATGTCGGGGCCTTAATAATTAGAATAGAGTTTTGGGGCCCATTATACTATATTTATAGTAAGGGGCCCCCCCAAAATAGAATTGGTAATTATTAAGGCCCCTATAGTATCTTTTGCAGCAAGTATGAGGACCATCCTTAACGCCCGGCAATGCCATTCAGATCGACCCGGACTCCAACGTATCGCCGGTAGCAGCACTCTTCTGGCTTCGGTTGCCCTACTTGGAGGATCATGGGACTTAGTAAGTAAGGCTATAAGTACCTTATAATTGGGGTTTATAAGTAGTTATAACCCATGATCCTCCAAGTACTGGAGGCATCTTATCCTGGTCAAGAGTACTGCTGATGAAACTGTCGTGTAGCGACAAGGCCAATTATGTCAGTGTTCTCGGTACTAGCAACCAGGTGCGTAAATCTAATGCCTTGTTACAACCCTTGCTGGCTGTCATGCCGCTGGCGTGAACCGTCTTGGACGTTACATTACGAGATCGATCCCGTACTTGTTTGCCTCGATGACTGCGTGGTGTGGTGGTCATCAAGCAATACTAGCAGCGTTCCATGCAAACGTGCTACAATGCGTACATTAATACACACTTGCCTAAATTCTGAACGCATATCTTATCACGGAAAGATCAAGGGGATGCCAATTGATGCGACCAGGCTTTCAGGCACCCTCCCTCAGCATCACAATGGCTACGGCAGCTATGCTGAGATGGCGAGCAGTCGAGAAGCTTCTTTTGTGGATGGAGTAGTTGAGCCGAGAATGCTACTTACTCCTTACCTCGCGCAGCTGGCTCGCCCGCCGCCCGCCCTAACAGGTACAGTAGGCCCTAGACCCGTCTATGAACCCTAAATTTTCTGTACGTACCAGAAGAGCATGTTCAGGCCTGGCCAATCCTTGGCTCAGCAGCCATACCTTGAGTCGAAAGCGAAAGGCAAGAGGCTGACAACAAGCAGATTCTGCACTCTATCAGCGAGAACACTACACAAATGTTGTCCTCAACTCAGCCAGACATGTCCAGCAGTCTGCCCACCCGAACATCCACGTTGGGACCCCCTTCCAGCCAACACACTCTTGCAAGAGAGCAACTAAACAAATCAGCAGCGCACAGCTGCTTGAGGAAGTTGGCCGCACAAGCACCTCGAAAATCCAACTGCAAACCGAACATGCCAAAACCTCGATCGAAAACTCATAAGCACCCAGTTTTCGAATATCCCTATGGAAGCTACTCTTGCCTTAGCAGCTCTAGGCCTGCCCTCATCTGTCCTCGGGGGGTCAGAGGACCGGCAGATCTCTGATGTCGATACCGTAAAGCCCTAAACCCGAAAGGCTGGAGGGCTCAAGCCTTAGATATGCGATGTGTGTACCAGAAAAGATAAAGTGGTGAACTAATGCATGTAGCGCTTCACTCTGGATCACCTGCTTCCTAGTTTGCCACCGCCACATGCTCCGAATCTTGCAGACCATTGGCTTCACAGCCTTTACCTCCTGGCACATGTATATACATGTACACATATACATGAACACACTGACATAGTACACACCTGACCTCTGTACGGATGCATGTCTATGCAGTTATTGCCAGATACTTTCGTACTAGCAGTTACTAGCTCTTTCCGTCCTTCTCTGTTGGTGTTCATAGTTAAGGTGGAAGTTTGGAAATCCCAGCATCCCTCGCCTCTCTTGCTGCGACTGCTATTGATCCTGCGTCCCTTTGGCTTGGGCTAGGGTGCCAAGAGCTCTGAAGCTTAAGCTCTGCACCATTTATCTGCATCCCTCAACTATACTGAACTTAGAACCCTAGCAAAAATTAAAATTTTAGCTGTCTCCTAGGGATGATAACAACCAAAAATCAAAAAAAAATCTAAGTACCCCTAAGTCAACCCTACATCACCAGACCCTGCACACGAAGCCACACGAGAGATCCGAAGGTCAGACCGAAAGCCCTAGCGCGCGGATCTTTGGGCTGTCTGGCACTACGACCAGTACTACCACTACCAGTACCTCTACCACTACCTTAACCTCTATCTGCCACTACCACTACCACTGCCGCCAGGAATACCATCACGAACCACAGTTACGACTACCACCATTATTATCCCGGCTACTAGCTGTTAGCAGTGCTAACGGACTTACTATCAGTTTGACCATCGTCATCTCCTTCACCAGCCACTTGTTGTATTACTGTTGCCGTTATTTGCCATTACGGCTACTGCTACCAGAATACTCGATTACTAACGCTTCGCAGGGCCCAGCATTGTTTCTATTGCTACAGTTACTTCCGCTCTGACGGTGAGGATGGCGGTACTTAACTACGCGTCGCGAAGCATTTTCATATTTCTCGCAATGGCCAAAACGATGGCTTTGTGAGTTGTGAGTTGTACATAAGCTGTGGGCGTGTGGGTGGTTCAGGGCTCTGAAACGGCTTCATTCGGGGTCTTCTCAGACAGCTGAAACAAGTTGAATCAACCCTGAGCACCTCGGGCTGCCGGGGCCGTGATGCCATGTGCGTGGCGCGGCTGCAGGCTACAGCAGATAGGTCGCCTACGTGGTCTTACTGTCGCATTATGTACCGAATACTTCCTGAGTATGACTCTGGGAGGACCCGGGGACTCAATGAAGGAACTTCGCGAATTCACGAAATGGCACTCAAGCCCAGATAAGGATGTACAGCTACCCGTGTCTGGAAACTTCAACATCTAGTTCGTTGCTGGACACAGCAGGGAATCCTAAACAATTCGTAATATGAGTCCTGAGGTTCTTTCTTGTAATATACCCCAAACCCTAATCTAATCCTTTAAATAAATAAGGCCCCGATATTCTGCGAACAATGCCCGGATGCAGCCTGTGCCCTGAAAACTTGTCGTGGCGAGTTCAGAAAGCTTGATCAAATTGCTTCGGACCTGTGGTGTTTCGACAGCTGAGTTGTCAAGCCATGTCTGCATCTCAAGGAGCCGACAAGACAGGTCAGGTCGTCTGATTCAGAGCGGTGACGATAGGTCACATGACTGGACACCAAGCACTTGGCGAAGGGAGCATCCAACCTGGCACAAGCTTTTCCCGTGTCTTTTTCGGTGCCACGTCCAGCTAAACAGCAATGTGCCTCAGGTGCTGCCCATTTACGGGCGAAGCCCTGGCCGTCTACATTCAGATCTCCTTGTTCGCTACCTTGAAGATATAGTCCCAGGCCTTTCTTGGGATTGGGGGCTTTCGGGTATTTAGTGTTTTTTGGGGGATAAGCGAACATACTATCATTTTAATGTAGGCGCCTTAACGATTAGAACAACGTCTTGGGGCCCATTAAACTACAATTAGAACAAGGAGCCCCAAAAATAGTATAGGTAATTATTGCCCATAGGCCCCACACTAGTTCCTTCTTGGGAATACTTACGGAATTCTAAATACGAACCCCAACATTTTAGGGCTTGGCGGTTCAACGGTGTAACTGTACTGGTTGCTTTTCGCATCAGGAGCCTAGAGGCGGTGCAGTCTGCTTGCCGCTCTTTGCTTGCTGTTGCGGCAGAGCAAGGCGGACAAATTATTGTTGTAAAAACCATGCTTATTACACCTCATTGCTATGGTTATTATGACTTGTATACTGTTTTTAAAAACTATTGTTGAAGTTATTAATCGTAAATACTGTTGTTGTTATTGAGTTACCTATCACTGTTTTTTCTAGA
>CAJNDT010005024.1:0-132500 GCA_905221615.1 Symbiodinium sp. CCMP2592
TCCGTAATTTATATATTTGTACGAATAAATAGGGAAACATAGTAAATACGTTAAAATTACATACAATATCATGTCATATAGTATCCTTCCGCTATTTTCCTCTTATGCGTCTGGCTTCGCAGAATCTGTTCGGGCCTGTACTATAATGCAGATATCTGCGTGTCTTGGACACTCTGGAGTGAAACACAAATTAAAGCATCTCGAATCTTCTGCCGAGGCTAGGATGCGAGCACGAACACAAAAGTCAATTTTGCTGCCATCCGCTTCCTCACTGGATCGCACCTTGCGAGATGTAGCTGACATGCCTTGAAACTGTCCCCTGCGATTGTCGGTGGTCCGCTTGATCCGGTGATTGCTTCTTCTCGCGTGTTCCGCCTATGGCGGCCTGCGATGACTAGGCACGGCTTCTATGTACAGTCCTCTGCCAAGTCTCAACTCATCAGAACTACCTCAGCAAAGAACTCCAATCCTACTTGTGAGGCTCTATTGCGCGATTGACTCGAAAATCTAAATGCGACGGAGCTTCACAGTCGTCAGCTCGGTTCCATGTCTCGTCCCACTCCGCGTAGCCGCCTCGACCGACATGTTGGTATTATGGCAACCAAGAGTCTCGTTCCGGAACGAGTAGTCGGAGCTACCCGCTACCCTTCGCCAAGCCACGGGTTGTTTCTGGCCCTCTGCCTGAGCAAAGCTTGACAGCTCCTGCCTGTGCTGCTGACTTGCCCTCTGCAACCCGGAGCCTCGGCCTTTTGCAGGAGGACTTTTAGTTGATAGGCATTGCACATCTTCCTGCAACAGGCGGCGGCTTACGCTCCCAGCATGGCGAGCGTCCCTTGCCTGAGCTCGGCGTTCTCCGTCAGAAGCTCGTAGCAAAGGCCTGGGACATGGCTGTCTCCTTAGGCGACGGCACATTGACGACTGGGAATCCCTTTCTGCTCGAGAACATGTGGCAATCGCGGCTGCAGCCGTGCTTCTTGACACCAAGCGATCGTGATCTATCCTCAAGGGCGTCTTCCGTCTCTGGCAACGGTTTTAACTTCGGCATTGGCATGTCATGGAGCCGAACCCCGATTCCAGTGCATCCAACTTGCTGAATAATCTGGTCTATCTTGGCATCGGAGCTTGACACCAAAAACGAAAACATCTCATCGTCCTTAGCCGAGGCAGGGAACGGGAGGCTCAACTACACCTCACGTGGCGCAACTTTGCGGTTCATCTGCAGCAAAGGGGCAGAATTGAAAGTGAGCCCTTGCCCTCTCAGGTTACATTCCTGGTAAAGATTGTATATTGAGAAGCGTTTCAAGTCCTTGGGGGCAGCTGGCGCTTGCAAGGATCCGTCTGCGTGGAAATCCCATGTCTCTTCGCCCAGCCCACGAAAGCGCAGTCTGCCAAGCAACTGCCCATCTCTCCATGATGATTCGAAGGCCTGTTCTGAGGACACTTGAGAAGACCCGCCTGTTCTAACAGCACTCGCTCGGAGACGATTCATTTGAGATTGGTCGTGCTCAGGTGGACACTGGGAATGGAAACGTCTCCGGGTCTTCCAGATCTGACCTTCAAGACCTCGTTCTGCAATCCCAACACCTCTCAGAGTGGAGCAATGATCAACGTCCTGCCGCACCAAGTAGCTGCTTTCCTAGCGGAGTATATAGCTCTGCAGGACGACGAGCCTGCAGCTTGGCTTCGAAAATTTCGGCAATGCTGTCCTGCAGAAGCACGGCGGCGCGCGAAGCGACGGAGCGTGCCGATTCTACGATATTGCAGCTTCGGCACCTGGAGTACCTTCGTAAATATATCATAGGATTTCAGGTCTCTGACCTTCGTTGTGACACACGGCTTGTGCAACAAGCGTCAGCAGGCACCACGAAAAAAGCGGGACCAAATGACATTGTCACGCCACTGCTCTCAGCTTTTGAGAAACGATCTCCGGCTCCTGCTGTAGGTAGGTATCAGCTCGATCTCTGCCTTGGGAAACGATAGTTGAACTCAGCTCCTGCTTTCCACCACGAGCTATCAGCTCATGCTTACCACCGCGAGCTACCCCATTGTTCGTGAGTGGTGGCCCAGTTTTGTCTGAGCGTTTGGTGATGCCGAGCAACCCATACTGAAAGGATCGTCTGCTCCCGCAGATGCATGCCTGGAGCCGATAGCAATGTGCAAGGAACAGGCCGCCGCTCATAAATGAGGCTTTCCGTGAGCGGTCAGCCGAGAAGCGCTCTCTTGTGCTCGATCAGCTGGCGAGCTGCAACAGTTCTGCGGATCTTTTCCCGTCCTTGGAGAAGGGGAAAATGATCCCATGCAGGACCAGGCTACCCCCCTCAGTAGGTGCACGCCATCTGTTGAAGCCTTCACTTCAGTTACTGCACACGAGGGGCGGAGTTTGCAATCATCCATGAACAGAGATAGCCTGGAATCAACAGCTAGACAGCTAGTTGTGTGTTCAAGCAACATGACAGACCGCGATTGACCTATTCTCAATGCTCTTGCTGCAAGGTGCATGAACTTCACATTCTTGGTGCCCTCGGCTCACATGTCATCACTTCATGCGAATACAAAACAATACAGCACTACATCACCGTCATCGAGGTGCCTTCTTCTTTCGTATCTCGAAGAGCTGTGACCGTGCGGATTGAATGAATTTGTCGAGCTCGTAGGAAGCATCTTCCAGTTGATCCAAGCCAACGTAGGTATCCAACTGCATCGCTGTACAGCCATCCTGATCCTTCTTGTCGGCTGAATCATCCGACTGTAGTGGATTGTCGTTGTAAGGCGATCCATGCCTCACCTTCAAGATGTGTTCCCACCAGTCCTGCGTGTTGTCCATGACTTGTCTCATGAGATCAACGCCTTCGAAGATATCCCTTTCCATAACATCAGACAGCACCACCTTCTCTTGGCCGGCCTCTGCTCCGCCCAAAGGTTGTTCGAAGCCACCGATGGTATCTTTGGGCGGCAGCGGCTCAGCGAGCTCCACGAAAGCAATGACGGTCTTCCCCTTGCCGCCGGATCCACCGCAGTCTCTGACTACAAGCTTCTGCACTTCCGTGCCCTGCATTCGCATCATAGGCTCAGGCTTGTCCACCACAGCCTTGTCATGCTCCAGTGCCAAACAGCCGTCAGTATTATCGCCCCAAGCGTACACGCGGCCATGACTGGTCAACGCGTAGCTCATGTTGTCCTCAGCTTTGAAGAGCCCGCATCTTTCACGAGAACACCTACGCCACTCCTAGCCGGCTTACTTAAATGCTGCATGCCTCTTGTGCCATGGTGGTGGCCCCGGTAGCACAACTTGATGCTGATCCCTGCGCTATGGGCTCACTACGGTGCTGCCAGGTCTCCACTGCCAAGATTTGTGTGACAGTGTATGGCCTGAGCTCCTCCACAGCAACGGGCTCGTAACGATTCTGTTGGTCACTCAGACCGAGTTGGCCCTTCTCGTTCAGCCCCCAGGCATAGACCTCCGCAAACTGTGCCGGCATGAACAAGGAGCTTAGCAAGGACGCAATGCACAGAAAACAAGTGATGCACAGGGTCGGCGACGGTGTGTAGTGCATTGTCGAGCTATGGATCATTACTGAACGCCGATGTTTGAGAGATACTCGGGGACGCCTTCCCGAGGCTCGTCAGCGCAAGCACATGGTGCTTGCCATACTTGATGTCCACGATTTTTCCTTTGAAGTCAGAAGGGAAGTTGATCTTCTTGGGGTCTTGCACCTCGGATGTCCGTCTTGCAGGTTTATGTCTTGCCAGACAAAAGGCATGGGCACAGGCAAGCGTGAGGCTGAGGCGCATTGACCTGCTCGGTGCCAAGCCCGAGACATCCAACTTTATCTTCACCCCAGGACACCAAGCTCCCATCCTGCAGGCAAGTTTCAACAGTCCGAAACATCTTACCAGCAGATCTGCCCCCGGCAAAGGGGAAAAAGTACTAATTAGTCATCATACTATGAGAGCGGGAGCACCGGGAGTTCCACTACACCCGTTGGAGGCGTGCCGGCTACAACTGGTCCTCCTTCAGTGCAATGATGAAATTCTGCCCGATGATAATGTCGCGAAGCTTTCCCGGCACTTTCTGCGTCAGGAAGGGGGCCTTGACAACCTGTCATTTTGCTACGTGCAAGAGCCCAGATTTGTCTGGCTGATGCGAAAAACACATCCCCAACCAGTTGCTCGAGTTAATCACAGACACACGCTTGCCCCAAATGCCCCACAACCAGAAGTTGTTTTCCGGGTTGTTGGGCGCACCACCTGCCGAGCAGCTGACAGCACGCTTGAGCGCAATTGACTGATTGCTTGCGGTCGGGGGGCCGTTCTGTCCTGTCATCTCGGCAACGTCGTTTGCTACTGGGTGTGCGGAAACAGTTTGAGCCGTCAGCGAATGCATGCCCCATGTGCAACAGAGCAGGCCTTAGTTGGCAAACCTTCACCTCACAACATCTCTCACTTGAACTGCGCATGCTCGTGTATGCTTGAAATGATGTTTGTCCGTGCGCTTGGCGGATAGCTCGATCCGCTGGCCGCTTGTATCTCCGAGGCGTGCATGCGCATTCGCACCAGAACCTCTCAGGAGGCCTGTTCCGGAATGCCCTTGTAAAGGCCTGGGCTCCTCCTGTATGGCCAAGCCACTTCAAAGGTAAAGGCAGGCAGCGAGGCCTTGATAACGAAACTTGCAGCTGGCCGGCTAGCCATGCACGCTCTGCAATCTAAGGTTCGAAACGATGGTGAAACTCAGAACTCACAGGAACAAACGGAGCTCTGATAAAACCTCTTGACTCAAGACTCGTGACCCTGTACAGGCATTCAAAAGATGTGCTGCTTTCGACCAGCTAAGAGCTGGTGATGCTAGCAGCTGCAAGCGCACGAACGATGTCCAAGGCAGAAATCACGCCAACCTGTCATTGCAGCTTATTGTTGCATCGAACTGAACGCAGCTGTTGCTTCGGGCCTGGCCTCACCTATACAACGCACATTCACATCACGAAGCCAAGAAACGATCTTGGACCTAGCTGGCTCCTCCACGAGCAGGTGGTGGATACCCGTCTTGCTCATGATCGCCTTCGCAGGATGCAGGTGGCGTCGGTGGCGTGCTGGAACAGCAGCGCCATCGATTCTTTTCATCGGGGAAAAGATGTCGGTCATTTCGTGTTAGGGAGAAGTTCAGATATGGCCTTAAAGTCCAGTTAAAACGAATCCTGACGACGCCCTATGCACTTAGCCCAACACCTCAACCCAACCAGCTCAAATTCCAAACAGCACCTACTGAAACACTGAGGCTGGGCGTGTGCTACATGTGTAGATAAAAGCTCCCCAGAGTTTAAGACACAAGCACACCTATTTGCCTGCCCGTGATACACACATGCATACGAACATAAGCGCACACACACAAACATATGTCAAACAAACAAGTCTGTGTTTATACATGCATACATGCAAATCCATTAGGGTAAGGGTAAGAATGTGCACGTGCATACACTTTGTGTGTGTGTATACTGTATACTGTATGCATGCATGTATGTATGCGCATATGCATGTATGCAATTGTTACTTGCTCATGAGTTCACTGTGTTTGTATGTGCACTATGTGTACACTCCAGTTTATAGTTTATACAGGTGCCTCTGTACATCGACATCTTTCAAAGTTGTGCACGCACTCAAAAGCTGAGGTTCTCACAGCCGCATCTGCCAAAGAACTCTCTGAGGAAATAAAGCGATGTTCGGGGCTGATGCCTGACCTTGTGCAACATCTTCCGTCTTGAAACCTTCACAAAGCATACCCCGACCCCTGTTGCTGCGAGGCAAGATGCTTATGCAACCATTTCCCCAAGCTTAAGCTTCTGCAGTTGACCCGCTCCGAGATGGCCCGCAGGGCATCACCAGGTGTTATGGCACCACCCACTATGGCGTGCTCCATGACCTGATCACCTGAGAACCAGAGGATGCAGCATGTCTCGACTCGCAAGGCGGTATCCAATAAAGCTCGTGCCGCTTTGCCCCCCTGAAGAATGCAAGCACGCCGCCTTCTTCCTCTTGCTGTCCCTCATCTTCGGTCGATGTGGGAATCGCAAGGACGCAATTCTGGTTCGAGCTGTGCAGAAGGTCAAGCGCGTCCCCGAGGCTATCTGCCAGAGTACCTGCAAGCAGAAGCGAAATCTAAGCCGTCAAGGCTACTTGAAGCATACGCAGTGGGACCAACCCGGGAAAACATCCGGTCCGGGGTTAAGGTGCAAAATTTGGGCTAAGCCGAGAGACAACTGGGAACTTGCGATCGGGGCTTCATTGCATGTGTCACTGCCAATCTTGCCACCTCCAGCGCCTGGAGTCAGCGGAGGTTGAAGAAGCTTCTGATTCTGAACTGTTTTGCCTTCTACTTCAAGTCACTCACTTCCAGCTGGCTCTCGGAAAGTGGGCTGGCAAGCAACGCGCGCCTGGTCGCCAACGTGCGCAGAAGCAGCTACAAGGAGGCCACGGGCAATATCCAGCGCCGAGAGCAAGGCCACATTTCGATCGGTGTCCCCCGGGTCTACCAGCAGATGATGACAAGCAAAGTCGCCTTGAAGAGGGGCACAAATGCTTGTTTCAGGCTGCCTGGCAAAGACTTGATGCTCCCACGGCGCCGTTCGTCATCACAGCCATGCGTGCTGCAGCTTCCATGAGTGGCACATCCGGCTGAAGAGATAGTGGGGGAACCAGGAAGTTGGGCAATCGTGCCTGCACTTCTTCAGAGGCAAAATCGTGGCATTGGCAACACTGATTTAACCGATTGAACCACAGAAGAAAGAAAACGTCCTCGCCACCATGAAGCCATTGGCCGACCGTGCAGCTGGAGGCTGTCCCTTCCACGAATGCCAGCCTCTTGTCGAGGCACGCAGCAGGAAAACGTGCTCTGGCAAAAGCTTTGCAAAAAGGCACGATGTTGATAAATCGCCAGGGCACAACATGTCGTTCTCTGTCAGTACCCCGAGCACAGTCTTCTCTCCGTTTTCTATGATGGCTGCCGTGCGTCCAGTTGACTGCAAAAGATTGCTGGCCGAATCGAGGGTGTCATCTGGCGAGCAAAACGCTGTTGGCCGGCTGGCTGAGATGCTGCCCACCTGAGTGAGGTTCACTTTGCTGGGCGAGCGGCTGCTTCGTCGTCCGCAAAATCACAAGAAAATCACTCTCAAGCGTCCATGCCCGGACACCAGAACATCGCACTGCAGCGGAGAATCAGCGACAGTCATGGCGAGGGGCTCACAAGGCTGGAAAGTCGCTGCCGAAGCAAAAGCACAACGAACATGCACGATCATGTTCAACCATGCTCAAACCATGGAGCCCGGATGAAAACTCTGCAGTAAACGGAGAATCTCAGCTGCTGCTGCAGCTTTTTCTTCGAGTGAATGGAGAGATTCTTCCGATGTGATGCTGCAATTTAACTTATAACCGCTGATTCTTCTGTGCAGTGGCTGTTGGACCCATGCGCTGCGCTGCACAACTCGTTTGATCGCCACCACGAAAATTACCCTCTCCAGATCAGAACCTGCACTTTTGTCACATCTGCCACTTAGTCAGGAAGCCTTGGGCTGTCTGAAGACCTGCAGCAAGATGTTCTTGCCAACACGTGGCACCGCACAGTCTATCTCTGGAGGATCTCACCAGACATGGCCGTGCAGGTTCAAAGATAAATTCTTCAATGTCCTCAGTGGCCAAGCGAGGCATCGAAGACTAGACCGGCCCTATCATCCCAGCTACAGGATCCTCGGGCATCTCCTGCTCAACTGAAGCTGGTGTGTGTGTGTGTGTGTGTGCGTGTGGGGCTTTTAATGACGGCTCTTCAGAGTTGCGACTAGCGCGGCCCGAGCAGCCTGATGCAGCGGCCAAGGTATTCCGAAGCCTCGAAAGTGACGATGATGGCCATTGCTCATGGAAGTTGACAACTTGACTTCACGCATATCCCTGCCGTCATTATCGTTCAAACGGCAGGCTTTGGGGCCAAGGTGCCAAGCTTTCTTCACAGCGGACTGTGCAGCCTGCACAGAAGCGATGCCCGGCCCGATCGATTTCAACGTCTCTGTGGTAGTTCTGCTGGTTCCCAGTCCAAGCTGCGATTATATCGCTGTTGAAAGGAGCCTGGATCTAGTGCAAGAAATCCCTGGGCTGCAACAGCTGAGCTCACTTTTGATCTGACACGCGTGATCCCTTCCCTCGGTGAGCTTGAGACGGCGGATTCAGTCAGGTCAGTGACTTCTGAACGCAAGGAGAAACCTTAAGTTTAGCACCAGTCTTATTTTGCGAAGTCCTGACCTCTACCGCCAAGCTGCGTTCGCTGCACTACCGACGGCCAAGTCTTTCGAGGCCTTGCTATCTACCAAAGTGACCGTGGGATCGGACATCCACAGCCTGAAAGCGTCGCGTAGAGCTCGCGATCTTTTGGTCATAGCATCGGCGTGCATCATCTCGGTTGGCACCCATCTCAGCGCCTTGCAAGTCTGACGCAGGGCTGCCACGTCTATTTCCACCCTCTTTTCCGTGAAAGCCGTCGTCAACCTGTGCACCGCGTCCCACAAGGACCTTGCGTCGGTGACGGGGAGGACCTCGTACTTCGCCCGGTCGTTTAAGGTGGCGATGTATAGTCCCCGTGCGTCATCTCGCTGTACACCATAGCCATGAAGCAGGCATGGTCAAAGGTACGGTCCAAGGCCGAAGCCTCCGCGGCGAGGGTACTTCGGAGTACACGCTGGTGACGGTAGCTCTTCCACTCCAGCAGCGAGGCCGGCCGGACCTGGTGGAGGACCTCCTTGTCCGTAGCCACGATGACCAGCCCTCCTTGGCTCTTGCTGTTGGGAGCGTTTGCGAAACCGGAGTCACCGTAAGCCACGAACACCAGCTTGCTCAGCTCGATCGGGACGATCTTCACGGTGGCATCCGAGGTTGCCTTCACGTAGCGGAGAACGCCGTTGACCTCTTTCAAGTCAGCGACCGTCAAGTCCTTGGGAGGCTTCTGGATCAAACTGGTATCCGCCGCAATGTCGCCACGGGTAGTCCCAGCCAGCCACTGCAACGAGCCAATCCCTGACCTGAACTCGGTGACCAGGGAGGGGTGCTCGCTGAGCAAGGTCGCCTCCTCGAGCTTCACCTTGGTTGTGGGGACTTCTCCGACGTAGCTGGCCTGGTCCAGAGTGATGCTCCCGTCCGGCCATTGCTTGACATGTCGCCCGACGAAGGTGAAGTCCTCGCTCACCCATGGCGAACCCCAAGTGAACTTGGCCTCGACCTGGTTCAAGACCTCGGCGTAGTCCTTCAGGGCGGCGCTCACCAGGTCATCGACGTGCAAGCCGAGCACCGCGACGATCTGATCATTGACGCGCCACAAAAAGAGGCACGGGTCGAGGCTGTGCTGGCACCACCCCAAACCTAGCAGCACCTTGCAAAAGTGATCAAACCACCTCCTTGGAGCGTTACTCTGGCCGTAAACCGGAGCACTCAAGCGGTAGAGCAACGTCTTGCACTTCCAGATGGGGACCGCCTCCAAGGCTATGGGATCCTGAGGAGCTCGCATGTAAATGCTTTCTGGTCTCTCCGTATCAGGTTCGCCCTGGAGAAACGCCGAGCGACAATCGGCATTCCAAACAGGAGCTCGGTGCGAAGCTGCCCACTGGAGGATCAGGTGAAAACTGGTCCTCGCCAGAACCGGGGCGTCTCGCGTCAGCAGGGAAAGGTGTGGATCCCGAAATCCCGCTATGACGATGCGGGCCTTGGCCTTTTGACCCTCCGGTATCGGCTTCCAGCGGTAACAGATGCGGCTCTTCAGAATGAGATGATTCGGGATCTCTCGATCTTGCACATAGACCGGTTTGCAGGAAGACCACTTTTCCCATTCGCTCCATTCCTTCTTGACGCTCTCGATGAAGGCGGGGATTTCCTCCTCGGTCATGCTTTGCCAGTGCACCTCCTTCTTGCGAGCTTGCATCGCCGCTCTCCTTGTTTCGAACGTCCCATCATGGCCGTCCTCCTCGCTCGAAGATTCGAGCGCCACAACCTTCTCGTTCTCCTTGTTGGCAACGGTCTGTTTCTTGACCGGATAAGCAACATTCACCGGCACGTACTCGTTGTCGGGAGGGATCTCGAAGTCGACAGATGTTGCCTCCTGAAAGGAAGATTGCAGTATGCCGGCCGGCTCCTTCCGGGGTGCCCTCACCGTGAATCCCAACCTCCTCAGCTCACGCAGATGGTCATCAGGGGCCTTTTCGATCAACCGAGTCTCGTAAGCAGTGATGGAGTACCTGGTTCCGGTGAAGTCGTCGGAGGCGTGTAGCCGGTCAGGGCGGAAGCTTAGGAGCCGATTGCGGGTGTCGTGGACCTTGCCGGGCAACTTCCGTCCCTCGTAAATCCGTTGATGTCTGCGGTCGTGGTGAATGTCGTCAGGTCCTTCCTCTATCCACAGTCGACCTCCTTGATAGTCCCCAAGGGTAATTTGCCAGTTCATGCTGCCCTTGCTGTTGTGTCGGTCCTTGTGGATGTAGCTGTGGACGTTGCGGGACAGGAACAGGCTGCTGGTCGAGCCGGTTTGTCCGTGGTGCTTGAGGAAGGCGTTGACGTACTTTGTCAGGAAGCGGTGGCGTGAGGTGACCTTGGTCAAACCGAGGTGGTTGCCGTGGCTGTAGTACCCCAGCGTGAGGGTTCCAGCGCCCTTGCGCTGCGAAGACAAACATCTCCGGTCCGGTGGCTTCCAGGGGATCACCTCCAGGAGCTGATGCAAACTCTCGCACTCATAGTCCTTCCGCTGCAACAACAGTCGAGCGAGACCTTCCGAGAGAGAGGTGGTCGTAGTGCGTGACGTGGGGGGCCTCGAACTGGTCACAAGGGCCTCGAAGTATTCCTGGCTCGAGGAGGGTGTAGGTTCACTCGCTCCGGCCAAGTGTGCAGCAGTAAGGAAGGAATCATTCTCGAAAAAAAGTTGCATCTCGGACGGCGAACCGTCCCAACCGTGCCGAAGGTGGCTTCCTCGGCCGTGTCGGCGAAGAACATCCAGGCGATGCATTCCTGGCTTCGCGTGCGTGGGCTGGGCAAGCAACGTCGATGTAGTGGAAGTCTGCGTCTGGTAGTAGTCGATCTCGTCCTGGGCATTGAAGTGGTACTCGAGAGGCACTCGTCCCTTAGGGAGGCCCACCATCACGTCAAAGGCCTCCTTTTCCTTCACCTCGTCCAGCCAGGAGCGCACCTCGTTCGGGGTAGACACAGAACGACCGCCTCCGCATCGTAGGCACTGCTTGGGAAAATTGCGGTACTGCTCGCCGCAGTCCTGACAAAACAACAAAAGAGCCTTTGACTCAAGCTCAAGTGGGGAAGGCTTCGAACCCATTGAAGAAGTGGCACCAGTCACAGACTTCGCCACCACGGAGGCTGGTTCCATTTCTCCAATGGCAACTGTAGGGGGTCTCTTCACACCTCGCGCAGCAGCCGAGTCCAACTCCTGTATGCTCTTCAAGGGACCAGACTGTGCTGAGGCTTGTCTTACGAGACCTGGACTCGATACATCAGAAACTCGTCGGCTGGCGCCAAGGGACCCAGGAAGTGCGCGATCTGAAGGAAGATCCTGTCCGGGTAAATTAGTCCGATCTGATCCGGACGGAACTCTCGCGAAGGCCGCTTCCTCGGTGTCCAAGGGATGCTCTCCTGGTCCTCGGGCCGCTTGCGGCTCTGGTACTCCCGAATCTGGTAGTCGAGGGGGCCCAGGAAGTGCGGGATCTGAAGGATGTAGATCCTGTTCGGGTTCTGGTCCAGCCTTGCCCGCCGTGCGACTTGCCGATCGCGATCTCGCCCGAGCTCTCGGCGTGCTCGCTTTGGGTGTGCCCGGAGCGGAGCGAGGTGTTTTCGGCATAAACATCAAAGGACTGAACATGGGTGACTCTTGAATGGGCTCACCCCTTTCGTCCAAAAGCATCGGTGGTGGGCGCTCCGCCTGACCAGAAGGGGTCGCAGGCGCAACTGGAGTGCCGGGCACGGGCGAGCCAAAGTTGAAAGGGCTCGGCGGCACCACTGCTGAAGGCTGCTGCAACTCCTCTGCGGCGGGCTGCTCCAAAAGTTCGCGGTCTGTTGCCGGGCCTGGACGGTCGACCGCCCGAAAAGCTCGCGGATGAATCCGCAAATCCTCGTCACAATTTTTTAAGACCTCCAGGTCCTGCTCGTCAGGCGTCCACCACTCCTGTTCGCCAGCGATGGGGCGGCACTGCTCGGGAGCACATTGCACGATGCGCCCACGCGAGTTGCGAATCCAGAGGTTGGCCGCGACGTTGGAGGACGGGTTGCGGTCCAAGGCGAGCACAATGCCCTGGCGGTAGCCCTCGATGGAGCCCTCGCCGTCGCCCGTCTGGGTGGCCTTCCGGTAGTAAGCGATCTTCTGTCCCGGAGTGAAGGTCCCACGATAAGGCCGGCTCTTGCGCAGCAAGGCGTTGCGAATGGCCTCGTGGGCTTCGAACCGATGGTGGTTCATCAGCGCTTGCGTCCTGATGGCCTCGAGCTGAAGGAGCCGCTGGGAGTCCGACAAAAGTTGTGCCGACTCAATGCTGCCACCTTCGGACAACAGGGCTCCAGGTAATCGAGGATCACGGCCAAACACCCACTGACAAGGGCTAGATCCGCTTCGACGTACTAGCCGATTTTTTGCGGAGGTGGCCATCATTGGCCATCATCACGCAGATATTCACTTCCGCCGGCGTAAGAGCTGCAAATTGGTGCACGAGCCGTGTCGCATTATACTTGAGGGCTTGTCCGTGGCGTTCTGCGCGACCGAGCTGCCAATGTGCGTCCGGGGGAATCACTCGTACTGATACACTCAGCTGGGCATGAAGTGTCTCGAATCGCATGCCTCTGAAAGCGCCCTCTGCGTCGATGATCAGCTCGTCGGGCGGCCCGAAGAAGGTAAACCACCCGTTGACGAGGGCGGTTATAACGGTCTCCTCGGAGCGATTCACCAGTCGAGAGACAGCTTGATACACCGTCCCGTCGTCAACGAGATTCAAGTACAAATGCGTGCCGCCTCGAACATCTCGGATATACAGGATGTCCATGTAGACCCTGTCATTGAAGCGGCGGGCCTGTGTCGCTTTCGCTGCTCTGGGCTCAAACGGAGGGGAAACCCGGAGGCACGTCTCGCATCTGAGACATCTTGCCGCCTTGACGGCTACATCCGCAGCTCCAGCCGTGACCAGCTGTCTGATCAGAACCTCTTTTGGAGGATGGCCGAGGTTCGTATGGAGCCGTCGAAGTACTTGTAGCACCCAAGATGGGGCCTCTGCTCCTGGAAAGGAGATGTCTTTGTATCCAGCTTGCCCTGGATGAAGCACATGCTCGGGGTCAGGACGAGGATCCACTCGACCGGCTTGACGTGCTGCCTCGGGCTGCAGGTTCTGCTGGTCATTCATACTGGTTGCAGGGGCGTCGCCGTAGAAGTAGATCGCCACTCGGACCGGCTTGGTGTACTTGCCTGCTGGACTATCCATGATTGAGGCCACCGCCTCTGCTTCCAGCGCGATCTCCTCGTCGTTGAACATCAGAGCAGCTCCTCGATGTTGTACTCCGTCCAAAAGGACATCCTGTGGCAGTCGCCTTTGTTTAGGTGCTCGAAAGATCTGCACCTTCTTGATCTTCCAGGGAACCAACGTTTTGACCTGTTCCATGAACGGGGAAGCCTTCAGGGTCACAGAGGAAGTCGTAAGACCCTGCAAGCGTTTGTTTGCTTCCAGGAGAAGCGGCTTCCAGGACTCATGATGGCGGTTGATGTCGAGAAAATAAGACTGACAGGTCATCTCCCCAGGAGGATCCCAGACAAGTTCGGGCTCGTCCACATTCAGGTCCCGGTTGACTCCGGTAACCCAGGCCGAAGGCTCCGTGGGCAAGCCGTCGGGAGCTTCCGCACATTGGTTCCAGCGTTCATCACCGGCTTGGCGCATCTGCTCCCTCAGCGCGTGGACTAGGTTCTCGGGGGGCATGTTCGTGCTGGAGTTCGGTGATGGTAGCAGAGAAGGTAAGCTGCTGATCCAGCCGCACGGTCCTTGATCCGAGAAATTCCGCCTCACGTCCACTCCAGGAAGTCGTTGAAGTGCTCGAAGTCCGCTGGTTTCCCAAATGTCCGCAATGCGCGGGAGCTCCAACAGAAAGTGAATTCCTTTCTGGTAAAGGAACTCAATGGTTTCACACATCCTGCCGATGGTGTCCAGTGCACCCGACGAACACGTAGTTCGGGCGCTTGTCGTAGACGAGGTTTCGCGGAGGAAAGCACCTGGTAACCAAATGACGAGATATGGCATCCGGCGGGGGAGGAGCTCTCGTAGTTGAAGAAGTAGATCGCTGCCGGGAACTCGTCCTGGATCGCCGGCTCGGAGAGGTTGGAGGGCCCGGAGTCCTTGTTCCAAGGCTTCCTCAGTGAAGCGGGGGTTCTCGCAGTAAACCTCCAGCAAGTCGGACTTGTACTTCCGCAACTCGCGACATGCCAGCGTTCTCGCTGTGTAGATCTTCGCCTCGATTTCCCAACTCTCGAAGAGAGCCTTGGCGGCGCCTGCGAGGCGCTTACGAGTGCCTGACTTGAGAGCGAAGCAACCCCGGTCGTCCGGCGTCAGTGGCTGATCTGCTGATCCTTGGGGATGAAGTGGGGAGTTCACAGCACTCCTCGGCTCTCGAACTCTCGTCTCATCTCCAGAGGCATGTTGCTCAGCTGATCCACCTCCCAGTCGTCTCGGGACATGAGCTCCTCCCAGTGGTTCTCGTCCTCGACTTGGTCCCCGAGGTACTGGTCCATGGCCTGGTGGATCTCCTCTTGCGTCATGAACTCGCCCTCGCCCTCGTGGTCCTGGCGCCGGGTCCTGCGTGCTCGACGGCCCGTGGGTTCCGAGGTGACGCTCATCCCGTCGGTGTCGGAGCTCGCCTGAGATCGGCCTCCATGCCACTGCCTCTGTGGCGTTCGCCTCTGTCCACTCATCTGGAAGATAGACGGGCTCCGAGTCTGAGTCAGAAGCGTCGAGCGGGGCGGAGGCGGTGGAGCCATAGCCGACGTCACCGTGCCCTGCAATGGCTCCCGCAAGTAGCCCGATGAGGGCTGTGACGACTTTGCCGAAGGAGGATCTGGCCCTGCGGTGGCCTTTGCCTTGTTCTTCGGCGGCAGCACTCGAGCTCGCTGGGTGTCCGTCAAGCCGAGAGGAGTCTTTGCGTTGGGGTTCGCCTTCGGAACCACCTCGAGGGCCTGTCCGTCCATGGCTATCGCCCATCGAGAACCGCACCCGTCGCAAATCCTGATTCGGATTCCCGCAGCTCCATACACTCTCGTTCCCGGCGCCTGGGTATGATCGCAAGTCGCCGGTGATCGCGGGTAGCTGTTCAGCTGCAGCGCCGCCGTGGCTGCCATGGCCGCCTGAGTGGTGAGCATCGTCACGGCGGAGGACGGTAGCATGTACACGCGGAGGATCCGGTCCTTCAGGGAGGGGTGCAACGCCGTCGCTGAGTAGTAGAGGACCGCCTGGTAGGTCGAGTAGACAAACTCCATCACATGGGTCAGCAGCGCTCGCCAACGGAGGATCCATTCCGGCACCCCCTTCGGCCCGGACTGCAAGGGCATGAGGTGGGGGCTGCGAGGCTACCTTCGAATTTCCGATTGCTTGAAGCTTCACACTCTCGGGACGGAAGGAGTTCGGATGAAGTACATCAGGAGGACCTCGGGAATTGAACTCGGTGGAGGGTGAAGTCGGGGGCCATTCGAACTGCTCTTGAGGCCACTCATCAATCTTCAAAGCTAAATGTCGACACGGACTCAAGTACAGCTTGGTAGACTTGCCCAACGCTCGAAAGTAGATGGTGCCCTCCACAAGATCAGGAACAGCCCCGAGAGCCTCCAATGCAGGACGAGAGAGGAGGCCCGGCGCGTTCGCCGACACCTCACTGATGCTCAGCTGGACAACTTCCCCCGCGATACCCGCTGGATACAACCACCGCCCCATACTCGGCATTCCCTCCGTAGGCCCGAAAGAGAACTTGCACGTTTCACCAAAGTTCAGCGGCTTCAGGGGCTTCAGCTCAAGTTGTCTCTGATGATGCCACATGCTACCTGCAACTTGCCTCTGACATCCAGTGTCTGCTATCAAGTATGATGCATCCGAACATGTGCTGAGCATGATGGAGGGTGCGTCGGGGATCCGGTAGTGCAGGTCGTTTTGCTGCTCGCAAGTCGAGGGAGTCTCACAAGCCGTCATCCAGCTAGCATATACAGGGGCGCCATCCGGATCCAGCTCGACGTCGACACTCGCCAGCTGGGCCTGGAAGGTACTCAGGTGCGGGCAATCGCGAATCCAGTGGTCAGCGGATCCGCATCCCAGGCACAAGGAGCCTTTGAGGCGAGCCGTCCGCTCAGGACCGCTTGGCCCCTTGCCCCGACCTTTGCCGGGTTTGCCCTTCGGGGCGCCCTTGGTCTTGCCCTTCCCTTTCGGCTTGGCGCCTTTGCCCTTTCCTTTGTCAACTGGACGGCCCTTGCCCTTGTCATTGGCGTAGTAGCCTCTGGACTGCACGATCCCGGCCAGCTTCTTCGAGGTCACTGTCAGAGCTTCGGCCGCCTCCAGCAGGGCGGAGTAGCCATCATCTTGGTACTCGTCCCCAGGATCTTCTCGGTCCTGATCTGGAACCAATTCCTCGTCCTCGTCGTTCTCATGGTCCGCGTCGTTATTGGGCTCGTCTTCGTCCTGGTCCTCGCCCTGGTAGTCCTCGTTCTCGGGTTCGTCGTCCTCGTTCGGATGTTCGGGAACGTCCTCGTTCCAATCGGTGTTCCACTGGTTCCAGTTCCGACGTCCGCCGCGAGGATTCTTGCGGGTGGTAGTTGCGGTAGAAGACGTCCGATACGTAGACGCCCGGGACACAGAGGACCTCGAGGACCGGGATCCCAATGTCGAAAGCCCCCTCGGGATTCCCGTGATGGACATACCCGGAGGGTACTGGATGCGTATGGCTTCCAGAATCGGCTTCAGCTCGTAGCGATTGCCAGCAGCGAGGAGGATCGAGGCGGTGGCCCGTTCGTCCAGCTTCAAGCCGTCAAGAAGTTTCACCACGCGGGCTTGCTCAGGGTAGGGTGCAACTCGGCTGTCTTGAAGTTTGCGTTCCAAAAGCTGAAACCTTCTCACGAAAGCCGTCACGCTTTCCCCCTGGAGTCGACCCACTCCTTCAAACTCCCGGATCACGCCTCCCTGTCTGAAGATCTCTCTCTCGCCGAAGGCCTTCTCCAAGTCTTCGAGGAGCAACTTGATGCCGTCCTCCCGGTCGAACCGGTCGTCCTTGACCTCTTCAAACTCCAGTTCGGCCTCTCCGGACAGCTGCTCCAGCGCTCTTAATGCCTGCTCGTTGGCCGGCAAGAACTCCTTAGTGATGCGAACCCACCTCATGAGTCGCCTTCTGTAATGTCGAAGACAGTAAGGGTTCCGCTCCACATCGCCGTCGAAGCCAGGAGGCGGGGGCACTGCCCCGGAGCGCCATCTCTTCTCACTTGGCTTGCCCGATGAAGCCTTCGAGCCGCCACGTGAGCCCCTCTTCCTGCGACCACCCGGGGATGCTTGCTCGCTTCCCACCGTGTGGTCGCCCGTTTCCGCCGCGCCAGCGCCATCTTGGACACTGTCAGGCAGCGAAGCGCTCTCGGCGCTCTCTCTCTCCGATTCAGCCGCGCCATCGAAGTCGAACAGGTCTTCGTCGAAGAAAGGAGCCGCCATGCAGGGCCCAGGGGCGCACAACCCTGCGTCGCTACCAATGCGATTATATCGCTGTTGAAAGGAGCCTGGATCTAGTGCAAGAAATCCCTGGGCTGCAACAGCTGAGCTCACTTTTGATCTGACACGCGTGATCCCTTCCCTCGGTGAGCTTGAGACGGCGGATTCAGTCAGGTCAGTGACTTCTGAACGCAAGGAGAAACCTTAAGTTTAGCACAAGCTACGTACTTGAAACCTAGAGCACCGCCAACAGCACTGGAGAACGGCACATCAAAACTTTGAAACCAAACTTGGGCATCTGCTAATCCAGCTGTGCTCCTGAACAATCACCCCAACTTCGTCCACTCACGATGTACAAAGCTAGACATACGGCCTGATCGGCGCGTCGATGCTCCTTGACAGAGTCTGCAGGGCGGTTTGATTCTCATACTGCAAAATCAAATCAATCCAGCCCCGTCCCGACACTCAGCCTGCACAGAGATCATGTCGCACCTATAACTATACTTAATACTTGTAGCCAAGCGATGTCGACCACCCCTGATCCCTTGGAACACCCCAATCCTTGTCTGCTTGGTCGTCTTCGTGTCCGGGTTCTTAGCTCTCCGCGCTGCATAGCAGGCAGGATGAAGCCAGCAACATAAACATGACTCATGACACATGTTTCTCGTTGCAAAAGTGCGTTATATAATGGCTGAGGCATCAGCCGGGTTCGAGGGCAGTCACGTAGCACCGAAGTCTGTTCACACCCATGGACGCGTAGAAGTGCTCTGTCACCGAATCCACCATTCTGTCACCTGTGGTCGTTCCAGGCACGCTTGTCGACTGCAAAACTACATGGCCACTTCTACCAGCATTTTCTCTGTGTTGAAGACTCACTGTACTTTTGTTGCTTCACAAGGATTTTCAACGTCGCCCCAGTGTCAACAGCTTTTGCTCGCGCAGCATAGTGTGCAACATGGAAGTAATAAGTTGCAGGGCAACGGCTGCTGAAGCAAGATAGCAGAGTATGAAACAGTGAATTGCCGGGGACAGCCTTGTGCTAAACAGCGCAGCCACGCACAATTGCATGCTGTGGCAAGTTGCAGCTGAATACCTCCCATGTCCTCACATGGCCATCCCTGCCCTTGAGCTTTACGACTGCAGTAAGCCTTCTGATTTTGCATGGTAAGCTTGATCTTTGCATGAGTAGCTCTTCAGCCGTAGCTCCACCGCTTTGTTTGCTAGGCTTTCTGATGAGATCTGGTCAAGAGCTGCTCGTTTGTGCTTTGCTTTGCACACGTTGACTGGTAGTGCATCGGCATGCATCGGCCTTGACATGTATCCGACGCTGTCAATGTTGCCTGGAGCTGAATTTGTAAAAGCATGGATCGGTACGTATTGAAAGGACGGCTACGGCTACGGGCAGCCGCAATTGCAGACCACCTTTCACGCTGCACCACGCTGTCAAGCCCGAGTCTAGGATGGCTTCGGAGCGTGCCGGGCTGACCCGCTCCCTCAACAACGAAGCGAGCGAGCGAGCGGGCAAGCACCACGACAAAGAGAGAGACCTTTGATTACTTACAGCCCGACGAACAAGAGGCTATCACTCCCAACCATGACTTCACTGCTCCACCCAGCTGTGTAGTCCTTACCTGGCTTGCTTGAGGAGACCGAGAGGAACACACGTAAACTTCGTAAACCTGAGGGGGTTGTAGCGTTTGGCAGGAGGGAACTACTCACACGTAAGTCGGTGCCCGTGCAGGACAACGTTTCGTCCTCTGGACTCTGGCTCTAGCTGCTCTGCTGGCCCCATGCTAATTGTCCACAACCTTGCTGATGTGGGAGAGTGTCCCCCATCTCGGTCGAAACAACCCCAGCCCAAGGCGTCGGCTGCGTTGCCCCGTGGTTGACTGGAAAGGGAAGTCTGTACTACAAGACAAATGCTTGCTCCCGGCTTGAGTGGGGCCACTGCTAACGCGAGTTTACTACACTGATTGATATGTCATCCCAAAGTTCAGCTAAGATGCACACAACGAGCACCTACGCGCGCGCCCGCACGGGCACCCCTTTCACAGACCACGACGAGACCAGGAGCAGACTACCAGGAAACCACCGGGAGACCCCAGCATGCCACCAGGACCATCATCACCAAAAGACTTTCCTCCATGTATTGGCGGGATTCAGGGTTCCATCGTTGTAGAGCACCATTACCACAATGCTTCCCCGTATTGTCTGATGGGTCTTGAGCGGCGTATGTACCGGCTGTTTTACACACAGCCGTACCACGTTATCTGGTGGCTTGGGGCGTTGTCAGGGCGAGCACTACGACTTGAATGCTTCCATTGCTTCCCCCGATGTGCTGGCGGGATTCAGCCGTTTCGAGGCCACAATGAGGCCAATGCATTGGAATTTGCCATGATCCAGGCTTGCCATTGGACGAGGCCGCACCGGGACATGTGCCAATAATGGGACATGAGCGCTGCGACACATGCAGGAGCACTACTAACGTGACAATCGACATCGATTTTGACGTCTTCACAATTACTCACAAATTGCTCGTAATTCTCGGTTCCGCCTTGCTTGTATCTCCACTGCCGTAGGTCAGCTGACACCCCTTTGGTCGTTCATTGTGTGGTGGCTTGGTCGAGGCTAGATGCATGTGGGATGACAAGTTAGACATATAACCGCAGGAAAACAGATGTCAGTTTCATGTGTACAAGGCGGAGTATATTATCAAACAGTTGTAAAGCAATGCCTGGAGACAAAGTGGAAAGCTCTGTCTGCTTTGTCAGTCACACTGAGAGTGGCGCAGTGGAGGCTTCTTGCTGGGGGCTTTTCCTTCTGGAAATGGGAGTAGAACCACTGCAGGAACTCTTCGAAGTCCACGCAGCCGCTACCTCCGAGTATCTCTGTGGCGTAGCTAAGAGGAGCTTGGGAGGCTTTAAGCGTTCCGCCATCTCTGTCCACGATGTTCCAGAGTGCTCGAAGGTGGCTGTCTTGAAGCATCCTGACTTGCTTGGCTCAGGTCTACTGGCTCTGCACTTTTTGGAACAATCCGCTGAGCTGCACGTCTTGCTTTTGGCCCAGATGGCGGTAGGTCAATGCTCGGACCACGCACTTGAAGTCGGTGAAGTTCAGGAAGCCCCGATTTTCCGTGTCGTACCGCTTGAACCTGCTCACGGCATTTTGCAAAGATCACAAGTAAGACCGATCACGACGAAGCAGACACCACGCTGCAGCCGTGCGACTCTTTCAGTACCTTGGCTCAAAACGTCGAGCCGTCACCTACCACAATCGGCTGCCTTGTGTCCGTGTAATTAGACTAGATTCTTCGGACACAGCATGTACGGATCGTCCTTGGTGCCTGATCACGGACAAACGCTGCCTTGCGGCCGTTTCGGTGTAGTCAATGGGTATCCGGTACTTCCGTGCCAGCTTTCGCGTTGAACGCTCCATTTCATCGACCCAGCGCTCATGGAACATGATTGTTGTGGAAAGCTTGCCTCAGTCTCGCCGCCATGCCGTGACTTTTCCCTCTCGCAATGGCCGTGACGAATAATATGACCCTGCGAGTTATCAGCATTCCTGTGCATCAACAAACAGATCTCACGAACAGATTGCTCCTCACATGTGCGCTCGTGCTCGAGTACCGGCAATGTGTGACAACACTGAAACACTGAAGTCACCTCCCAAACCTGTAACGGCGACGCACGGACAAGAAGAAGAAGATGATGATGATGGCGCTTCTGGTGACGATCATGATGCGAACAGTGCAGGCTAGAGCTAGAAGCTATCGATGACACTGATCGTCCGTAATCGCGAACATGCATGGGGACATGAACTGTGCTGACGCCCCGGCACACAACCGGAGTAGAAGCAAGCTGATGATCACTTTAGAGCAGATGGAAGAGACAGCACTCAAACAAAATCTGAAAACCCGTCTGACATGTGGGAAGGACAACTCCACGGCCTTGTCATAGACAACTCATGACAACTCCAGACAAGGCACGAGCTGGAACTGGGGGACGCAGCAGCTTGCCGTAAACAACCAATGGCTGCAGCAGGCGCATGTTGCCTCGAGCATGGCGGACTGTCTGCTTGTGACTGGAAAGCGGTGAACGAGCGCTCAACTGCAGGAGAGGTTCCGGAGGCCGAGTGCGACTCATGGAACGTGATTCGCAAGAAGCCTTAGGACATGATTTGCAGCGTCGCACGACCGCTTCCGCTTCTTGCAACGGCATGCAATGGCCACCAAAACCCTCTTTGATCATCACAGGCACGCGTGCGAACGGGCGGGAACCGCAGAGTGTGCGAATACCGGTCGCGAGCCTGTGGACCGGACTTCAGAGATGCCTCAGCGAAGCCGTGCAGCTACGGAGACCTAGAGACGTGTAAAGGAAAGCAAATCTCGAATGGAAAATGCCAACGGTTCGGCCAGGTCTCTCTTGCAATCACGGCCCAGGTTCCCTTCGTAATCAATGCGAGTGTGTTCACCGCACTGGCTTCGGGTGATCTTTGTGCCTCGCAAGCGGTATCCGACCCTGTACCCTGACGTTGCACCAAAATCAGCCGTCCATAACTCGCACCTTGCGCATACACAGCAACCGACCGACGGACCTTCACATGCTTGACTATCTGCAGACTTGTGTTGGGATTGTCCGGCAACAGCCTGTCCGCTGAACCCACTCTCGGGCAGCTGTCTGGACAGACTCGGCTTCCTGCACTTCACCTTGACTCTAGCCAAAGTGTGGTTCCGGAGCACGTAATGGCAGGCTAGAGTATCAGGAGGCATAGGACGAACGCAGAACCTCCGCCATTCGCCGAGCCAACCCAATGGACGAACTGCTCTCAACAATAACGGCCGCAGCATGGTGTAGTGTATCGTCACGTCAATAAACCAGGGAGGAGGCTCATCTGAAGAACAACACGACCCTGAAGCAGACAGAAGGTACGAGCACGCGATCACCATGCTCTGCCGCGAAGGTGCAGACTTTCGAGGATCTCCGCCTTTGAATGCTTGCCACGACCCCCCCCTGTTATGCATGTAGCTTCCATCGGTCAAAGGCTTTTGTTGCACCGCCCCGCCACAGCCCCCCGGCTACATTGCCCACAGACTTCTGGTAGGATACAGGCAGCCGTGCCACCCCGTTGCTGCAGAACGAATCCTGCCATGCAGAGTGTCATTGCCTTCGACCGCAATTCGACTCCTGACGACTCGCCATACGACTCCCCGTACTTCTCTCACAAGGAGATCCGACAGCGATCACAAGAATTCGGACATGTAAGGCTACAGTTCTACAGGTGCCAGCAGCTACCGTGCTTGTCTTGCCTTTGCTATGTTCATCTGCTCTTGGTGAGTGGTGCTGATGATGGATGCTGCCCGGCCTCTTCTGCCAGCCGGTTATGTTCTTCGACAACTTCGAGGACGCCGACGACAGCGCGCATGACAGTAACACTCTTGGGATCGTAGAGCGTTCCAGTGCAGCGCAGTTTTACCCTGGTGATCTCCTTGCACCAAGGCGAGTTCGGTAACAAGTCTTCGGCACTGGAGACTTTAACGAGCTCTGACCACAGTTTGGCTTCCTGGCCACGACTTCAAAGAAGCCAAGCAGCAGCTTCCATACCAAAATCAAGGAAAAGGAAATGCTCCGGTGCAGCATCCGTCTCCCATTGGTTCGCCATACCCGTGCCAGACTCCAGCTCGGCCAGTTGCCGCGACAGCGACGCCTTGGAGGCTTGAGCAGAATGCTCGAATTCTCGCAGCTGTGCCAATATGTGTCTCAGTCAGATAGACTTGACTCGCCTAAAAGGAATACAATACTGGCCGGATCATCCAACCTCCCCCACATCGATTGCAGACTTGGGTCATGTGTTTTGTCTCGGAACGAGGGTGATACGAAGCATCAAACCTTGTGGGTGACATCCCTCATATTCTGAATATTATCCGTATCGCACAGCGAACTGAAGTTCTTGGCCTGGTCGGATGGAGGCTCCAAGTTTTGTGCAGCAGAGCGATAGCTCCGCTTTTGCGAGCTCCAACCTCACGGCGTATAGCGACAGTCTGCACAACTTCTTTCCGGTCCTAGCAGTCCTAGCATCATGCTGCTTACGAACCTGCTGGTAAGGGCATTTAATTTAGGCCTGCAGCGGTCCTGTGGGCAAACGGAGTTCAGCGGACAGTAAGCTGCTGCCACCATCTCGTGAAGAAAATATGCCGTTGAGGAGCTGATGACTCGAAATGGCAGAGGTCCTTTTTCTCGGGCCTTCTTTTGTTCCCCGCTTCCTTTTCCATCAGCCTGACTGGCTCGAATCTTCGCTCGGGAACCTTGACACGAGCTTTTGTCAAGATGCTGTGTACAACGCACAAGACCCGACCCCCCCGACCTTTCTTTGCCGCCTTGTTAATCGTGAAGGTCGTCTTCCGACCTTTGCCAACGAAGTTTGACCACTTCGGGTGCCCAGCCCTAGTCCACAGTCCGGCCCTGCACTAAAAACCGTATATGGCACGGCCTCGATGATTTCTTGAGAAGCCTCCGCAGCCTTCCACGGGCGCTGTACTCTAGGCTGCGAACCAAATCGATATGATGCTCGATGATCGTCTTGATCGGCTCCTGCACGTCTCAAGCATTCAGACTGTCACAGCATCATAACGAAAGGATGGCTGTCCGACTCCTTTCGGTGTCTTTCCATCTTCTGATAAGACTGACAGTGTCGCCTCTCCTGAGACCAAGCGGATGCCACACCTTCTGCTTCAAATTCCGATGAGTCGACTTTGCACTGCCGCTACAACCTGTGGCAGAACCTGTTGAAGGCCCTGCCAGAACTGTCCCGCAGAAGCCAACTGCCCTTCCATCAGCATTTGCTCATAAGCTGATCCGCCGTGCTCTTCTCCTATCTTTGCCCCCTGCTCATGGCCAGGCACTTCCCAATCCATGGAGCAATTCGCGCACATCCTGGAGGGAGCTGCTGGCTTGCTGGACTACATGCGCTTGCGCCGACCTCGAAGAGCACCAGGAGATTCGTTCGTTTGCGTCTTTTGTGAAACTTGTTTGCGTTAAGTCCAGCGACTTAGATCTGCGGGCGCTCATCGCCAAGCCGAGTCCGAGGTCTCAAGAGATCTGCTAGGCCGACGCTACGGCTTGATCCATGTCGCTGGGGAAGCCTTGACAACGAGGGTTTCGTTTGAACCTCGTGCGGAGGACCTCGAGGATTAACTTACAAAACAGATTCCACACTGCTAATCGTCTTTTACAGTCTTCCATCGTCTACCGATGCGATGCCCGATCAACTCACGCTGCAAACAAATTAGCTCTGCTTGGCTCACGCTTTTGATCTCTATGTCGCCCGAAGTACCATTGCAACATACGCAGGCTGATGTTGCATGGCGTGAGGTGCAAGGTGCAAGATGCTGAATCAATCAACAGCCAGAATGTGAAGTAGCACACGGCCTAAACTCTGTATCTGCAGTTCCTTCGCGGCCTCCTACCTCCATGGTCGTGCGGATTCAATCTCTCTGCGCACTTTGTATGCGTGGCGAAAGGTCTTTCTGCATCCAAGGCCTCTTTCTCCCTCTGGCCTGCTTGCAACGGGTTCAGCGCTCACCCGAGCTTCCGTGTCCTGAGCCGGTCCTTTCACATGTAAATCTGCCCGCCGACAACGAACCGTCCTCAAAGCCCGTTGTACAGCGAGCTTCTTGCTCGAATCACCGACCATATGAGCGCGCGGCAAAACTGAAGAGTACTTCCGCGGCTTAGCAACATAGAGTATCGTTTTTTGGTATTTCACGCTATCGCCGGCCAGTCAGGCTGAACGGCATTCTTGGTGACAGTGCATTTCACAACAAATGATTCTTTAACGGTCCGGGACTGGGGCAGAGGCTTCGGTTGGTACTCTGCTACAAACCCGAAGTTGCAGGTTTGGCCGCATTTCGGAGGTCTGAGAAAGGATTTTGTAGGTTGGGCCGTTTTGAAGACGCACGCTGTAAGCCACTTTGCAACAAAGTTTCTCAGCAAAACGGCTTCAAATGCGTGATCTCTGTCGGAGGCATTTTGGGCAACACGCTGCCAAGCCTACTTTTTGCTGCAAGCTCGTTATCGTTACGTTATTGTTTTCGACACTATGTGGACACCCGACCAAAACCTGAAAATCAAGGCTCCGTCGTCTGATCCCTTTACGATGCTGGCCCTCCCATGAAAGCAAACACCTGCAAGGTAGGGCGCGTTTATTCGTTGCATTTTGCCACCGGAAAGCAGCAAGCGATAGCCTTATCGTTTTTGGTCTCTCGCGTTATCGCGGGTCATAGAAACCCAATATCGACCCTTCAGCATATACACGTTATCGCGGCCCACACCAGCGGAGCTCTTACCTGCAACGATCTTCTGCTAATCCCCCCGTAGACAGTCTAGCTCTTCAGAGAAAAACACCTGTCGCTCATGTGTTGGTGATGTTACTGACTCCTTCTCTGAACGGATCTTTGCCCATGAAGTTCTCCTGAAACCCTCTCCGATTCTAGCCAGGTCTCTCTCGCATGTCACCTCGCTCCTGTCCTGTCCAGTCCTGTCTAAACCCGGACTTTTCTTTGCAGGTCCAGTCCTGATTTCCGTTGTTCTGCCTCGGCGCACAGTTGGATCTGCTTCTGCGCATGTGTGCAGCCAGTAGACAGGCAACACAGAATTCGCAGCTTTTGTGTGTGCCAGCAAGACGCCAGCGGCGGCCACACAATCAAAGTGTTTTTTCAGAGCTGCAAGAGTATCGTTGAATATCATTATGACCCTGCCGCTCAACTGTCATCTACTCACGGTCCCCGTCCCTGCTCCTAATCAAACGATGATGACATCTTGTGAGCTAAGCAACATTTTGTCTTTCAGCGTAGCACGGATGTTGCGTGGTGCCTGGCTTGCTGCCTCACCTCGGCGGAGTCATTCCGTGGAGACGAGCCCTTCAAACGAAGCAGCGCCTTATGCATGCCAGCAACCGTCTTCCGACGCAAGGCGGCGCACCAAGCTGGTACGCGAAAGCGAGTGACGAGGCGACTGACCGGAGCAGTTGCCTGAGGTTGACAGAAAATCAGGAAAAGATGCGCCATATTTACTTACAGCATGCAGGCTTTCGGGCGTTGCCTTTGACATGCGAGTCCCTTTACCTAGACATCATTGTACATGTCTCGGGTCCGAGACATGGCGAAGAGCTGTTTTTTTTTCTCAGGTGCTGTTGGTCTCCTCCCGGCTTCCACACCTGGAGAGCACCGGTGGTATCGACCGCATCGTCTGAGGCGTTTCGTCCACTTCTTCCTCAGCTGTACAAAACTGCCCAACGTCTAAGTGCTCCTGCCACCCCAATCCAGATTTCTCGCAGCCATGCTAACGAAAACCTGCGCCAGTATTTGTGTAACTGCTTTGGCGCGCGTTTCACGATGGGCCGATACTTCGTTCGAAATTGAGGGTGCAGACAGGGTTTTCTTCTGCAAAACACCCTACAGGTCTTCTGCGGCAGATTGTCACATGCACTGCATGATGCAGGTCACTCAAACAGTTGACGAGCATCTTCCGAGCTGTCGCTGCTCGATGGCTGTCCATCTCCTCCAACATGCTGCTAGACTTGGGGCAGCGCGTGACAGAAAACTGTGCCGACTGCAGCTCCTCCCACTTCGCCGGCGTCTTCAAGCTCGCGAAGGTCCAGAGTTGAAGTGCCGGCACCAGGAGGACTCTTCGGAGTCGGCGGTCCCTGCGGTCCCTCCCTCGGCTCGTCTTCGAGCTTGCCCCACAGGTCAAGGCCTCAAACAGTCGAAGCTCAGGCGCCACCAAGCGGGCCAAGCATTTTCGTCTCTAATGCCATCGAGCCTTCATCGCTCTTCTGGCCTCTTAGCCCGGCCAAAGACTTCCTCAGGTATTCTTCGAAAGAGCAAATGCTATTCAATGGTAACGGATGTACTTTTGGGTTTGTCTTGCGTTAGCGGCATGAGCCTTCGACCGTTGCGCACTGCATCACAAGGCTACACTGACAAAGGCCGAGGCCACGTGATGTGCTTCTGTCTGCCATGCGAGCTCACGGTCAAACTGACATCATCGAGTTGTGGTGCTACGTAGTGGCGTCATGCAGCATTAGAGCCAACGAATCGTGAGTGTTTTGTTTCGAGCAAAGTGCTTGGAGTCTTCCGGGGAATGCTGACCAGCAATTGAGGCAAGCAGCCCGGCCAAAGGTGAAAAAGTTCTCTTCACGACGCTCGGGCGCTTGTAGCGGCTAATCTCCCTGTGAAGCGTCTGGACCTGAGATCAGCACTTGGCAGGGGTGCCATACTTGCCCCTGAACTGCCGGGATGGTGCCTTGCCGGTTGCAATCTCGGATTCGGTGCAGCGGGCTCGCTCCGTGAGAAGCCTTGACCTCACAAAAGCTGGCATGCACATCCCGGCATGTATTCATGCGCACCAGTATCAGTAAGACTCTGGCAAGGGCTGACCCAGGACACTGCCCTGCCCAGCCATGATCTTGCGCATCATGGCCATATGCGGAGTCCATCGAAGCTTCTTTTCTTGTCCTTCACATGACGAGCCGCTGATCGAAACCTAGCCCGGGCAGAACTTACGAAGATTTGCAAGCCAGGGGCGTTGAACTGTCTCGGTGGGCGTCAGGGACGAGAATGCCAGCTCGCCGGCTGGGCCACCTTCTTCAAGGTGGGTTCCCGATGCATTTCTGTGGCATCAGTGCACATTCGCAGACCCGGGTACACGGACAGCAAGGGGATGAAAGGGGTGGAAAAAAGCGCAAATGGTCTGAAAGGGCTCTCGACATACATTGCAGTCGTCGCTTGCGGCTTCCGATGATGCAGCGAGACGAGCAGAGCTAACGGCAGCACATAAGAAGAGGGGAGCCGCCTTCGCGCCAGGTGCATAACTCCAAGAAGTTGCTCCGCATCGGCATGGTGCATGAGCCCGCACTTTGGCGATGGCTGCGACGCTTGCATCCCGGTCCGATCCGCCAATCATGCAGGAGATCAGCTTAAACTTACACCAGCCCTTCACCACACCTATCTGCAGCTGCTCGCAAGTAGAGATTGCACTTTCATTGCAAGTGGCAATAGACGCAACACTCGTACTTGTTGATCAAGTTTGGACTCTGCTGGCCAACAACTGGTGACAAGGCCCAGACAATAGACAATCCTGCATCCATGAGCCCATGGCTAGGCAGCTGAAGGCTACTGTGTCAGCTGGACCGGGACTGAAGGCTTGCAGAAGAGACCCAGCAGCTTGCTCTGATCATTTTGGGTGCAGGCGATGTTTTGTTCCTTACTCACGGAAACTCCTGCCGAGGCAAGGAATTCCTCATCCGCCCTCCTTCTTCTTTCTCGCATACTCCATGGCCTGGCTCGAGAGCTGCAGGGCGGGGCGCGCGCGCGCGAGCCAGGGCCCTAGGCCTTAGGCCTTGCCGAGCCTTCAACATGGAGTTCGAAACATCCTTGTCGGTGTCATCCCGCCCTGTACGCCGTAGCCGGCGGAAGACGTTTTGAAACGCATCCAGGTGGTCCTGGCTGTCATGCACGTGATACCTGCAGCCGCAGATTGAAGGCAAGACAGTGAAGCACAAGGCCCTCCATCTTCGTGCGGCAGTGTTGCAGCTTGGTCTTGTCTTCTACCCGATCGGATGGAACTTCAGCATACCTAAGTGTCCACTAGCACAGCTCGGCTGGCGTGTCGTTGACCCTCGGCTCATGCACAACTACATTGACAACATGTGCCACTGTTGAATGAGCATCAAGATGCATGCCAGGGCCTTCTTCTGTCGAGCCCAAATGCTGACCTGTGAGCGTGCAGACTCAGACTCACGGCTGCAAAGTTCAGCTCAAGCGGTCAGCAATGAACATCTATGAAAATGGGAACATTGCACCGTCTTCAAGTGTATGACTTCTATGATACGAGTACTTTTACTAGAGGAGTAAAAGCAGCATTGCCACAGTGACTCTCGTCATCAACAGTTCATGCAATTTACCGCTTCTGCATGGTACTGGAACCCACAAAATGACTCAAGCTCGAAGCCATCACAGTACCACCACTGCCACCATCAGCATCGATACCAGCAATGCTCATGACCATCATCATGGTGTCATACTGTGTCAACAAGACATCATGCGTGACATGAGACAATAACCACGGGACCGATTGTGGTCACACTACAGCAATACGGGCAGCACCAAGGAGGAATGTGACAATTCTGTAGGGGGTGGCCAAAACTTTCACAGCACGAACAATATTTGTCAGTCGTACATCAGCTGAGGAGCTGCTGGCTTTTAGCTGCAATCGATTGCTCAGTCGCGAGTCTATGCCTCAGCTGGAACCCTCCCTGCTTGGCCATCACAACGCCCACACTTGCGCAGGATTTTGACGGATTTCAACCAGAGAAGCTGAGGCACTGGAAGCCTGGTCATCCTCAGGTGCCTTTCTGGGCCGGTACTGATGTGAAGTATGCACGCTACTGGTTCAAGCCTGTCCTCCGTGTCCGCAATAGGGAGTATCACCCCCTCAACGGAGCATCTTCCACGATATGGCGTCGCATCTGATGTGGAGGCCTCCGAGACCCTACTGTAGCGGGCTAACGCACAGCAGGTAGTATCTGGTGACATCTTCCTGCTTTACATGCACACCTCGTCCTTCTCATCTCTGCCTGAGCCGGCACTGCGTGCGCACCCTGGCCGGCACCTGTGAGGGCAATCGTCGGACCATCCACGGATCATCAACGACTTCAGGAATTAATACGAATGGAACACCGGCCGAGGCGCCAAAACAGCTTTGGAGGCTTCCTGTGAGGAATTGACCAACGGCCTTGGCAAGACCAACTCTGCAAATGAGAAATCTAAGTCAGAGGCTTGCTTGAAATATCTCTCCTCCCCAAAAGATGCAGAAACTGGCAGAGGCCCAAATCCAGTCTCAGATGCCCAGCGCGCTCGCTGTCCCTGTGGCCACGCCGAGGCGTGAAGCTGCCATCAGCTTCTCATGAATGCAATTATTTTCAAAAGTGTCGTTGTGCTTTGCCTAGTCCCAGTGAGTGCAGTGATGACGACAGTCTTCACCAGATTTTGTTCTCATTTTCACCTGTTTTATCGACGAAATTGAGCACAAAAATCTCCTGGAGACCAACTGCTGCAGAAGCACTGTGGTACTGCATCACGAAGAAGTTTAGGGCTTCGGGTGTCTTCCGCATTGCAGGGCTTCGTGGCAGGGCCAAGATGCCTTTCCAGCCTTATGCACCTGTGGAGCCAAGACTCAAGCCATTCTGCTGCACGTATCTACTATTGCGAGTTTGTGCTGCTGAGTGCTTCGATGCAGGGATCCATCATGTTGGCTGCTGCTGAGGGAGATTAGTCACTGACAGGTACGATGGCTTCCGGCACAGTTGTTTCTGGGGCGGCACACCGAATTTGCGCAGCCGCCACGGGAAATGCAGGTTTTTCCTGCTGCTGCACGATTGCCTTTAATTGTTTGCTGCTGGCTGACGGGGGTTTGCGTGATCGTTTTGCTGCTCCTGCTTGCACTTGCTGAGCGGACAGCGCGGGCTGCTGGCAGACCCAACCAGATCCCAGAAAACTACATTTTCGTACACCTGAGACCACCAACTCAATCGGGGGACTCTCGCACAGTCAGACCAAATCATGAAACAAGTGTTTTCGGGTGGGGTTTTGTCTGCTCACTTCTGCTTCGGCTGGGGACAGCTTGAGGCAGCGGCAGGGCGGCAAAAGGTTCTTGTCGTTACATGTCGTTACTTCTGCCCTGCTGCCATGTCAAGGCTGGGCGGCAGGTGCCAGGCCTGCTGCAGGATTCGAGATTCTTCACCACAGTTCGGGGAAGTGAGGTCTGAAGTATTGAAAAGAGGGGTGTTGGACACACTACCCAATCCTGGGGTGGTTTACAAGTTTCGCTTCAGTTAGAGCCGACTGCATGTCCAACCCACGGTTGCACCACAGAAGTTTGCTTATCGGCAGCATTCCGACACCTTCCGACGGCTTCTGCTTTTGGGCGGCTGCGGCTCCAAGCGTCGTGACGAGGACAAATTCACAAGAGCCACGGCCAAGCGCCTGTTGTGAAATGTTGGCGCTGTGTGAGCACGCCGCTTGTTTGTCTTGTAGGCTTCAAAAGGCCAGCTTCTGGGCATGTATATAGGTAGGTATGTAGGCATGTAGGTAGGTAATGTATGCAGGTACGCGGGTATGTGTGTATGTCTGTATGCATATGCATGTATACATGTAGTGTTTGTGGGCGCTTGCCTGGCACAGAAACATAATAATATAAGACATGCAAAGAAATGTGTGAACGTTTAGATGCGGATGTGAGTCACATCCAGGCAGTATGGACGGCAAACTCGAACCGAGCATCCTGATCATGTTCAGGCCTTGCCACGACCGAGGGCACACTGTTCAAAGCCTGGATCACATCTTCTTGTCGGTGCGACGTCTTTCATGTACACCAGGGGTTCCGCGGCCTGTGTCAACTACATCATACCCAGTCAGGATATGTCTGATTTAGCACATGATTACTGTTCGAACCCTTTGCTGACCCGTGTGGAGCTATCCACCGGCTCATCCATGGCGGCGTCACGGAGTTGCGGATGGCTCTACTGAAACTACTCTTGTACTACTACAATTACTACAACTATTGATAAGAATGTGGGCGTTGAACTGCAAAGCCGGAAATCGGTGAGTTGGATTTAATTTCGACGGAGCTGCGGATCAAGGACCTAGTAAGGACCTAGCACTCGCAAGTGGCTCTTAGTAGGAACTGACTTGCGCAGTGATGTCGAACCTGGTTATCCCTTCCTTCCGCGAAAAGTGCGCGGAAGAGCTGGGAAGCCAGAATGTGCGCGAGAACCGGAAGATCCAATCCCTCCTGAGTTAAAAATGCTTCTGATACCACATAGTCATGGAGCTCTGTTTGTTGCGCGTTTCTGTGCCGTGCGAGCCTTCAGCAAGTGTACTACCCAGAGCACCCTGCTATGCACAAAGCTGGACATGGACTGGCTTCGGGGCCGAAGCATCACTCAGCCGCGTCACCATCGGTGTTTGCCCTGCTCCGCCACTTCGCCGGAGATGAGCTGCTTCCTTGTCTAGCCGGTGGCCGATGTCAGGTTTGCAAGCCCATCCGGCAAGAATCACCTCCGCGCTGCGTGCATGCCTTATTTATAAGGCATGCATGTACGAAGCCAAAACGCTGGTAGAACTGCAAAGGACGCCCGCCACTCCGACCAGCCGTCGCTGTCGGTGCTGTACATGTATTGTACTCCAAAGATGTTCCACTTCCTGCCCAGCTTCTTGCAAGGCCTGACAGTTGTCGACAACGCACTCGAAACCAACACTTCACCCAGAAATCCGCGCAAAGACGCTTCATGACAGCCTCTGCTTCTGCAGACGCCGCCGCTGCAAGACCTCCATGCATGTGTGCATGCAACTGCTCATGTATGTATGAATTTATGCATGCCTGCATCCATGCATGGCAATTTTCTATGTCGCTCTGGTCGGCTTCCACCGACAAAGACTTTACTTGCCTAGGCCGGCTGAGCTGCCGAACCAGACGGAGGCAGATATTCGGTCGCTTGGCCATCCCTGCTAGAAAGTAGCAAGGTTGCAAGTCATCGAGTCGTCACTCTGCCGAGCTGTCCTGTAGTCCCTCGGCTGCTGTTCAGCTCGCCGCACGAGGAAAGGAAGTCGTCAATCGATCACTTTGCCCCGTCAGCAAAACAAGGTCGTCGTACTAGACTTGCTGGATAGTCCCCACTGTCCAGCCCACCACACGAGGAAAGGAAGTCGAAAGTTTTGCCCCGTCAGAAAACAAATCGACATGTATGTATGCACACACACACACATGCAAATATACATGCAGGGGCAGTGAACTAAATTACATGGTCCCGAAACGGTGCCTGCCTCGAAGCAAATGACATTCAGCATGTATCTAGCAATCTCATGAGCAGAGGTTTTGGCCTTCCAGCCCATGCTAGTAACTAGCACGCTTTTCGGGGAGTCGTTGCCTTTCTGAGTGTGCCACGGTTTTTTTCCTTCCTACCACGGGTTTTGGAAGCTGACGTTTCCGACCTGTTGTGAATCGCTTCGTTGACGCATATGCTCGAACATGCTCAGGCAATGCCTGCAAACCACACTCGGGCCCGAAACTTCGATCTCATGTGCGCGATACCCGGCACAGATTCGAGCATGACCTAAAGCAACCGGTAGTACAGCAGCCCAAGCGCAACCAGCCCCTGCTCTAGTCGTGCTGCGAATCGGACCTGTGAAACTCTGAGCTCATCCAAAATGGACCACATGTGCGACCTCTGCATCCGTTCCTTTGAAACGCCTCGCTTGGTGTGAAGGACAGCTTTTTTGTCACTCGTGCTCGACAAGTCAGACGAGGGTCCTTACAAGACTTGGTCTGCTTCATCGAAGCAAGGAGGGAGACCTGTGCGACCTCATGCGTACCTCTGATTATTCACTCACGGATGAGGCCTGCACCGCAGACAAACAGATGCATCACAAATCCCAACAATCATGTGTGCTGCTCTCTCATTGAACCTGTCCCTGAACCAGAATTCTCATGCCCTGATACAGACAATTCCATGCACTTGCCACCAGGAGTGATTCGTTGGTGGGTGTAGCTTAATACATGAATCGCTTCCGGCCGTGCCATGAGGTTTGGTATCAGAAGCTCTTGACTTGTGCAGCTCAATACATGCAGTATGTTGTTTCGGTGTGCCACGGGCTTAGAACCATGAGTTTTCGATTTGTTTGGCTAAATGCATATCATGAATGAACTCTGGGGTTTGGAGCTATGAGCTCTTGACTTGTTTAGCCTGACACCTGAATCATTTCTCGCTTTTTCATTGGGATTCGTTCTATCCTCAAAACTACCCAGCCCGAGAGCACCGAGTTTCATCCCACTGCCAGATACCGAGTTGAGAGGACCCCTGCGCAACCACTTCCAAAACACATATCGACATAGTGAGTCCTTGCCTGCAGCTGGCTGAAACATGCTTGTACCGTTCGCGGAACTTACGGGGAAACAACGAATCCGGCTCCGAGGAGTTGTTGGCTTCTGGGCATGCGTCGCAATGCAAACATGTGCCACTGTGCCCCAAACCAAGTCTACTTTCTTAACGGATATTGCCAGTGTCTCTAGCGATTGAAACTCCTGGCCTGATCGTCCTAATGGGCCGAACATGGTAGTGGTGGTACTTTCTTTGTGTATGTAGTTAAATATGTAAGTAAATGTAAAAAAATATATATATATATATAGATAGATACATAAAACATAAACAGATTTTTCTGTGTATATATACATGTAGGATCAGGCTGAAACAAGGCGTTGACACATACGAAGCAAACCACTGAGACAAAAACGCACCTATCCCCTGAACAGCCGCACCTGCACATCACTCGCGCTGCGGGAAGCAGGTCGGAAAGCCAGATAGTCCTGCTCCTCAGTATATGGTCCGTGGTAAGCAGAGTGGAGGCGCAAAAATACCGTCGTCAAGCAAAGCTGCTTCCAAGTGATCAGACAATTGCCGTATAAACCTCGGCTGCGCTTTCTCAAATGGGGGCACTGCACTCCTATGTCTCATGTTTTCAGAAGGGGGTCTGTGTGGCCCAAGGGTACAGATATGTTCACAGCCTTCAGCATCTTGTGGGATCGTTGGCTTGCTGGATTCTATGCCACAGCAGGTTGCAATGGTTACGCTGATCTGGAAACATGTATTTCACTGTACTGCCAGCAGAGACGCCACGTCATGCTACCGTGCCCGTCTGCCAAGTCACTCCGGATGCAAATCGTCGAACTTGAGAGCCGTAGCACCATCTTCGCACCTAGGCCACACGCACACACTTGTTACGCTAGCCCTTTTGTCTAGAGAATAGATGCGGGCCCCCACACTAGTTCAAGCGCGAGCTCGTCATCACCTTGCGCCAGGTGGTGCTTAATCTCCCCACACTGCCGGGGCTGGTTTTCACCCTCACCCCAGCTCTAATTTGACATAAAGACACATACAAACACACACATACATATCTATATATCTATATATATATATATATATACACATATACGGCCCTCACATTGCGCAGCGCAAATGTGCGCACAAATTTCAAATTGCGCACCAACCTCCACGAAAACGACGTGGCAACGAAAGGCCAAGTAGAATGCACCCAACGCAAAAACGAAAGAGCTCGACCACTGCCATGAAGGGACAAACGCAACATCACTATAGTGACATCAGATTCCCGCTGCGAAGAAAAAGTAACAGGAGCTAGCCACGGCTAGCAGAAAGAAGCAGGTTCAGGACAGGAACGAGGTTCAGCAGACTCAGTCCGATGCGACGGGTAACTCGAAGGTAAATCATGCGCAGGAAACCTGGCTTTTCCCCGCCTGAGCCCGGCCCCTGGCAGCACTGAAGCAACGGCCACCAAGCCATGACAGCTGTAAGAGCCTATCGCTGCAGCCATACATGTTTCACCCCACATCACTAAAGTTCAAGTTTCTCTGCAATTGCTCAGCAACATGTGCGTTCAGGCCGATTTTGCAACCTCTCGCCCCCAACTCATGCACCACTGAATTCGACTGGCTCGTGCCTTCCCGTCAAAACGATCAAAAGAGGCTTGGGCTGCGAAACAAATACTCGTCCGACAGAGTACTGACTGTAGCTGAAGACGTCGTTTGATTCTGAATCTTGTGCCCAGCCATGGAGAAGCCACTAGCACTAAACGGAGCAGCAGCATGCAGCTCGAATGCTCGATGATCCATCAAGTCGCGTGAAGCCGGACCTGCGGAGATTAAACGGAAAACGTCCAGCCAATCGACTGAGGAATTACCTTTTCCAGGCAGATCCAGATGCGCACCTGCTGGGGCCAGTAGTGCTGTGGTATGACCATAATCGGTCTTGTGGTTAATGGCTGATGTCACACATCATGTCTCATGATCATGGACACAGTCTGACACCATGATCATGGCCATGCGCAACAATGCCGATGCTGATGGTGGCGGTGGTGGCGGTGGTGGTAGTGTGTTGACTACGAGCTTCAGCCATTGCGGGTGCAAGTGCCATGCAGGAGCCATAGTAACTCCACTGCTACTGTGTGAACTGTTGATGGCGCGAGCCGCTGTGCCAATACTGCCGGGCCAGTACTCCTTTAGTAACAGTACCCGTATCATAGAAGTCCTACACTTGAAGACGGTGCCACGCTACATGATGGGCTATCACACTTTGCATGCTTCAAAAATGGAATCCACCATATGTGCAGTGTGCTGCGAGCAACAAGAACAGAAATGCGACAATCCTGAAGGTGGTCTTAATTTCACAGCACGAACATCAGCTGACGAGGGGCTGCTAGCTCTTAGCTGCGAGAAGGAAGAGGTGTGCATGTAAACCACGAAGATGTCACCGGATACTACCTGCCGTGTGTTAGCCCGCTACAGTAGGGTCTTGGAGGCCTCCACATCAGATGGGACGCCATATCGTGGAAGATGCTCGGCTGAGCGTGATACTCCCTATTGCGGACACGGAGGACAGGCTTGAACACAAGCGTGCATACTTCACATCAGTGCTGGCCGAGAAAGGCACCTGAGGATGACCAGGCTTCCGGTGCCTGAGCTTCTCTGGTTTGTTTAAACCCGTCAAAATCTTGCGGCAGGTGTGGGTGTTGTGATGGCCAAGCAGGGAGGGTTCCAGCTGAGGCATAGATTGTCGCGTGAGCAATCGATTCTCCCTGAGCCGACACTGCGTGCGCACCCTGGCCGGCACCTGTGAGGACAATCATCGGACCATCCACGGATCATCAACGACTTCAGGAATTAATACGAATGGAACACCGGCCGAGGCGCCAAAACAGCTTTGGAGGCTTCCTGTGAGGAATTGACCAACGGCTTTGGCAAGACCAACCCTGCAAATGAAAAATCTAAGTCAGAGGCTTGCTTGAAATATTTCTCCTCCCCAAAAGATGCAGAAACTGGCAGAGGCCCAAAGCCAGTCTCAGATGCCCAGCGCGCTCGCTGTCCGTGTGGCCACGCCGAGGCGTGAAGCTGCCATCAGCTTCTCATGAATGCAATTATTTTCAAAAGTGTCGTTGTGCTTTGCCTAGTCCCAGTGAGTGCAGTGATGACGACAATCTTCACCAGATTTTGTTCTCATCTTCATCCGTGCCGTATGCACCTGTGGAGCCACGACTCAAGCCTCTCTGCTGCACGCATCAGAAAAACGCTACTATTGCGAGTTTGTGCTGCTGACTGTTTCGATGGCTTGCTCGTGCTGGGAGACAAGTGTTAGTCTCAGTTGTTTCTGAAGGAGCAAGACGAATTTTCGCTGCTGCAGCTTTGTTGCCGGGGCTTTGTGTGATCGTTTTGTTGCTCCTGGCACTATCTGGCACTTGCTGAGCAGCCAACGAGGACACCAAGTCAATCGTGGGACCCGCGCGCAGTCAGAAGCATCAGCCATCAAGCATGTGTTCATTCCTGCACTTTCAGCCATGTCAAGACTTGCTGGGCGATCGTGCAAGGAAGGTACCACGCCTGCCACACGAGTCGAGATGCTGGACCACACTTGTTTACATTAGGAGAATGTTTTTTGAAGTGCTGACGATCAGGGTGTTCGACACGACTGTGCACGCCAACAAGGACGATGCATGCTCCCGCCACCCAGGGGCCCAGCCACCCAGCCCCCCAGCCGCACCCCACACATCCCCAAAAACAAAGCAGACAACTCAACATGCAACGGTGCGAGATACACAGTCCCTTCGCTGCAACTTGGGCAGCATCCTTCAGGACACACGGCCACTCACTGAGCAGACGGGGAGTCTAGCTCAGATTTCGGAGTGCTGCCATCATCTGAGGTTGCTTCTTCTGATTGCACAGGGAATGCCGCCCACAGCTGCTTCAGGCAAACCTCGTCGCAAACCAAGCACCTCACGACGTCAGGGCGGAACCTGCCGAGCAAGCAAACGGCAAAGAGCGCGATGCCGAATGTGATGGGCCCGCCATGACTCAGCATCGGCGCCAAAAGTGGGATGCCAAGTAGAAGCCAACAGATTTGGAGGGTGCCGATTAGCACGTTCATCCACCAGTCCATCTTGCCGCAAGCACCCCTGAAAACTGATAGGTACAACTGCGTAACCGAACACCATTGGAAATCGTCAGTTCCCTGAAGCGGGACCCTTGCCTAAACGCGACTTTTTGAAGACTTGTTTGTACATGTCAACCACTGCATGTTCTTTGCAAGCATTCAGGCATGAGCAAAGCAGCATACATCAGACAGTTGATCAGCTGGCATGCTGCAAACGGCCACGAGATGCCACGAATGTATGCCACAGTATATTTTGCTACGAATGAGCAATTGGGCTTCGACAGTTGCACTTAACTCGACTGTCAATGAACAGCATGGGCGCGAATGTTCCACACTCACATCGAAGCTTGTCTTCTTCAGGGCTGGTTTCGAATGAAGCGTCATCCGCCCAATCTGGCCCGAATGCTGCCTTCGCATACACCTACGACGTTCGGTCCTACGGCCCTACGACCATCCTTCTCAGCATCTGGAAGTTCACGGAGCTCATCGACATGGCGCTGACGCCGCACGTTGAGGCCATCGATCATGAGATCCCCACATGCGATCGTCACCGGTCGCGGAGCAAGCTCAACACAACGACAACATCTCATCACGCTCTAGTCGGCTGACATGGCACTCGCACTGGCCCAATTCCACATGTTCTTCACGTTCTTCATGATTGAGTCCTCAACCGCAGCATCTATGTGGTCAAAGACGTAGAAGGCCCACCAAGTAGAACCGAGCTTCCACATATGCACTGCAGTTTGCGCTGTCCACCTGGTGTAGCAAAGCATGCCCTGCTTCGCATGTCTCGTATTGTGAGCTATGCGCTGGAAGACGCTGCGATGCATGTCGTACAAGTGTGGGAAGGGCTCACAGTAGACCATGCAGCGACAGCCGTAAAAGTAATCGGCATCGTTCAAGCAATCCATCGCCAGCCAAGTCAACACTTGCTCTGCACAGTGTGCTTTGAAGTCAGTGTCGTGAATGCAAGTGAAGCACAACAGCATCACATCGAAGGTCAACTGCCAGAGCTCGCCGCTCTGTTCGGCATGCTTAACTGCTTCCGTAACAGCACTTGGGTTCGCGTGCCACCAGCGGCCAAGCGCAGCAGGATGGAACAACCGCCGGAAACCTCGGGAAAGTGATGCACTCCGAAACATTGCCACAGCCAGCATGTCACAGAAGTATCCACAATTGTGGGCACATCGAAACGCACCACTCACTGCAAATGCTGCTGCAAACCCCCCGCGGCCTTCGTAGGATGCTCGAAGCTGCTCATCAATCTGCATCTTCTGGTCCCCGCCCAAGGATTCCATTCGAAAGAGTTTCACTTTGCCCAGGTGAGTACACACCAAACTTTTGTACAGGTCAGTCCCCTCTGGGAGAGTATCTGCACGAAGTCGGTGGCAAGCCATGTAGGTGTCAGGCCTCATCTACTGACTTGCAAATCAGTCTTGGAAGGTGTTCAAGTGGCCGAGCCTGCGCTGGGTAACAGCTACCAGGTGCTCCACGAACACCTGATACATGTCAAAGTTTGATGCAAGCTGGTGTAGGCATAAGCTCTGACGAGGGATGCTGGCCTTGGTGTTAGACAGCTCTCGGCAGCTCACCCGGAACTGTGTGAAATCTGGCACCTGAGCCGTGGTTCAGCAGTGGGGCCAGCACCAACAGTCTCTAGCATGTTGTCTTGGTTCCAAGTTGCATCGAAGTACTCCGAAATTTGGGGCATCAGTTGCCTGCACCCGACGGACCCTTCACGGTCTACATAAATAGTGCTGACATTCAACTCCTGAATCGGGCTAGTAGCCATGGAAACTCCAGTCGTTGGGTGACATCGCCGAGCTTCTCGAGGCATGAGGGCACTTCCAAGACCTGACTCACTGGATCACATCGCCTTGTGCTAGCGCGCAAGGGCAAGCACAGAACCCAACCGTTGGGATCCGAACCTGTGCTCCGATTGCCTCAAGCTCAGGCATGCATTCGCAAAAGCTGCGAAACCTGGATCCCAAGAAGAGCTTGCGCCTGATCGCCAAAGTCGATTTCACCAGCATCAACATGCTCGCAGGGCGCACAAGCCTGAGCAGACCCAACGACGTCACCACTTGAAGTGAGGGAACTGGCTGCATCTGTTGAAGGGCCGGGCGATAAAGTTGTACACAGCAGAGAACATGTCGTAGATACCTTTGCGCATATGGTTTGGAAACTCCACATCAGATACATCGTGCAAGTTGCAAAACAGTAGAGCATCACCAAGTCGATCGCCGAAGTGGTCGCCCATGCCACCAGATACTACGCCGCAGTCTTTGCTGCTGGATGGAGACGGGGAATGCTGCCACAAGGAAATGACTTGAGAGTGAACGGCGGTCAAGTAGGGACAGTTCTGACATGGCCTGAAACGCTGGGAATCGTCAGGATCCCTGGCTGCGGACACATTGCATGAAATCCTAAACATGGATCCAATGTATGTCATTAAACCTTCACAATTTTAATGCCCAAACAAGCATGGTTGCCATGGTAATTTGGACCCGGTATTGACCCATTGATGCTTGAGCTCTTGCTCATGAGACTCATGAGACGTTGTCGCTGAAACCAGAACTTCCGACCCATCGCTTGATTGGAGTTAGATATCATGCGCTTGACAACAGTGAAGGGAACATTTTTTACGATCTCAAAACACATAAGGGACAGCCAATGGCTTTGTTTTCAAGATCGCGAATTTCACTGGAAACTGTTTGCTGGCCTCAAGCGAGACTAGCAAATGACTTTTGCATTTACGGCTTGTACTGCAGTCCATACTCTCAAAAGGATCCTGAAAGCAACATCGTCATCATGCACTATTGCACTATGCGCCGCGTCCTGAGGCGCAACGACAAGATTTGCGAGCACTGGCATCAAGTCAAGCAGACCCAAACGAGTTTCAAACCATAGTTATTATCCACACATCCTGGGATGTTGGCCAAAGGGTCATCATGGCAGCACGTTTAGTTGAAACTTGTTTCCAATTAACTTCAAACTGGCGCCCGCGTCTCCAACCACATGCTCAGAACGCTGCACTGCAACTATCAAAAACCAAAGCACCTTTTGCAAACTTGACTTAACAGATTTCTCGAAAAAAGTAGACTCAGACTCCCGGAAGGAACCTGGATGATGGGCATGTTCATCGAAAAATTAAATGAACAGAATCTAATCGCAACCCTGCGTTGGACTGAGGACTCTTGATTTGACCGGTTGAGACATCGTTACAACACGCCGGCTGCAAATGCTCGGCAGATCGCAGTTAAGCCCTGCATGGCTCCCATTGCACGCTGAGCATGAAGGCTGGGTGTGTAGCCATATCATGTGCAATAGATTTGCTGCGTGAGTTGGTTCACACGTGATTGCATTGGGGTATAGCAATGAGTTACCAAACAGCAGTTTCGCTTGCATGTTGCTTCGGCACCAGCCTAACGCACAAACTGAATTGCTCCCTCCCCTGCAGCCCGAAAGTTTCGAGCTGTTTGCGTTCCCCCCTTCATTTTACCTGCTTTTTTCCGCCCTGGCCCCTGCCCCCCTCCCTTTTCCTTCTGTTTTTCGCCCCCCCCCCCCACCCCCCCCCCGCCTCCCTCTGCTCTCCTCCTTACCACTCTCTTTCTGCCCTTCTGCTGCCCCCTCCCTCCCACTTCTGCATCCGCTCTGCTCTTTCGCATTACAGAAGCAAGTCCGAGGCGGGCGGCAGCGTTAAAATTACAATGCCAGCTTTGTTCAACATCTTGGAAGGGAACTCAGCCAAACCTTGCGTATCAAATGTAGGCAAATTCTGGAGCCATAACGGCCGTCAGACATAGACACGACGCGAAGGAAACTGGGGAAATTCGAAAGTCCAACGTATTATCACTCCAGGAACTTGTCAACACTCTGTGGCACGTGGGCCCTCTTGGAAGAGCTTGGAATGCCAAGCGGCCAAATGGTCAATGCACATGCTGTCTACAAATCATAGCAACTTCCGTTGGCAGCCGATTCAAACCAATTATTTCACGTGCACCCCAAACGTCTTCTAGTTTCGTGTTCGACTATTTGTATCTTTCCGCAGCTGGGGCTTTCTCTGCAAAGAGTTTGTCTGTCGCTTCTGCGAAACTCATGCAAGCACCCCTGAAAACTGATAGGTACAACTGCGTAACCGAACACCATTGGAAATCGTCAGTTCCCTGAAGCGGGACCCTTGCCTAAACGCGACTTTTTGAAGACTTGTTTGTACATGTCAACCACTGCATGTTCTTTGCAAGCATTCAGGCATGAGCAAAGCAGCATACATCAGACAGTTGATCAGCTGGCATGCTGCAAACGGCCACGAGATGCCACGAATGTATGCCACCGTATATTTTGCTACGAATGAGCAATTGGGCTTCGACAGTTGCACTTAACTCGACTGTCAATGAACAGCATGGGCGCGAATTTTCCACACTCACATCGAAGCTTGTCTTCTTCAGGGCTGGTTTCGAATGAAGCGTCATCCGCCCAATCTGGCCCGAATGCTGTCTTCGCATACACCTACGACGTTCGGTCCTACGGCCCTACGACCATCCTTCTCAGCATCTGGAAGTTCACGGAGCTCATCGACATGGCGCTGACGCCGCACGCTGAGGCCATCGATCATGAGATCCCCACATGCGATCGTCACCGGTCGCGGAGCAAGCTCAACACAACGACAACATCTCATCACGCTCTAGTCGGCTGACATGGCACTCGCACTGGCCCAATTCCACACGTTCTTCACGTTCTTCATGATTGAGTCCTCAACCGCAGCATCTATGTGGTCAAAGACGTAGCAGGCCCACCAAGTAGAACCGAGCTTCCACACATGCACTGCAGTTTGCGCTGTCCACCTGGTGTAGCAACGCATGCCCTGCTTCGCATGTCTCGTATTGTGAGCTATGCGCTGGAAGACGCTGCGATGCATGTCGTACAAGTGTGGGAAGGGCTCACAGTAGACCATGCAGCGACAGCCGTAAAAGTAATCGGCATCGTTCAAGCAATCCATCGCCAGCCAAGTCAACACTTGCTCTGCACAGTGTGCTTTGAAGTCAGTGTCGTGAATGCAAGTGAAGCACAACAGCATCACATCGAAGGTCAACTGCCAGAGCTCGCCGCTCTGTTCGGCATGCTTAGCCAGCGTCGTAACTGCTTCCGTAACAGCACTTGGGTTCGCGTGCCACCAACGGCCAAGCGCAGCAGGATGGAACAACCGCCGGAAACCTCGGGAAAGTGATGCACTCCGAAACATTGCCACAGCATGTCACAGAAGTATCCACAATTGTGGGCACATCGAAACGCACCACTCACTGCAAATGCTGCTGCAAACTCCCCGCTCCCCGCGGCCTTCGCAGGATGCTCGAAGCTGCTCATCAATCTGCATCTTCTGGTCCCCGCCCAAGGATTCCATTCGAAAGAGTTTCACTTTGCCCAGGTGAGTATACACCAAACTTTTGTACAGGTCAGTCCCCTCTGGGAGAGTATCTGCACGAAGTCGGTGGCAAGCCATGTAGGTGTCAGGCCTCATCTACTGACTTGCAAATCAGTCTTGGTAGGTGTTCAAGTGGCCGAGCCTGCGCTGGGTAACAGCTACCAGGTGCTCCACGAACACCTGATACATGTCAAAGTTGATGCAAGCTGGTGTAGGCATAAGCTCTGACGAGGGATGCTGGCCTTGGTGTTAGACAGCTCTCGGCAGCTTACCCGGAAATGTGTGAAATCTGGCACCTGAGCCGTGGTTCAGCAGTGGGGCCAGCGCCAGCAGTCTCTAGCATGTTGTCTTGGCTCCAAGTTGCATCGAAGTACTCCGAAATTTGGGGCATCAGCTGCCTGCACCCGACGGACCCTTCACGGTCTACATAAATAGTGCTGACATTCAACTCCTGAATCGGGCTAGTAGCCATGGAAACTCCAGTCGTTGGGTGACATCGCCGAGCTTCTCGAGGCATGAGGGCACTTCCAAGACCTGACTCACTGGATCACATCGCCCTTGCGCGCTAGGGCAAGCACAGAACCCAACCGTTGGGATCCGAACCTGTGCTCCGATTGCCTCAAGCTCAGGCATGCATTCGCAAAAGCTGCGAAACCTGGATCCCAAGAAGAGCTTGCGCCTGATCGCCAAAGTCGATTTCACCAGCATCAACATGCTCGCAGGGCGCACAAGCCTGAGCAGGCCCAACGACGTCACCACTTGAAGTGAGGGAACTAGCTGCATCTGTTTAAGGGTCGGGCGATAAAGTTGTACACAGCAGAGAACATGTCGTAGATACCTTTGCGCATATGGTTTGGAAACTCCACACCAGATACATCGTGCAAGTTGCAAAACAGTAGAGCATCACCAAGTCGATCGCCGAAGTGGTCGCCCATGCCACCAGATACTGCGCCGCAGTCTTTGCTGCTGGATGGAGACGGGGAATGCTGAACATGGATCCAATGTATGTCATTAAACCTTCACAATTTTAATGCCCAAACAAGCATGGTTGCCATGGTAATTTGGACCCGGTATTGACCCATTGATGCTTGAGCTCTTGCTCATGAGACTCATGAGACGTTGTCGCTGAAACCAGAACTTCCGACCCATCGCTTGATTGGAGTTAGATATCATGCGCTTGACAACAGTGAAGGGAACATTTTTTACGATCTCAAAACAGATAAGGGGCAGCCAATGGCTTTGTTTTCAAGATCGCGAATTTCACTGGAAACTGGATTTGCTGCGTGAGTTAGTTCACACGTGATTGCATTGGGGCATAGCAATGAGTTACCAAACAGCCGTTTCGCTTGCATGTTGCTTCGGCACCAGCCTAACGCACAAACTGAATTGCTCCCTCCCCTGCAGCCCGAAAGTTTCGAGCTGTTTGCGTTCCCCCCTTCATTTTACCTGTTTTTTCCGCCCTGGCCCCTGCCCCCCTCCCTTTTCCTGCTGTTTTCCCCCCCCCCCCCCCCCCGCCTCCCTCTGCGCTCCTCCTTAGCACTCTCTTTCTGCCCTTCTGCTGCCCCCTGCCTCCCACTTCTGCATCCGCTCTGCTCTTTCACATTACAGAAGCAAGTCCGAGGCGGGCGGCAGCGGTAAAATTACAATGCCAGCTTTGTTCAACATCTTGGAAGGGAACTCAGCCAAGCTTTGCGTATCAAATGTAGGCAAATTCTGAAGGCCATAACGGCCGTCAGACATAGACACGACGCAAAGGAAACTGGGGAAATTCGCATGTCCAACGTATTATCACTCCAGGAACTTGTCAAAACTCTGCGGCACGTGGGCCCTCTTGGAAGAGCTCGGAATGCCAAGCGGCCAAATGATCAATGCACATGCTGTCTACAAATCATAACAACTTCCGTTGGCAGCCGATTCAAACCAATTATTTCACGTGCACCCCAAACGTCTTCTAGTTTCGTGTTCGACTATTTGTATCTTTCCGCAGCTGGGGCTTTCTCTGCAAAGAGTTTGTCTGTCGCTTCTGCGAAACTCATGGCAGCCGGACAGCCGTTTTTTTTCACACCCGGCTCCGCAAGTAATTAGCACGGGCAGCGCCACGTGCGGCTAGGCCCTTACAACACGGACATGTGGCGAAGCGGAGCCCACCTACCAGATCCTACCGGTATCATCCCGAACACCCTCATGCCACCCAAAGTGGCTGAAACGGAGAAACCAGCGCACCTCTGAAAGGTACGCCACGACGCCTTGCCCCTTGCCGCTGCCGTGTTCGGCGGGCGGGACAAGTCTAAAACGGAGCATCGGCACCGCAGAGGGTATCCGTACCTCCTTTGATGTAAACAGCTTGTTTGCGATCACTATTGCTATCACTCAATATTCACAGCACTGCCCAGATGCTAATGGCAGTTCATCACGGCTGTTTGCATTCTACGGACAATGCCCCTCCTCAGCTTCTCAGACTGCAGCTGCTGTGCTTTGGAGCCAACCGGCCCGCAGTCCTCAGCTGCAAACAGAACCACCCGGGAAAGGAAGCGTGCACGGCAATCCGGCGACCGCGTGACACATGCCAGGTCTCCGACAGGAAGAAAGAAGCCGCTCAGCAGATTCACTCCTGTGTGCAGTGTTGGATCGACCGGCTCCGGAAGATGGTTCCTGGGATGGCAATGCAAATCAACTTCCGGTCCCGCTGTGTCCACTGTCACGGACACTGCCGAGATTCAGTGGCATAGGCACTGAGTCAGAGCCTTCCTTCAAGGTCTCACAGCGTGGCTCTCCAGGCTTTACAAAACTCAGCCTACCTGGTCGTCATGATCCGTGGTGTTCGGTGCTTCTTCACTCGACAGCACCGAGCTCTCCTCTGTCGCTTCCTCCAGCAAAGAAGCCGCTCGGGGCGCGAGGTGAAACTCTTCGCAAGATGCAGTCGGCAAGCTGTGGGCGCAGTCCTCTTCTCGGGAGGAGCCGCTTGTAGTCTCCTGCAGGAACTCCTGCGCGTATACAAAACGACTGTGAGGGACAAGCTGCACGATGGGAAGCATCCTCGTGTTCCTTTCCTTGGATCCGGAGCATGGTCTGTCGGCCCTCTTCCAGGCGCTCCAAGTGTAGTTTCTGCAATGACAAGGCAAGCCGAGGCAGGCAGCTGAAGGTGTGGATGTATTTGATATGCTTTCTCTATGTCCATGCAGGAAGGCACGCTGCCTGCAGCTGCTTGTGCTGGTCGTTACACTTCTCTTTCAAGCGCTGGTTCTCCTTCAGGAGCTTGTGATAATGGGTGCTTGAGCTGCCTCTGTTCCGGATTAGGCCCGCCTCATCCAAGCGCATTCCGTGAGTCAGGAGCTTGCGGTAGCGGCGCTTCAACTCGTTCTTCTCCTGCACCGGGCCCTTCCCCCTCATTTTACAAGACATTCTGCACGTATTCTCAAAAACCACCGAAACATTTGCAATCTTCGAGCCTCCACAAGCGCTCGAACTTGTTCATCGTGCTTCTGTGCGCTCTTGGCGAGCTCCAGTTCCAGCTGCTCCCTTGGCCGGCAGCATGTTTCGCTGGAACAAGCATATGAATCTGAATTCCGACAGTCCTCAGCCTAAACTGGCCCAGGGGCACTCTCGTCCCGCGTCCGAGAGCCTCGACTATATCCAGAAGGCGTGTAACTTTGGCCTCCGCTTCGATCCTGGCCCAAGCGCCGTGCCCAAGAGGTGTGGAAAGTGGCGGCTTCGACTTCCAGGAATACTCGCCTGCGCGCAGTCTCCTCGTCCAGCTTGTCTTTCAGCCTTTTGAGATGCTCGTCACGGCGCTTTTCACCGCATTGTTGTCGCACCAGGATATCCATGCACTGGCGGTGGCCTACAGTGCACAGACGTGTTGAGCAACTCGAGGTGTACAGGACAGGGAAGCGTCTCTCGCGTATAAATAAACCGACAGTCGACCTGCGGCGTTCCTGATTGCAGCCTCAAGCGCGGGAACGCCACCCCGACATCGAACCCTCGTCCTCAGCAAAGGCTTGCTCCAGATCTTGGGCTGATGCAAGGTGAGCTGCTTCCATGTTTGCCTCGGCGGCTCAGGCGTACTCAAGAGGTAGGCAAGAAGGACTCCTATAGACCAGGTCGTAGACAAACGCAAAAAGACCTCGCGCTCTCAGCACGCCACTTCTGCTTTTTGATCTTCCGGCTCAGCGGGCGGCGTCCTCTCCATCACAGACCTCTCATCGACCAATGAGCCGACCAGATTGCTCGGATGGTAGGCAGACCTGCATTCTCCAAACAAACCAACTCCGCCCAGGCACTTCAGTTGGAGTTGGAGTGCCGTGGTCCGTCTCCAGAGCCGGGCAAGCTGCTGCAAGAGGAGCAGGCAGTCTAACTCCGCGACTCAAGCTTTCTCTGCAAAGAGTGTGTCTGCGCTTCTGTGTGGCAGCCTCTTCGAGTGGCTGATACTACCAAATCATGGGGATCTCCAGGCACCACGGGCCTACGAAATTAAGCCTTGAAACTCTGAATACGTCTCCAACGCCCAATGCTTACGACTGGAGTGCAGGACACTTCCGCTTGAAGTCTGTCAATGCCGACTGTTTCAGGTTCAAAGAAGCCAGCGAAATGTGAGCCTTGCCCCTGGTTGCGTTCCAAAGCTTGAAAGGTACATCTATGCCTGTCTGATGGCTTGTTTACAATTCTCATAAGCAAGTTCTACTGACAGCCTTCATTGCACACACACCACTCCAATATCGAAGCCAGCCGAATGCGCGCACTGTAATTCCAACCAGCAAAGAAGGTGCCTTTTTTGAAACCGGACTTGATGACTGCCAGCACTGCCCTCTGCTGCTCTTCAGCCGAGGCCCGAAAACCGCAACACCGCATCATTCCACTCCGAAGAGCAAGCACTCCAAGTAACGACCACCGAATGTCGATGCCACATCTCCCTGATTACACGCGGAATGTCCAAGAGCACACAATCCTGAATGTCCTGATGCACCTGCACGTTCAGGACAGTTCTACACCACGCAACACCAAAAGGCTACGAGGCTACTGCGAAGCTACAAAGCGGAAGCAAAAGTCGACAGTGGCTTCACTCGCACTTCTCTCCTTTTTCGGCTTGCCGGAGTACGACTGCTCTGCAGGTTGAAAGCTGCTCTGTGAAAGTTCCGGGGTCTTTGACCTTCCGGATCGAAAGCTGAAGCAGCGGAGCAGTCGAAAAGCCCGTATCGTTAAGCATTGATAGGAAGAAGAACAGCAAAGTGTACAAAAGCCAGCAGGAAAGCGAAAAGCTGGACTGTATGTGATAGCGGGCTGCGACGTAAAAGCTCCCGGTGCTGAAAGCAAGCCCCCAAAAGGTGTGGGCGGGCGGGAAAGTTTTAGAAAGCAAGCTGCTGTTGCGTGGTGTATGCTTGAACCCAAGCGGGGCAGCGGGGTAAGAACTGCCGAAACAACCCTGAGTAAACACAGGAACCGTTCAGGACAGTTCTACACCACGCAACACCAAAAGGCTACGAGGCTACTGCGAAGCTACAAAGCGGAAGCAAAAGTCGACAGTGGCTTCACTCGCACTTCTCTCCTTTTTCGGCTTGCCGGAGTACGACTGCTCTGCAGGTTGAAAGCTGCTCTGTGAAAGTTCCGGGGTCTTTGACCTTCCGGATCGAAAGCTGAAGCAGCGGAGCAGTCGAAAAGCCCAAGCACGAAACTGGCAAGCCGAAACCTCGCAAGACGCTCTAGAAGCCAAGTGGAGAAGTGAGGTGAGGAAGCTTCAAAGCACAGCTACTTGCGCTTATTGGAGCCTCGGTTTGTCGGGCCCAATCTGGTGGCTGAAGGAAGCTGCCACTTCAAAAAGGTATCAGCTGGAAAGAGCTTCACTTGAAAGCGGATCTGCCAGAACTCAGAGAGGTAAAGCTCAATGCGGTTTGATGGCAGAAACTTGGCCGGAAGTTCTGCGCAGCCGTCCCACCGCGAAAGCAGGTCTGCATCGTCGTTCTTTTCGCCAGCAATGTGGCTGCAGTCCAAAGTGACACCGGTAATGGAGCTCCACATCGAAAGCTTGCGAACGAAAAGATTAAGTGGTACTTTGGAGGTGTAAAGTTTGTTACACACCGATTCAGCGCCACTATTATCGCTCAAAGCTGGTAATTTCAAAGCCAAGCGGCCAGAACCATGGGCTTTCCAGAAAGCGAGAAGAACGTAGCACTGTGCCAACGTCTCATAGCTGGAAATGTCCAAGTTGGCGTCAGGCTGCATTGGCAGACCGAGCTCCAGGAAGTCCTGCACGGTGTAGCGATGCGAAAACCAAAGCAGGCGGCCACATGGGAGAAGGAGCCATCCCCCGACGCCGCAGTCGTTGCCTTTGCCGAAGGCATCGGCTGCTGATTCCACTGAGCTCGTAGGTGGTGGTCTAAGCGGCCGTGGACGCCAGTCCCTGGAGCTCAAGTGGGCAAAGAAAGAAAGTGTTTCTCTGCTGGATTCTGAGAGGCGTCGCTTGGATGAAGTGGGGTCCGTAACCCGAAGCCACATGCGTTTGGTGCTTACCGGGACCAAAGCGAGATCAGCCTTGCTGTGCAATGTTTTGTGGCGAGCTGACAACAAAGTGGACCCTTCTGAAATGCTGGTGCCCGGCGGTTTACCAGTGAAGCGGAGCTTGTCGTCCAAGTATGTATGAATACCTGGCCAAAGGCATGGGCTGATGCTTACGTTCGTCCCAAGTGGTCTATGCATGTCATCGTAAAGTGTGCACAACCAGGGTCGTAAAGCAGGAAGCCCATGCAGAATCCACTGGAGGAGACCGAGAAGTTTGTCAAGCTGTTTGCGGCTGACAAGTCGGTGCCGAAGGCATTCCTCCACCTGGGAAAGCAGCTTCAAGCGTTTGGCGTCGGGAAGAGTGTAACAGCCGGCATGGAAATCTAACTGCCACCCTATCCAAGTTATAGAAGGGCCCATCTGTAGTTTGCGCCAGCTAAGCGGTATATTGAAGCAGGAGCAGAAAGCCAAAACCAGGGAAGCGCTGAGGGGTAGTGCGCGAGCGTTTTGCCAAAGAAGCAGATCATCTACGTATAACATGAGGACATGGGCTATCCAAATAAGTAGATGTAAGCAGCGCACAAAGAAGCCTCCCAAGCGGGCAAACCAGTGGCTTGAAAAAGTGGCCCCGAAGGGACAGACACGGTAAAAGAAGAGGCGGTCCTGCTGTCTGAGGCCAAGCAGACCTCTGTCTTGCTCCCGCACAAGTGATGTTTTGTGCGCTCCCTTAACATCTAAGCTGAAGCCGGAAGCGGGCTCCGCATCCTCGCGCGGCGGGAAAGCGGTCTGTATATCCTGAAGGCAAGGTAGGGAGAACTGTTCTGGTACATCGCAGTTCTGGTTGGTGTTGCAAATGCTGTTGTCGATGACCAAGCGGGGAGCGCGGCCTGGAGCTTTAACGATGTTGACCTTACCAACTGCAACACGATCTTTGCCCCACCTTTCGTAAGCGGCCTCCAGACTGTCCATTTCTTCGATGTAGCCGGAGGACACCTCTTCTTCAATAAGCTCCTGAAGCAGGGCAGGATCCGCCTCGGCTCCTTGCCAGTTGCCTTCGCAGATAAGTAGATCTGCGGAGCTTTCCGTTTCCTCTGCACTGCGGGGACGTAGGGTGTGGCTGCGAGGGATATCCCCATCAAAGCCCGTGGGGACCCCCTTCTGCAAAGCGGGAAATAAAGTTGTGTCTTTGTCCCCCAAGAGGGTGCTCAAGCGCTCAAGTGCCGATAGGCAGTATGGTTGACCCTCCTTGACAGAAAAATCCCAATCCTGAGCTGGGGAGTGAGCGTCCGAAAAGCGTTTAAAGGATCCATGCAGCCACGATGTTTCCTCTTCCGAGAAAAGTGGGCTGTTACTGCCTGCTGCGACATGTTGCTGAAGGCGAAGTGGTATCCTGTGCGAGAGGAGCCAGGACTGCCATTCTTTGCGCAAATCGTGCAAGCTGTCAGACTGGTATCTGGGGCCCATTGACCAGTCCGGCAAGGAGTAGATGCCACCTCCATCCTGTGATGCTGTAGTTGTCGCTGCCCGGGGCTTCTTGGGGATCGAAGAGAGTGCGAAAGCCAAAGAACAAGTTGGAACACTGTGGGAGGGCCGGCGTGACGAGAAAAGTTTAGCCGCCTGCTGAGCAAAGCGGTTTGCTAACTGGGCTGGGTACTCTGCGGTGCGCTGTGACAAAAAGTTGCCAAGCTCGTCCCTGACACCGGCCACAGAAGGATGACCCTCCGAATGAGAGCATGTACCTGCCAGGGCTCGCATATCAGCGAAGCTGCATGCTAAAAGCCAAGATTTGGCTATGTTCTGGCCAACTGAGCACGCCGGGATGTTGACCAGTGAAGCCTGTATCTCAGCAAGCATGTCCTGTACGAATGGTTCAAGCCAAGACATCGCGTTCGTGGGCTGTTCCAGAGATACATGTGCACCTGAGTTGAAAGCGGCCCGAAGCAGGCATACACAGCGATACAGAAGCTTCTGGCTGCTTACCACGCGTTCCTGCTGTGAAGCTGTATTGCCCGGCAACCCGTTGAGATGTTCCGGGGATCGGATAGCAGCAGGTCCCCCGGGGCGTAGCTTCAAGCGGGAGTACTCTTTGCATGGCGGAGATCCATGAGCAAAACGTACAATGCCTGAGAAGCATAACCGAAGGAGGTGATCGTACGTGTCGTCGTGCAAGAGGTCCAGCTGCTCCTCACCAAGCAGATCAATGGGCAAACATATGATGCCACATGATGAGATCGCCGTGGTAAGTGGGTGAGAGGCACCACAGCAGATATCTAAGAAGAGCTCGACGTGCGTGTTGTCCTTCGGTGCAGAGGGTACAGCCTGAGGAAGTGTTGTAGGTACTGGAGGCAATGGGAACCCCAGTGACCTTAAATGTGCCAGCGACTTCGTGTCGAAGCTGTGCAGGTTCCTGCAAGTGTAGGCAGTCAATACCCACCTGTCTCCTTGGATTGGCATCGTACAATGGAGGGATTCACAGCTAAAGGAAAGCGGTGAATGCCAGGTGTCGCGCAATTCACCTTTGCTTGCATCTTCCGCTCTGTGGGCCTCGGATGAGGCCTCCAATGGGGCCGGGATGTTGGCAGCAGAAGGGTCCAAAGCTGGGCTAATCCAGATCTCACCTCCGCTGAAATTGCCGAGTGAAACTGTGTGATTGAGTGTTCCTGAAGCGTTGCCAGCATCCGTGTGTAAGCGAGTACGAACGTTGTGACTCACGCACAAGGAGCTCCAAGAGGCACCCGGGAACTGAAGCTGCATGAAAGCGTTCAAGAAACGAAGTACATCGGAAAATTGTTCAGTGCGCTGAAATATCCCCGACCTGGTGCCGTTATCAAAGGAGAAAGCTCCCAGGTTGAAATATGCTCCGGAAGCGTCAATGGCATTGTCGGTGGGGCCTGCGGCATCAAGGAAGGGAATGGAAAAGTACTGCGCTAAAAGCTCCAAGCAGGTAGCGAAGTCGAGGGAGCCTTCACTGATTGCCAAAGATGCACTGGATACTGGGGCACCAGCCTTGGGCAGTGCCGAGGTTGCCCCTGCTGAACCTGAAGGTTGAGCAGGCACTGAAAGCGGGACAACTGTGACCTCCTCAGCGATGTCCCGCTGGTCGCTGAAGTGGGTTTCCTGGTGCGGGGCAGCCACATGCTGAGAAGCTGGGTGATTACCCCCGCAAGCGGTGCCGTCATTCTTGGGCACTGCGCATCTGTGCACATAGCGGCACGTGGCTGGGTCCTTGCACTGACCGCTCTGGTAGCGCATGCAAAGAGTCTGGCGCTTGCCCTCCATGAAGATGGTTGAAAGCCATTTGCCGGGAGGCGTCGCCTGCTTGTTGTCCTTGCCTTTGCCACCTTTGCCGCCTCGCTCGAAGCGCTCTCCCTTCTCGCCTTTGCCATCGCGGCCTTTGCCGCCACGGCCCCCGCCTTTGCCTCCGCGACCGTTGCCTTTGGAGCCGGCCTTCCAGCTGTTGTCCGGGTCGTGCTTGGGTTTGGGTACGAATGGCCTGGGCGCAAGTAAGCTGTGCAAATCAGAGCGCACCTCCGCAACTTCGTGAAGCGCATCATCTAGCTTCCAATGATGCACATTGACTAAGTCGGCGATGATTTCCCAACATCGGCGATCAGCTGCCTGGGCTTCCATCGTAGTGGGGCCCCGTAGGTTGGCGGAGGCCTCGTATTTGGTGAAGCAAATGCGGGTGAACTTTTTGTTGTAGAGTTTCAGGGAGCCTAGGTGTGCCCCCTGGCATAAAGCGATCGCATTCGCAGCAAGTGAGAGAAGCTGTGTCACGAAGCTGAAGGAGGCGGGGCCTTCATGTATATCCCGGGTCGGAGCCTCGTCGAAGAAGAACTCCGCGATGTCAAAGCGGGCCTGTTTCTTGGGCCTGATAAGCAGGCTGTCTTCTTGCGCCCTTGCACTTAAGCGGTACTTCCAGGGAATCCATCGCACTTCCTTTTCTGAAAGCATCTTATTGGTAAGGGCCAACAAGCGGGCGCTCGGAAAGCTCTCGGCATCGAGGAGTTCAGTGGGGTAATCCTCCTCGAACCTTTTCCTAAGCGCTGCGGTGCGTTCGCCGCTGAGTTTTGCAGGCCAAGCCTCCTGCCATGAGCTAGAAAGCGGGACTGCGGCCGGAGCGGTTGGCACAGCTGTTGAAGGCGCTTCTCCAAGCGGGAGAGCAGAACTGGGCGTGGCTTCTAAGGATGCCATGCCCTCCGACTGCCGGCATTTGGAGAAAAGCAGGCGCAACGACGCTTTAGTGATAAAGCGTTCTGCTGCTTCTGTCACCGCAGCTTCGGTCATAAAGTGGGTGATCAATTCCTCTAGCTCGGAAGAAGTTGTGCAAGCACGTGCGTACAAAGCAGTGTCAAACTCCGAAAGCAGAGAGGCCACCGCAGGAGGTACGTTGCAGTCCGACACGAGCTGCGAGAAGTCGGACATGTCGAAGAGACCTGAGCGGGATGAATGGCTGATGTAAAGCGGGATGTGAAGAAATCTCAGGCGTGGGCCTCGGAGATGATCGTCCTGCGAGGCACACAACAAAAGTTAGAGGCTTCGAATGTGTACCTGTGGCCTGTCGCGAGGCAGCGAGAGAGGCCCCCCGAGCGGGAGAGAGCTGTGCTTGACCCAAGCGGGGGAGACAAGTGATGTCATGTTTCTGAGCGGATCAAAAGCGGAGGCACACTTCGATGCAATTGTCAGAGCTTGCCGCCTATTTTCCAAGCGGGAAACGGTGCTCGAGATAACTGGCTTACGAAAGCCGAGCTCCAGCGGGCTCACAAGCCCAGCGGGGTCGCCCGTGTGCAAATTGGGTCGACCCAAAAGTGGGCGATTCAGTGCCGAAGCTTGAAAAGTGGGGGGCAGCGTGGATTTCACTGATGCTGCCATGCCCGTCCAGACCAGTTCCAGGAACTCCAAGCGGGCGAGTCCTCCCAAGCGGTCTGGCTCTGGCCCCACTCATCTTGGCCGTGGTTCCACTGCGAAGTGGCCTCCTGGCGCTCACGCCCACGAGCGCGTTTGCAGTCTCTGCATAAGTGGTTCACGTGGAAGCTGTTGGATCTGTCGCTGAATGTCGCCTGACAGTGTCCCTGAGCGCATTGGGAACACTGGCGGCGGCATGCCCACAATTGAACCAGCTGCAAAGTGGCCCGGCCTTCGCTATCATAGATAGTGTGTCCCAAGAGGGAGGCTGGGGCGTCACTAGCGAGAAGCGGGGCTATCTCGCGCTGTGGTGTTGAAGCGGGCGGCTGTTGCCCTGTGTTTCCCGAGCTTCCGCCCGTGGTGCCCTCCTCCACAAGCGGCGGTGGCGGGGCCTTGGAAGCGGGAGGGGCGCTGGGCGTAGCCGCCGGGGGTGTAGTGGCCACCGAAGCGGGTGGAGCGGGCGTAGCCATGCTCTTCGACTTCAGCAGCGGTACCCCGGCCTTTGGGGTGGTCGACGCCAAAGCGGGCGACGAAGGAGGTCGCGGCGGCGGTTCCTTGACCTCGGGTTCACGTTGCCAGCGTTTGGCGTTCGTGACCCCGTCACCCGTGGCCTCGGCGTTGGCCTCGTCTCCCTGAGCAGCTGAAGTGGCTCCCGTGGGGGCGCTCTCGCCACCGGTAGCTGCTTTAGGCTCCGCTGGTGCCTCCAAAGTGGGTGCAGCAGGCGAGGGAGAAGACGTAAAAGCGGCCGGTGTCCCGTAATCTTCGGCAGCGATAGAGTCCCCGATGGGGTCGATCACGGTGCTCGAAGCAGGCTGCTCCGAAGGTGCTGCTGCCAAAGCGGGTGCCGGCGTTGTGGAAGGAAGAAGCGGGTCTCCTTCCATTCGCTTCAAAAAGTGGGCCCTCTCAGCCTCGTTCATGCTTTTGAGGAGGCTGAACACGTAGTCGGGGGACAACTTGGCCATGACCCACGCTGGGAGTAAAGCGGGATTATGTTTCATAAGCTGATCTCGAGCAAGAGCTTATGGAATAACATGTCACAAGCGCGAAAAAGCAGGCTGTAGCACAAAGTCATGACCCAGAGGTGCAAGAGGTATCGCTGTATTTCTCGGGAGACGCTCAAGCTACCTCCAAAGATGCTATGATGCATGCCCGCCGCTTACATAAGCGAGATTCAGGCGGAAAATGCGCAAAAGCGGAAAATTCTGAGATGCATCCACAAGCGGGGTGACATCGAACCTGGCATTGGGCATCCTTGCATGCCAAGCAGGTCATGCGGGAGCCGGGGTGGGAAATGCTGAAGTGTGCCACTCCGGATGCTCCTAGCAGATACCGCACCTCCCTGCAGTTTGTGCGGGAAGTTTGAAAAGATGGAGCTTCAAGCGGCTGCTCCTCATGTGACACACTAAGCCTCTCGCTCGTTGCATCTTGCCATGTGGGGTCGACCTCCAAAGTGGATGCGACCATCGCTGAAGGGCGAGCCGGGCCTGCATCATCGGCATCTGAGTCCTCGAAGTGGTCGACCTGCGCCCGGGCGCGAACACAAGAGGGAAGTTTGGGGCCTGACCGTGTAATCGTTGAGCATGACTCTCGGGCTTCGCGAAGTTCGCCGTCCTGTTGTTCCAGGGCAAGGAATGATTGGAAATCACTGCCAAGCGAGAAACATGTAAGTTCCGGGATGAAGGCGTCCCATTGGAACCCCGCCGTCTCGAAGGGGGGCTCGGCAAGCGGTGATTGTCCACCTCGGTGTTGCGGCCTGGCAGGACGGAAGCCGGAGTGGATCGACCGCCACAAAAGAAGCTGCGCTCTCAGGGCTGGCCATACGTCGTCCCGTGAATAAAGCTGGGCAGAGCCAGGGGTTTTATGATGTCCCTGGAGAAAGCGGGACGCCAGTGGGATAGAAAGCTGAGACATCCACGAAAGGAAGGTCGTCTTCAAACTGTGAAGCGTATATTGAGAAGCTTGGTGCTGCTCTACCCCTGAAAGCGTCAGCCAGTGGCGCAACTTCTGAAGGGCCTGTGAATGAGTGGCCGGAGCAAAGCCTGCATCACTTAACAGGAAAAACATGCAATCTGGTTCCGGCTGGGCCCCAAAGCGGGAGCGGAGGTCGGACCAAACCTTGTCCAATGCTCCCAACCAGCGGGGGAGCCAAGTCAGCCCCCATTCCTCAGAGGACGAAAAGGGGCCGAAGCTGAGAAGACCAAAGGGGCATCCGCCTTTGGTGGTCTTGGTTCTGTAGCATATTCCCCGTAAAGTGAAATGGCTCACACAAAGTGAGCTCCAGCGGACGTGCTGGGCGTCCGCGAAGCGGAGGCTCGCACCGATTGCCACCAAGAACGACCCCGCCCAGATGGTGTCCATCAAGCTGGCTGTGCCTGAAAGCAGGGTGCGCTCAAGGAAGGCCACAAAAGAGAGCGGCAGTGGTATGCTCTCTCGTTTCTCCTGGCCAGACGGATTGGAGAGGAGACTGAAAGCTGTGCCGTACAGGTCTGGGAGGCATGCAAGTGAAAGAAGCTTCTTGTACCAACGCAGCGCCTTGAGCACATTGATGCTGTTGGAAAGGGGGCCTGTTTCGGAGCCTCGAGATAAAGCGAAGAAAGCATCAAGGAAGAGACCTTGGTCGATGGACTCCATGTTGCCACCCAGCTCCTCAAAGGCACAAAAGAAAAGCTGGACTGAGCGAAGGTAGCGGGCCGCCGTGGTGTCACTCACCTTGCTGAGAAGCCGAGACTTGATCACTGCGCCCTCGCGACTCCCTGAAAGCTGTTGCAGCACCTCGCTGTAGGCACCATGCGATGCACAAAGCTGGTCGAAAAGTACCTTGTTGCGTTCATCGCACGCCTGATGATTATCCTTGCTGGTGACCAAGCCGGCGATCGGCTCACGAAAGGCAGGCGGGTGTAACTCTGAAGGTGCTCGCAAAGCTGTTGTTGAGGGCTGAACTGGTCTCGGCGTTGCCAGGGAAAGCGATACCTGAACAGGAGAAGGCTGCTGCATGGGGTAGACCGCGTAAGCCGAAGCGTCCTGAAAGTGCGGCAGTGCCTTCGCCGTCGGGAAGATCTGGGATGTAGACTGCTGCACAGGCACGGCTTTAGGGGCTTGCCGCGGAGTGGGGAAGGGAGCGCAGGGGCGGAGCCGAGCAACTGTAGGCTGGCGCCCGTTGTGCCCCACCTGAAAAGGGGAATTGTATCGCAAGCACACCCTGGGAGCCCGCCAAGTGGGTGCCTTCGGAGTAGCAGGCAAGCTGGGTCTAGGAGGGGTGGATTGCAATGGCAAAAGCAGAAATGTCGAAGTTTCTGAAGGCCACCCATGAAAGGATGCATTCTCGGGCACCGGCTGGTTCTGCTCTATAAGCTGCCAAGATTGATCTCCGCTGGAGGCACCTGGGGAGTTTTCCATGGGTAGGGGAGGAGTCACCGGGGCACAGTGTGCTTGGTGAAGCCAGCGGCGTCGAAGCTTACTCCTGGGTTCAAAAGCTTCCTCTGCATCTGAATCAGCAACTTCGAAAGTGGGTGCTGGAGCAGGAGGCGGTTGATTAGGGTCTGTTGGATCCGCAAAATCAGCAAAGTGGTTGCGAAAAGAATCCCTAAGCTCCAAAGCTTCTTCAGCAGAGCAGAAAGGTGAAGAATCAGCCAGGAGAATATCCGCAGCCACCCTGCTAGAAGGCAAAGCTGGCGCATCACCACCAGACTGTGCAGAAGAGGCCATGGCTAAAACCAGATCCTGAGGCGCGCCACCGTCTCTGACAGCGTTTCGCGAAGCAGGGTCACGAGTGACCTGACCTTAATAGCCAGTTTCTGAGTGGCCTCCTCCAAAGCTGTAGTCCTGTCAGACAAGTGGAGAAGCCAGCCGCGACCTTGGTGAAGCTGGTCCTCCAAGCGTTGGACCCTGCCGTGTAAGCGGGAAATTTCCGCTCGTTGAGCCGCACTTTCAGCTTCCAAGTCGTAAACCCTATCACAGAGACTCCTGACGTCGTCGGTAAGGCAGGCTTCAAGCAAGCGAAGATCAAACTGCCGGACGTCCCTGTCGAGTTCACGCAAAACAGCTTGTAGCTGGGAGCTATGCGGCGCAGGCTCAAGGTCCATGCAAAGCTGGAGGCTACAGCGTGTTGTCTTAAAGCTGCTGAGAAGTAGTCCTGAAAGCTCAAGACCTAAGCAAAAAGCACATGCAAAGCTGAAAGCTGAGCTAAAGTTTTAGAAAGCAAGCTGCTGTTGCGTGGTGTATGCTTGAACCCAAGGGGGGCAGCGGGGTAAGAACTGCCGAAACAACCCTGAGTAAACACAGGAACCGTCAATGTTAAAGACCCGCTTGGCCATAAGACAATAGCTGCAAGCATGCACTAAATCATCGACTTCGAAGCTTCCCACACCATTCTCCTTACCCAGTAGGACTGCATGGAGTTTCCCCTGAAAAGGCACAAGAAAGACCGGCAGATACCACCCTGTCAGTTCAGCAACCTGTAGAGGATGCCGCCAGCTTTCCCAGATATGTGGCAGGAAGTAGCCAAGGGCAGCAGTGTGCTGCAGCGCCAGACCGTCAGCTCTAGCATTCCACTCCGGCTTATTCTGTGCCAATGCAGCTACGTCTCTCGAATCACTTGGTCCCTCCGGAAGCAAACCTAAGAGCTGACAGGCCTGCGACGTCCAGCTGAGCATGTGATTCCAGGGCCCGCCTACTGCCAGGGCTTGTTCGCCTTTCGAAGGCGCATGGAGCGCAGCCAGCTCCAGAGAACCGGTGGGTCTACGCAGACAGTGGCCAGCGTACGTCCATTTTCTTTTCACAACTGAATAGACCCACTGTTTACGAGGACTCAGCCTCAGTAACTGCTGCGCCACACGTCTCCGCTGCCGATTCAGCGTAACTGCCCGCGTATATGTCAGGGTTTGGCTAATATGGAGTTTTAGCATGAGGACAACCATGGCGGTTTGGAGCTTCTGAACAGGTTGCAGAACTGACTGCAGTGGCTCAAGCATGGGTGCCATGAAACTCCACTTGCTGAAGACGTAACGATTGAGGAGCACCAAGGCTTCAGCAGGACTGTGCCAATCGCAGGCCCTTACAGGCCTTGCAATCGATTCCCAACCCGCATGCGTGGCCTTCAAAGCCGACTCCACGACCCACGAGCTGACGGAAGTCTCAGCTTGATAATGTGTAAAAGGTCGTCTGAGATACTCTCCAACAATTACCCGTTACCCACTTGCACTGCATGGCTGGGTGGTTGGGATCAGAGTCAAAGAAGTCCAATCCCTCTTGATACCAGTCTGGGTGCACTACGGGCTGGGTCTTATCAAGGTTGAGTTGCAGCCCTAGCTCGGCAAAGGCAGCTATAAGATCTGAGAGACCCTGTTTGAACGATCCCCAGGAGTCGAAATTGAAGATGCAGTCATCCGCGTAACACCATCCAAACAGCAGACGACCAGCATGATCCCTGTGTCGAGGACGAACGCTGCGACGGCTCTGCCACACATTAAACAGCTGATCAACGGCTTCCCCTAATCCCACTGCTTCCCCATATCCTGCTGAAGGGTAGGGGTGAGCATCAATGCGACAGCCTCTTCGAACCCCTTTGTCTTGACAGACGCTTTGCGGCATCCTGTGGGTCTCCTGTCCCTCGGCTTCTTGAGTCGAGGCCCCTTCGGGGCTAGCAGCAGATCCAGGCTGACAAGTGCATGGTCGCTGCCAATCTCCTGTCTGGCCGCGTCATTGACGGCAACAGTGAGCACGTCCCCTGTATCCAAATACTGAAGACGACCCCTGTCCTTGACATTAACGAAGAAGTAATCATACCTCCTGGTACTGAGCGCTCCAACCCAAGTATCCGACTCCGGATAAGCTAAAGAAAAGCCTTTGGAGTGAAGAAGCGAGCTGAGCTCCAGGAATCTCTGATCCCCCTGTTGGCAGTTCCAGTCACCAGCAAAAAGAATGACATCTGCTGAAGAGGCCCTGTCTGTGGCCCCCTCCACTTCCAGAAGAGCATCTTGAAAGACTTGCTCCCCCGAGGACTTGTGCGGAAAGTGTGCTCCTAAAATATAGAAGACTCCAGGCAACACTTGATGAGAGAAAGCAACCTCAACACATCTTCTCCCAGCGCGAGTAGCAATGATAGAATCCACCACTGACTCATCGAGTAGGATCATCTGGCTAAGGTGGGAGTCTCCCTCCCATGTCCCAAAAACCCTGTAATCAAACAGCTCGCATTCCTCGGGAAACGAAAGCTCCCTCAGGGAGCCAGGTCCTGAGGACTCCTTGCACTTAATTTCTTTGAGACCTCCAACCTCCTGAAAAACCACTATATCAAGTGCTTCTGCCACTGGCCCTTCCATCCAATGCGAGAGTGTATTCAAGGCACGTCCTCGGAGATTCCAAGACTGTGTGTGAACGACGAAAGGGCCCTGAACCGAAGCACCTTCACTAGTGGCTCCCAGTCAGTTTGATCTCAGCTTTGCTTCAAGCTCACCCACATCCACGCCAGCTTGCCAGCAAGAACGCTCAGGTTGAAATGACAATCACCATGCAACCGCAAGCCCTGCCCCGAGAATCTAACTGCAATGACCTTGTGTTCAGTCGCAGCGAAGAGACTGCTGGCATCCAAGGCCATGACCCTCCCTGCCTGAACCCAAACAACAGCCATGTTCCAGTCGATCTCTACCGTGTCGTCATCATGACTGAGGCCTGCTGCACGAAGAAGTCTATCGAAACCTGCCCTTAGCAGCTTCCCTTTCTCACGCACAGCAAAAGGCTTCGAGGGGCTAACCCACAAAGCTTTGCCATTCCTCAGTTGCATCTTTTTTGTTTATGACGGGAAGTATGTCAAAGAACCTTGAGCGCGCATCTCGGTCGGGAAGTGGTTTCAGGAGTAGATGTGCTGTCCATGCTCTTTTCCCCACGACATAACTTCGAGCAGTGATATCTTCCAGCTTGAAGTTCTGGATAAAGAGCTGAACCTCCTCCTCAATCAGGGCTCTACGAGTGTCCTGGCCCCAGCCTCCGAGAATCATGTGATTGAAGTCGGATTCGTCTCGGAGATGACTAGGCGGGGGGATGCAAACACCTGGCCCAGTAGAGGCGAACGCCGTCGAGGGATCACTACGAGGTGACGAGCCACAGGCACCATTGCCTTCCTTGCTGGCGATGGCTTTCTGCAGCAGACCCACTTGCTCTTCAATCTTCTGAATTCTAGCCGTGTCATCCAAAACCTGATGTTCTAGGTGCCCAAGTCGTGAAGTGAGCTCCTCATTCTGATGCAGAACCCTATCCAGCTGAGAGCCAAGGTTACGTTGCAAGGCCATCGCCCAGGGCGGAGCACCGTCCAGTGGTTCAAGAGCCTCCTCAGACAGGACCATCTGCTCCCCTTCCTGTGCCGGCCTCTTACGGGGACTTCCCGCGCGCAGGGCCAGTTGGGAGTTCATGGGGATCGGGACGGAGCAACCTATCCAATCCTGAAGTCCAGAGCCGAAACCTTGAGCCAAAAAACCTTGAGCCAAACATGAAGGGGAGACTGTTTAACAACACAATCAACTGCCACGAGTCATGAAGCTGTCGGTGTGCGGACTTGATCTACGGAGTGCAACGAATGAAACAGCCGAAGACAAGAATTGCAGGCGGATTTCTTTGCTGTCCAAGTATGCCACCTCCACATTCCACACCATGCAGGCCTTCTCCTTTCAAAGCGTCTTGCTTTGGAGCAAAACTGTACAGATCTTGGAACCATTCTTAAAGCATGGTCCAAGGAGACTACAAGAGAAGGTAGACTCACGCCGTTCTACGTGGCCTGCATCAGTAACTGCCGGCGCTTGGCATTGCCATATCGAGAAAGCCGCCAGAGACTACAGGGCTTACTCCGCTCCGCCCTCTCACTTCCCCTTGCCCAGATTGAACTTGAAGAAAATGACGTCTCCGTCTTGAACCTGTGCAGCTGCCCAGCTAGATGATGACAGCCTCAGGCGTCGCCTGCCTCGTAGAGCTTGCCCTCCTGCCGGTACTTGCCGCCTGCCTGTCAAACGCCCCGCGTTGCACCCAGCAGAAGTGATGCTGCGCCCTTCAGCTTTGCCTTGACAGCTGCTTCACTGCCGAGCTCCTTGAGGTCAGTGTAGGCCATGACCTCTGCCATAATGAAGCCTGAACACGAACGCTGCAGAGAACGGAGCCACACACCCTTCACCTATACTAGCGCGCCTTTCTCAAAATCGGTGTGAATAACTCCGGCTGCTTGGGGAGCCTTTGAGTACTTCTGGCGACCGCAACGAGTGCTTGGTGTGGTTTCTGGCATCGGGGCACCTTGTATCCTTTCCGGACGGTCCAAGCCTTCACTTCATCAGGCCCTGCTGTGAAGAAGTTGATCAGATGCACCTCTCGCGGCAAGCGGCACTCACAGCACTCAAGATAAGCTTGAATTGTTGCTCACACTTTCGGCATCAGAGGTGCCATATGGAAGGCGGTCGTGATCATCTTTGGCATAGCACTAGTGACGCCTCAGCTTGCCAGGCCGGCTGTCGTGAAGCTTTGCCTCGGTGCTCAGGCGAGCAGCCATCCTCCGTAAGCTGCTTCTGCCGTTCTTCTTCCGTCTCCATGTCCTGGAGCTCCTCCTCATAAGCTCCGCCTTAGAGATGCAAATGCTTCGCTCGGCTCTCTTGATACCTGGCTGCCCTGCGCATTGGGGCTGCCATCGAGATTCAATAGGGAATCATGGCACTGCCGGGAGAGTTGGCTTGCACCCAATCATAGATGGGCTTCAAGAACTTGTTCCTCAACTCGCAGTGGCAAGCACCATGTCCCAAAAGCCCATCTCGATGCACACAATTAGCAGTGTCCAAGCCGCTTTTTTCGGCAGAAGTCTTTCCTCCGTGCAGACATGACATGATCGGAGGGTAACGCTCACATGGATCCAGCAGTCGCATTTTAGGATGAGTGTCTTGTTCATGTTGATTGCGTACATGCAAGGCTTTGCGGTGAGCAGGCCGTAGTCGTTGATGTACTCAATGTCCTCGGAACCAGCTTCTTGGAGAAAGAGGTGGAATTTCAAGAGAGTATTCAAGCTCGAAGTGATGGGCAAGCAGCTTTAGTCGACCACTTGTCCAGCCCGTTCCTCAAGCTTTTCAGTCAAGCCGGAAAAGCTAGGCTACTTTCTCTTTCACGACTGTTACCGTGGGCATGCCCGGCACTTTGCAGGAACGCCAAAAAATCATCGCCAAGCGTCTTGACATCCTGGGGCAAACAAATTATCCACAAACGCTCACACGAACGTGTCCTGCTGTAGGCCGAATCAGAGGCCCGCCTTCCCATCCTCAAGCCAAGAAATCACTTTCTCCATGGTTTCCAACTCTTCTTCCCACTTCCTTAGAGGTGCACGAGAACAGCAGTCGGGAGAAGTCAGTGTCTGGTGCATGAGAGGTGTGTTAGCCATGACTCTTCAGGTGCGCAGGTGACTTGGTTCTAGCTGCTGCGTGGCCTTTCTTGTGGAACTCGACCTGCACAAGATTTGGCGGGTGAGTGCTTGCCCACTGCCTCAACTCCAGGATCAAAACCTCGTGAGGTCCAGACAAACACATCCACAGCCGTGGAGAACATCAGGCAGGTGTCTAGATTACGATCTGTATGTCGCGCATCTTAACCACATTGGCATAGAAGGAATCAGGGCCTTGCCCTTCATGTAGCTGATGTCTTTCAATCGCAGCTCACTGCAGATGGTGTTGATGTCGCGCACCTCATTGCCAAAGTGTGTGATGGTTTTTGATGACTGATTGCAGACTCCGGGTTTCTGGCAGGATCTACTGTATCCTCGGCATGGATGACATCGTCATCTTCGAACGCACGCATGACGTGCACAATACCATCCTGAGCCAGCTTTGTGTTGCCAGGAGGATCGGGGGTTCCAACCCTGCAGCGGCCGTCCCCTTAGCTGTTCAAACGTGGGGTGCCTGCAACCTGCCGCCAAGATTCCACAGATTGAATGTGTGAAAGGAAGGCGTTGCCCAAACCTTCACCTGAGAGATGTTGCAGGCACTTCGCAATGTGTCGTACAGGCAGAACGAAGGTGTGCAAGACCACGGGTGGATCTGCCGAGTGGCCTTTGTGGGCTCCGGAAATCAGGCCGGCAATGTCCACCACTGTGACATACGCCTTTGCCAGAAAAGGCATTCACGACTGCACATAAAACACAGTTTGCACTGGCTTCAGCGGAACCACCGTGTGCATGAATCGACGTGCTCGCAGGCTATTCGCAAAGTGGCGAACTATGGGCACAGTGGAACACGACGGTTGCCTCGTAGATCGTTGACAGGGGGCGTAAACGAACTTGGGCGCGGGGGCGTGGACTAGACCAAACGTTGCCTCGTTGTGTGTACAGATGTTTTTCCTTGAACCACAACGAGAACATCTGAGACCTGCTGCATCGGAACAGACATCGCATGAAAGCCTACAAGACCGCGAACAATAGCCGATATGAGTTTGCATATTTCGCCATGGGCTTTGCATTGCGAGTTCCCCAGCCCCAGCCCCCAGCCTTCACTTCGTTTTTGGGCTTGTGCTGCGCGACGAGCCAATCAAATCGGTCATCCTCCAAGAAGGCCCGGGTCTCTGTTGGGTCAATCGTGCAGAACGGCACCTTCGACCCGGGCTCGCACAAGGCACACAGTACTGCAGGCAACCGGGAAGATCTTCGCGCTTACTTTGAGGGTGTTTGTAATTGCAATGGAGCTTGTCTGCCGGAATAGACCCCGCCAAGATCCCTGCGTTGGCTGTCTTCGAGTGATGAGACTTGCCTCAGCATCATGTGCACAGGCGGTGTTGAGGCCAAGGAAGTATGCTTCACGACACGAGGTTACACCAAACGGTTGGCGAGACGACCATGCCATCAAGGAGTTACGATCTCACGGGCGAATCGAGTCCGATCTGGGCATGCTGAAACCTTGCCAGCATCAGTTCGGCCAGGTCTCTCAAGGTATTGTAGAGTGTACTCTTACCGACGTTCCTCAGCTGTTCCAGCCCAAAACGCTACAAGCATCCGAGTCCGTTGCCATGGTTAACAACAAGCTTCGGCATTCCCACCAGACCAACTTTCAGCGCCCGGGACCATCGACCCAGCATCCATGGGCCGACAGCCTCCTGCACCGGGAAACAGATATGGGCAAGCTTGAGACGGTTTCCACACTCTGACCGCTGCCTCCTCCACCTTCTTCTTGGGGGGCATCTTGGGCAAGAGGACGGGGTGGAGGCAACGACGGTCTTGATGGCGATGTGGCGAGGTGCATTTGAGGAGCTTTTATTCAGGACACCCGCACAGAGAGAGAGAGAGAGACACACACACACGCGCGCGCACTCAATCACAGTCTCAACAATCCGCGCAGTACTGCAGCTCTTCTCTTGGATCTGGCTTTGCTGCACCGCCGCATGAAGTGTTACCTTCCTGTGGCAAGAACTTGGCAATCGCCCCAGGGTGTAAAACTTCGGGACAAGAACACTGCCTCCACATTGAAGGGCAAAGGGAATGCACGGTCTAGAATTGAATAAAATGCATGCCCACTTTCGTGGCGAAGAAGGTGTGCTTCTTTTGTCAAGAGCATGGTGCAAAGGGCATGCAACTCAAGGTTTAAAGTTAAGGGTTCTCTAGTTTAATATACTATTGCGCCGGTGTTGCAATGGCTGCTGGCCTTCTCGAGCTATGAAGGCTTCACTTATGCACTTTGCACACAGAGCCAGCTATTCTTGTGATTGCTGGTAGCTGCCAGAACATGTTGCAGCTGGCTTACGAGGCGGCAGGAGTGACGCAGCTAGTTTGCGCACGCTCTTGCTGCAAGCAGCGGCAGGACAGCCTCTACATGTTTCGCTAGTGGAAGCTCCAGCGGAGGTCGATTCTGCAGCTACCAACATGCTTCCCCTGTTCTGTTCAGCTCGATGTGCCGCAATACACCGTTGCAGTTGCAGAAGCGACTGAGTAGATAAGACGCATGTTATGCACCAGGAGATGCGGTGCAGCGCTTCACAAGGGATTAAGCGAAATCATGTATAGAAACCACTACTGCTGTCGCCTAGAGCCATCTTGGGAAGCTCAGCAGGAAACAAAGCATCGACCGACATCAGATGGTTAAATTAAATCTTGGCTTCGGCCAGTAAGCCGACAAAGTCGCGAAGTGTGGAAAATGCAGGATGGAGGCAGGTGCTTGTGCATCGATGCAAGTTTAGGACAAATTCAGTCAGTTTGCACACGTGCCCATCCTTTCTCCCATCCTCACAAAGGTCCTCGGCCAGAGGTGCAGCATTTGGCTCGAAACCCAACTGCATTTGCGAGTGGCTCCACAACAGAGCTCGTGCTTCAACACGCTGCTCAGCCCAGGGTCTCGAGTCCCCGCGCGGAGGCATCCAGAAGGTCCTGGAACTGAGTCGAAAATAATGCACGAGAACATGATCGGCAATGATGTGTGCAGGTGCAAGGCTTGTCTAAGAGTCTATGCTCTGCTTTGCACCGTGTGTGGAGACATCCACATGCACTACTGCCTAAGCTTTCCTGGCATCACTATCACTAGCTATGCTGTTCATGGGATGTCTTGGCACTACGTATCAGCACAACCTCGTGAATTCTTCCTGGTCTTGGCACAGCAGAGGCAGAAAATGTGCTATGAGGATCGTCCGTCTGGCCAGTACCAATGCTTCTTGCAGAGAGGGTGAGCTTGACATGGGTTCAATGTGAATGTCGGAGCCCTGGGGTCCTGGACCTTCTTCCGTCATGCAATACATGTAGAACTGAGTTTCAAGATTTTCTGGCATGCAGGAATTCAATCTGAACTCCATACCATCTGTTTGTGGTTGCGCCTTGCGCACCTATGTGCGGCGTTTGCAGTTACAGCCAGCATGAGCCAGCGTGGTCCTTGTCCCACTGGACAGCTCCCGGCTCCGTCAACAGGACACCTTGTTCAAGCAGCGTTCGCACATTCTCGAAGTCGTGTCGTCTTCATGAGAGAAGGCGTGGGACAGTGCAGGAAAGGGGGATAAGCAGGGGCAAGCGGTTGCATGTGTTGCTCGAAGTGGAGCCGAGCTTCATGTGGACCCTCCATACCTCAGGAGCAGATTCTTGTCTGTACAGGCATAGTTGCAACGTTCCAGGATTCCGTTGCAACCAGCTACTAGTAGGTTCTAGGATAGCCTGCGATCGAGTCACTGGAAATATCCATAGCAATCTCCTTTTCGGAAATCTGAGCCTTCCTGTCACTGGCATTTTACAAGGCTCCCCAAACCAGATGCTTTAGACTGCTTTGCGCGGGTCCTTCTGCAGAAGTTCGACAGAGCCCACCAGAGTGGCACCCACGGCTACGAAGGCAACCAGGCCAAACCCAGCATGCTGCAAAATGCTCACCTCAAGCAGTGGAAATGGGGATCCAGCGCCTGACATCTACTGCTTCATTCACCCCAGCTCTCTAGTTTCGCAAGCTTGCGACTGGAATCTCATCTGTGCTTGTGCTGTACTAGGCGACGTGGTGGCTGCTCTCAGTGTCGGAGAAACGGTCAGCTGATTGAAATGGATACAGTTGTCGGCAGCCGGGCTCGAGTGCAAAGTAGGTAGGGTGTTCATGCTACTCTTGTCAACTTGACCGAAACCCCACTATGAATCGCCACGACACGGATCGACAGTTCTCAGTGAGCACGTCCACACTGGAGTTGTTGATGGCCACAGGGTTCACTGAGTAATATTCCCCGGACAAACATTTCTGGCTCAACACCTCGCAGCATCGCAGCAGGTGCATGTCTTTGCTTCTCCTAGGCCCTGCAGTTCTCTAGCAGTGCCTGGCCCGGGCCACAGGGAAAGTGGAAGCGGTGATAGTCCTCTTGCAAGGCGATGCGCTTGCCGCACTGCAGGGAGTTATACACATGAAGTAGATAAAGATTTCAGTGTCCTGTGGTGCTAGGCGGAGAACAGCCACAGAACAGCCTGAAATGATGAGCACATAAAACCTGCGAAGCACACGCACTCGCCCCCTGCTCACAAAGATGCTGCATCCGGCCTGACTTCCGCAGGAAAGGCTCCGCCGCAGCAGAGTTTCCAAGGAGTTCTGTCACAAACAGGCTGTTGCTCGCATCTGATGGTTTTGGAGCGGTCACGTATCTTCGATTAATTATTCTGCGGAAAGCAAAGCACATGTTGCTGCATGCTGCTGCGCCGTCGTCACTTCGATGCCGTGTCGGTACATAGCTTGCGGGCTTCATGAGCATTTGTGCCCCTATCGGTTCCAAGCGGCCACATCAATGCAGCCATCGGATGCTAGAATTGATTGCCTATTGCCGATCCTCGTGGCTATAAATGGTGCTGAGAATTTTTCAAGACAAGGCACCTGACCGAAACTTAGGACTACTAGTAGAATTATGGTGTTCAGAGAGAGGGGCAGGCTGGAGGTCCAAGCCCAATCTTCGACATGCCCGGGTCCTGCCACAGAGAACTTGCATCCCTTGGTGGCACGAGGAACATCATATGCTTCGGCAAGCTAATACAATGAAACAGCTGTTGTTGGTACTCAGGAGGTTGCCTTGATCCAAACGCGTGCCGCCTCTTCAAAGTTTGGGAAAACGATAGCTCGGCAGTCTGCGCTGCTGACAAAAACGGTTGCATCCTGGCATGGCATGGGTTGGCAGGTGGCAGAATTTGCAAGCTCCACCGAGCCACCAACATGTACATCTATCACATCTGAACGTGCCCTAACCTTGCAAGGATGTCTGCTGCGAAAGATATTTTAGCACAGCATGGTTCAGTGATCAAGCAGCATATATAGCATGATCTAGCCAACTTCTCATGCTCCCGTCCTCGGGGCTGTCAACGGGTCGTGCTCCTGGCTTGAGCTCGCGCGTAAAGAAGTCCTGAAGTCCCGGACACGCCATCAGAGCCCAAAGCGGGCTGAGTAAGGCACCCAAAGTCTGAGCATCTGACATTCATCGTGCGGAACTCGCTCAGTGGAAGTAACACCTGCAAGCTCGATAGACACGGTCAACGTCTCAGTATAGGTCCCGAGAGCAACCCGATCCGGCTTCAAGTAGCCTGCCTCCGCCTCCCCTTCACCCCGCAAAGCTTTAGTCGAAGATGGGCGAGCGTTAGGACTTCAGGACACTGGGTGGCCCGATCAGATCACTGCCCGTCAGTCCGGAAAGTTTGGACCCTCAGATGCCATGCTACGGCTCGAACGTCTGGAATGCACGGCTCGGCAGAATCCTTTCTCTTGACGGTCTCGGCTCTACATTTTGGAGTCCCAGTCAACGACTCATCCATGTCGTGCTCACCTACTTGGACTCAAAGCTTTCCTTCTCGTTGCTTGGCCAGTTCCCTAACCGGGGAACATGTTGAACCCAGCTCACAGACTTCCAGTACCCAGTGTGAAAAACTACAGCGTGGAGTCGGAGTTGAGTGTCGACTTGCTTACAACGTCGCAACAAGCAAGAACTGCGGTCTCAAATGGTGCTTGACCTTGCCGCACAGGACCCTGCAGCCTGCCTCCTCCATGTCAATGCTGTAAACATCAACAAACTTCCGGACATCCTGAGGCATGAAGCATCCCAAGACCTTCACGAAGCACACCACCATGCTCGAGGTTGCAGTCCTTTTTGCTAGATGCCGAGCGCATCTTGCGACCCGCATGTTGTGTCAGCCTGCCACTGCAAGCAGCAAAGGCCGGAAGCTCTCTTTGCATCCTGATTCGTTATGCCTCCGAAGACAGCATCTGAGAGGATGGGCTGGAACGATGCCGCACGCCGTGGTCGCGTACCTTCAATCGTTTCTGCGGGAACTGGCTGTGAACCTCTCTGCCACGTTACAGGCTGTAGGACCAGTCAAGAGAGCGAGGTTGACAAATTGAGACCAAGCCACAGTCCCTTCAGAATAGACCATACCGGGCCGGGAATGACTTCTTCGAAGACTTTGCCTGTCTCGCGATTCAGGACCTGCCCAGTCACGAGTTGCACGGAGTCACATCAGATAACAACTGCTGGGAAAGTGCGTACCCAGGCTACGACGGCTAGGACCCGCTTTCAACCGCTGCTGTCGGCACGGCCCCCGTCCCGGGGTTTGACTAGCACATGCTGTCACAGAACTGAAACAATAAGGCCAAAGCATGGCGAGTGGAGCGAAAAGATGCTCCTGGAGTATCAACGGGACCGTTCTCCTGGCAGCTTCGACTGGGACGTGCTTCTGCCTCTGTGCTGTAGAACATGGTAGACATGACGTCTATCAGCCGAGGTGCAATTTGCCCCTCGCAGGAAGAACTCACGCAGCAACACCTTTTGGAAGAGCGGCATCCCATCGCAAGCTGTTCCTCAATCTACCGACTTTGAAGTTGCCACACCATGAAAGGATGCAGTAGACAAACCAACAAGTGCTGCTCGTGTTGCTGCTTTTCTAAGACAGACTTTGATGCGTTGCAACCTGGCTTGGCACGACTTCGTCTATGGCAGTACTGACCAATCGAATACTCCGAATGGTTCAAGTTTCGAATCCGATGCGCTCTCATCCGTCCTCAGTCTGCCTGTTGTTCATTGTGCCTAGGACACTGCTGTCTGCAGGCCCTGCCTTACTTCGTTGCACGGCACCGATATCAGATCTTTGATTTTCATTGTAGGATGCCTCCGAGCCAGACAGCCTCCAGAAGGCATGTTCCTTGATGGTGCCTAGCGGGTTCTGCTCCATGTGGGCGCAAACCTGAGAGTCTAGGTACTGCTTGGTAATGGGCCGAGAGCCGAAGCTGTGCTGAAACTCCCTGTTTAAGCGTGTAGCTGGAGAGGCTCAACATTCAAAAGTTGCTTTGCGGACGGCTTCGACATTAGACGACTCGCACACTCGCTCACAGGCAGGCGTGGCTTCGGGTCCGTCGAGCTTGCTACTTTACAGTACCACCATGGAGCAACGACGATGACAGTAAAACATACTATCGAACAAGAGAGCAGCAACGACAGACAGCCAAACCAGTACAGAGGGGTATATGTGCATGTCATCGTCATTGTCTGATGGCGTCGGAAGAGAAAGACATTGCCTCCCACGGTAGCTAGCGCCTGTTTAAAAAGAAGTCGAGATGACAACTTTTTCTTTTCACACCAGCCGGGCAGCCAAAACTGAGTTGGTGAAACAAGAATCTATGTAGAAGTTGATAGCGCTAGGTCCATCTGTGAATCTTTGGGCTTGAGATTTTGGGATTGAGTCTGAGATTTAGCTCCTCTATGATGCGTTATCCTACAGAGCTTTGCCAGACTTCGCAACAGCATGTCAGTGTGTCACTCTTTTGAAGGCGACACACTGGTTCAACACCTTATGCATTTGAGGTGCAGGGTTTCCGGCACTTCAAGTCTAGGACTGGGCGCAATGCACTTTTGGTTGAAAGGCTACCTTTCCTGATATTCGCATATGTCCAAAAAAAGAAAACTATGAACCTGATGCAGAAGAACTGAAAGGTGGGATACCAAGCATTGTGAAAATTGCTGTGCCTTGCAGTGGTCCTTCTTTCCGGGTCCTACTATTGCGTGGGTTCCGGAAGAATTCCCTAAACACTGCTCGAATCCGTTCATAGGTATGTCCCAGGGATCCAAAGCTTCAGATGGACATCATCGATCTTCCGAAAGAATCTCCTCGGAAAGGCCCTCCGGTTGCTTAGGGGTACCTTACTTTGGGGTCCGTATGACAAGGATCCTACCATTTAAGGGCAGTAAATTAGGGGCTTCTACCTGTCGGATCCCAAGTGCTTCGGCGTTCCTGTCCACCATGAGCACCTCGTAGTAGTCAGGCTGGTCTGGCATTGCTACAAGCTCCACGTGCTTGGGTGTGCTTGATTTCCGCAAAACTACTATATGACCCTCACGAGATAGCTGCACCCACCGAACTAGATAGAATGTAGAAATGTAGACATTGAGGGTTAAGGATTCAGGATGTCGATGATCTTGGCGTCTTGCAGTGCAGTATTAGCAGTCGTCATCATGGTAGCAATGACAACCTGATATTTGGAATCTCCAGAGTAGGACTTACGAATGACACGGCTCGACCTCGATGGCTGGCTTGAGCCAAAATGGCGGCCAAGTAGAAGTGAAGTCTTAAGGCAAGGGCCTTTAGGGCCAAAGGCCAAGGCGCATAGTTGCATGGAAAGCCTTTGTTCCGTGAATGCCGGCATAACTCATTACTGATTCGGAGCTTCCTACCCTCTTGCACGGGCACTACAACAGGACAGTTCTCGCATTTTGCAAGAGCTGCGTGAAATCTTGTGAGACATGGGATGCCTCCCGGCTGGCTTCTGTTAAGCCGGATCCGAAGCCAGAGCCGATGACAAATCCAAGCTTGTGACACGTATCGGGCATCAGAAGGACGCTTGGGTTCCATCCATGGTCTGCTTAGGCTCGCGTATTTCTGCCGGGGTGTCCTGTCAGTCTGAAGTTCGCAAAGGCATGGATCTCGAAGATCGCGATGCTCCTGCCTTTATGTCAATCAAGTGTATGGTGCAGTCTTCTGCAGATGGCTCACCTTCTGCGGCCTGCATGCGAACCCGCTGGAATGCAAGACACAACGAACCACTTCGCACTTCTGGCCTTCTGGATGACAAAATCAAGCTTACCTTAGCGCAAGCTTGTGGCCAAACTGGTGGCCTAGCTGAGGCCTCCGCACTGAGCCAAGCAGCTCTGCTTGATCTGAGTGTCGTTTTTGAGCTCTTCTCCTTGCACAGCAAGACAGCATGTGTGGAATGTATTGCTGAGCTGTGGAGCATGCGTGGCCTTGGTACACAAGTATCATGTCTTCAACCTAGGTCTACAAGAGCACTGCAGTTAGCTCGTTTCCGGACTGCTGTGCTAAGCTTCTCGCCGGGATCAACATTTTTCTAGCGGTATATCTTTTGAGCATGTGTACGTTGTCATTGATGGAGATCTCCACCTTCAGGCGCAGCAAAGTTGATGGCACCAGGCTAGCGCAGCAAACCCCCCTGAGTCACCGACCCAAACAGTTCTTGCATTCTTGACGTTCGTGATGAACAGCAGAAGTGGTCTGGCCGGCGGGGGGGCCACCTTTCAGTGGTGCTGAGGTCTCGAACGAAGTGCAGACATGGCGAAGCTTGTCTGGGCTCAGCCAGGTACGTAGTAACCATCGGGTATGGGCTGCGGAGCCGGAAGTGGCGTGGAAGGCCTTAGGCAAACTTGGAAGTCATCTCTGGGAATCGCCGCCTTCTATGTTTCCTGCCCTCGTGCTCGCTCCTCTGGCTCATTTTTGCATCTCCCCCTCGGCTTACAGCCTCAGCTTGGAGTTTGGAGTTTGTGTACTTGGCACACCCGTTTTGGTATTTTCAGCGGTGTGAAACCACATGCAATGGTTCGCAAGCACTTGTTGGGGCCACTGGCCCACCCCATGTTTCGTCGGGAGGTGAACCGATGTTCTCTCCCGTGGCTTGCTTCGAACTTGAGGAGCGGGATCAAAAAGGGATCAAACGCTAGACACCCGACGCCAGCATGTCATGACTGTTCCGGTCTCGGTAAAACCTGGTGCTGATAAGTAGCGTGATCACGCTTGCTTGCTGCTTGCTTGCTACAAGTACACGTGTGTGTGTGTGTGTGTGTGCGCGTGCGTACAAGGGCTTCTAAGGCCCCTGCGCTCACGTGCTATGCCCACGAGTATTGGTGTGATACACATCTGCTTCCCTCTCTCAAGCCCAAGCCACCTACCTCTCTTTCTCGCTCACTCTCACTCTCTCTTTCGCCAGGGCTAGGGTGTAGGGGTGTTACCCCTCACTCTCTCGCTCGCGAGCTCTCTTTCTGTCCAGCTCCCTTCTTGCAATGCTGAGTTTCGGGCATCGCGGCGGAGTCTGCAAAGACCCCCTTCTGAGCCAATGCTCGTGGGCAGTATGCTTACGGACCACTCAGTCGGTGGAGACTGTGAGGGTGCCATCCCTGCAAGCTGCTGCAAGCTGCATGTCCGGAACTCAACTTTTCCAAACGATCTCGTGCGGCACCAAGCTGGCAGTTTCCGCGCTGATTTGGAACAGCCGAAACGAGGCATAGTAGATTCATTTAGACTTCAATTGCTTTATGAAGTAAAACGGGCGGATGGCCCGTCTAATCATGAAATGCCGCTGCACCTCAGATGAACTTCTGCGCGAGTTTTCGGCACTCCTGCGTGTGTATTGAAATTGAACGAGCGGCACGCACAACAGACCAGCACCTCGCAAAGCGTCACAAACGGATGCATGTGCACTGGCTTTTGTCATCTCCGAAGGTGCGTGGTTCGTGCCAGCGTGTCATCGTCATTCGGCCTGCAGGGAAACGTGAGCAAGCTGCAAGGGGTGAACGGCGGGGTCTTGCTATGCTGCTATGCGAAGACCGTGATTTATCCTTCAACTTCGCACATGAACCCACACCTGCAGGACTTCCACAGTCAGGTGTCACACCTTGACCTTTTTACCGTACTCCCAAGGGTTGTTGAGCATGGTGCTGCCCGTCTTGCCCCACAGCCCTGGAGGTCGGCGGCGACCGCGTAGGCGGAGACCAGCTCCCTTCTTCATGTTGAGGATGTTTTCGGGCGTAGGTCGGATGCGCCCGCCGTTGTAAATCTTTGGGATGGGGATGGTGGTGCCCTCGAACCAGCGGATGTGCCGCTGCCTGACACCCTCCGGCCCCAAGAAATTGTAGAGCAAGAAGTCCTCGCAAACGTTGATGCCGATCTCGTTTGAATCACAAACGTCGTTGTACCTGCCAATCAGCTCCTGACGGTCCCATTCCAGATGGGAGGGAACATCAACCTCACCCTCTTCGTCCTGATGCTTGTTGGCGAGACCAATGGACCTCTTCTTCGGGCGAACGCGGATCTCGTCGCCCAGCATCAAAAGCGTGGATGGCACATTCGTTGTCACCCAGTCCGGTGGCTGCCAGTCGCTTTCCTTCGGGGTGTGGCGGATCTGGATGTGGTTCTCTCGGACCATCCATCGGGCAGCTGCCATGGTTGGTGCCAAGCCCACTCGCCAGAGGAAGTTGTCGATACGGCTCTCCAGGATTTGCATAAGACAATCGATTGGGTGCTTTCGACCCTCCTTGAAGGCACGCAAGACATACTTGGTCAACTGCGCGATGTTGATGTTGTAGTGGCAGGCGACGCGTGACCTCTCTATCCAGTAGCGACCCTTCATGGACAACTTCTTCGTGGGGCGCTTTCGCCACGGCTGCTTAAGTCTCTTTCGCAGAAGAGGCTTGCGCGACCAGGCGGGCATCTCCCCGAATGGCTCAAAGCGGCGCATGGTCTTTTGTCTGCTGCGCGCCCGAGTTGGGAACATTCGGACGACGACCTTCTCGGCGCGCTGCCGGGAACGTCTATCCGCAGACACGGCAACCAAAGCACAAAGTGCCGCAGCAGAGGCCCGGCCAAGCATGCCGAAGCTGGCTGACTCAGAGCTCGGCTGCAGCGAGGGGCGTGCGTCTGCCTGCATCACCACCTGCCTGTCACCCCGCACGAAGCCTTGAGGCCTGGTCCCTGAGCCCTGTGGGCCCAAGAACGTGGGTTGAAGCAGCCATCCTGCTACTATCGTTGCTGCGCAGGCCAGGCAGAGCCTGGGCCACGCTTTTCTCATTGCGCTAAGGGGCTATCTGCAGTCCCTTCGTGTGTCTGCAAGCAGCAAAACAGAGCAGCATGCGAAACAACATGTCATGCACCAAGAAGATCCTGGCTGTGAAGACACGACTTCCTCCAAGCAATCCCCTGTGCACAGACAAGCAGGCAAAAGACACATGCAAAAGCACTTTCTTGGCTGATCGACCAAGGCGTACATGCTCTCTGGCACTACTGCCAAACTTGCCCAGCTCACACCTTGACCTTTTTGCCGTACTCCCAAGGGTTGTTGAGCATGGTGCTGCCCGTCTTGCCCCACAGCCCTGGAGGTCGGCGGCGACCGCGTAGGCGGAGACCAGCTCCCTTCTTCATGTTGAGGATGTTTTCGGGCGTAGGTCGGATGCGCCCGCCGTTGTAAATCTTCGGGATGGGGATGGTGGTGCCCTCGAACCAGCGGATGTGCCGCTGCCTGACACCCTCCGGCCCCAAGAAATTGTAGAGCAGGAAGTCCTCGCAAACGTTGATGCCGATCTCGTTTGAATCACAAACGTCGTTGTACCTGCCAATCAGCTCCTGACGGTCCCATTCCAGATGGGAGGGAACATCAACCTCACCCTCTTCGTCCTGATGCTTGTTGGCGAGACCAATGGACCTCTTCTTCGGGCGAACGCGGATCTCGTCGCCCAGCATCAAAAGCGTGGATGGCACATTCGTTGTCACCCAGTCCGGTGGCTGCCAGTCGCTTTCCTTCGGGGTGTGGCGGATCTGGATGTGGTTCTCTCGGACCATCCATCGGGCAGCTGCCATGGTTGGTGCCAAGCCCACTCGCCAGAGGAAGTTGTCGATACGGCTCTCCAGGATTTGCATAAGACAATCGATTGGGTGCTTTCGACCCTCCTTGAAGGCACGCAAGACATACTTGGTCAACTGCGCGATGTTGATGTTGTAGTGGCAGGCGACGCGTGACCTCTCTATCCAGTAGCGACCCTTCATGGACAACTTCTTCGTGGGGCGCTTTCGCCACGGCTGCTTAAGTCTCTTTCGCAGAAGAGGCTTGCGCGACCAGGCGGGCATCTCCCCGAATGGCTCAAAGCGGCGCATGGTCTTTTGTCTGCTGCGCGCCCGAGTTGGGAACATTCGGACGACGACCTTCTCGGCGCGCTGCCGGGAACGTCTATCCGCAGACACGGCAACCAAAGCACAAAGTGCCGCTGCAGAGGCCCGGCCAAGCATGCCGAAGCTGGCTGACTCAGAGCTCGGCTGCAGCGAGGGGCGTGCGTCTGCCTGCATCACCACCTGCCTGTCACCCCGCACGAAGCCTTGAGACTGCATGAGTTCTGGACGCTGATTTGCGGGTGATACAAAGGCCCTTGGAAAAACGCAAGCCGCATAGCATGCGGCTGCAAGCGCAGCAAGCCTGATGGTTTCGCGCGACATGGCGGCGGGTTCCTCTCTTGCCTTTGAACCCTGCCGCCTGCGGATGTTGTAAGCAACTTCAGGCCACAGTATCTCTTGCTGCGACTTCTGGAGCCTGTGATACTGAAGGGGACCTAGCCTCAATTGCGTCTCGACAAGTGTTGTGCTAGTAACATGGAGCAGTGCAAGCTCCTCGAAGGTGGTGAAGGTGATGCAGGTGCTAGGGGCATGGAAAGCCGCGCGAGCACCTCCGGATGCGCAGGAAGGTGGAAGACACACTCGTCTTCTGCTTCCCGGCATTTGCAGGAGCTGGCCTGCTCCCCGGAACAAGGCACGCACGCCTCCTTCACCTGTGCTTAGCTAAGGCTTAGCAACAGCGCAGCTTGCTTCCAGAAGTCTGAAGTTTCGAGGCTGAGCGCTTGACGCCACAAGCGAAGCCTCAGAGGCAGTCCATGAGAGCTTCACGGCAATTTCTTCCAAACGGTCCGGAGCCGGCAACCCGAGCCGCCAGCATAGCGTCTCGCAGCCCACGCAAATGTCCGTCTGGTATCTCCACGCCTTCGCTCATCTGGTTTCCCCGCCCCCGCCCGAGCCCGACTGCACCAACCTCCCTCACCGTGACACGCAATGCCGGGAGATGTCTCCCAACCAGCCTGGTGGGAGGCGCAGCTGCGTCTGGAGCCGGAGCTTTGCCAGGTCCAGAGGGCACGTTACAACCTGTGTCTCAGTCGCCACATGAAGATCGTCCTCCTACGATCTGCGTTCTGGGGCCCCAGCTGAAGCGGCTGTGCCGGCAGAGGCTGAAGCCAGCAAGGTCAGAGCTGGAGGCAGCGATTTCTCGGCTCTGAAAAGCAAGGCAGCAAGGCTTCAGCCGCTTTTGGTTTGCCTCAACCCACCGAAAAAAGCTGAGCCTGTAGCTGGGTCTGGCTTCCCTGCGCATGCTGCAACCGCTTTCCTTGCCTTGCAGAACAGTGAGACGTATCAACAAAACCGAATGTAGGGCACACTCGGAACATCTTCCATCGACTGCGCTATCGACCCGGGAGAACCGACTTTTCCTCTGCTTCCAGATCCCACTCGTGAACTCGCGTATCTGTCTGTATGCCATGAGCTCCGGAGCAATTACGCTGATAGGATCTAGTGCCATGATCAGAGAAGGGCGCCTGCTCATAGAAGGCAAAGTACAAGGCCGAGAAAGGGCCAAAGGAAGCGAGCGTGGCGTAGTAGCCCTGGCAGTAACAAGCCAATCCGATGGGGCTCCCTCTTCCATTCGCCAGTTAAGAGGGCTAAAACGGCAAAGTATGTAGATTGCCCACTGCACCTTGTAGAGACCAAAGAGCCCTTCCGTGCGGGAGATCACACGGAGGGCATCCAAGCTCCTCTCACCGCTCCACACCACTCTTGGCTGTGTGTTCTAGCGGCCTAGCGACATGCCGGTCCCTGCGTAGCTCGGCGGTGTGGAGCCGAGGCTTCCTGAAGCTGCGATGCACCGGCAGGAGATCGAGATCGCCCCTTTTGGCTCCCCGCGGGAGCTTGCGGCTAGGCCTTGCGCCGGCATCACGACACGACAGATGCGCAAGGATCTCGAAGACTGAGGCGGCTGCCGGACTTCTGCACCTGCCCACTCCCAGCTCTCGCAACCGCACACAACGAATGACATCAAAAGTCCAGCCGGCCTGGAGACGCTCTTTGATCACATCAACGGGGACGAAGACTACGCAAGCAGCTGCCTGAGGCACTGCACCATCTTTGGTCTGGGAGTCTCCTGTTACCTCCTACTCCCCCCAGCTTCAGGATCTAGCGTCTTTTCTTGTTGCTGACTGCCCTGACTCCGGCGTGAGAGCGGCTGCAAGTTTCTGCGCCCTCAAACTCACGCCCTACTCGTCGATGGTGAAGCCTGGCACTGAGCTGCTCGATCATGAAACGGCTTATTAACGTGAGCTTTGTCGACTGGTCAAACCAGCTCGAAGTCGCGCAAACGGCCTGTTGATGGCAATGGCATTGCTGGGACGGCACCGGAGGTCTCGGCCAGGTCGTACCACACCTCGCCTCACAAATCCAGTGTAGTGAAACACGCTCTGTGGCCACAGTCTCAGCCACGCGGCGGATGGCATCACGAACGATCTCGCCGAAGTGCTCATGGACAGCTGATATGCGCTCATCAACTGTACAAGCCTTCGCTGGTGACTCTTCAATAGCAGCTGCTGGCAGCAGGTGTCACACAGTCCAGTATGCGACCTAAGGCACATGGCTGATCAGCCCTTCCACCACAGCAGACAAGTCCTGCTCACAGGTGGATAAAGACTAGGACCGGCAAACTTGGCACGACTAGATTTGCACGCACACTATGGACCAAAGACGACATGGCAAGCTTGGACGAAACACCTGGGCACCACAAAAGAACCTGGTTCCAGTGATTCCGTGGTGTCCTCGGGAGAGTCGGTCATGTCTGGGCTGGAGAGCACCGGCCTCACAGTTCGTGGAGACGAACGAGCCAGCCGCCCGCCCTACTGGCACAACGCAATGCTTCGAAGTCCCTAAGCCCTAAGCCCTAGGCTCACGCACCCTGTTTCCTCTTGCCCGCCCTGTGGTGAACGAAAACATACGGTCGGCAAGACTCCAGGAACAAATCGTTGTGGATGAAAACGAACTCGGAAAAAAAGAAATGCGTCAGAAGTGGCAACACATCCCGCAGTCCGAACATCCTGCTTGCATAATGCATTGCGGCAACTAATTCAGTGCGTTCCATGCCGGGGACTCAAATTGCAGGCTCGAGTCAAGCCAAGACTACAAATTCCATGAGGAAAGGCGACAGCAGCAAGCAAACTCCCGCATGCAGTACTCAGTCATGTATGACACAGCGTAAACAGTCGAAGCCGTACCGACATATACATCAAGAATGCAGACAGCGGAATCTGCAGTCATGTTTCGCATTCAGCCGACGTCCACACAATGTGAAGTGCTTCACGGCGGGTAGGATCAAATCCGATGTATAGCAAGTTTGGGCAACAGGCCCACGAAAAAGGCAAGTTACTACTGCAGAGTTGTTCAGATTTCAGCTGCGCGCTCATTATGACTCATTAAATCCATTGCGACACATGCAAAGCAGCACCTGCTGCTGTATGCTGAGAACCTCCTTGCTTGCCATGACACAGGGCTGCTTGAAGATTGCATGCGTCCGCACGCTCCAGGTCCGTGACGTCTTGATCATTAATCTTGCGAAGGTGGGGCAGCCAGCGGATGATACCCACCTCATGTACGCATGGCAACGGATACGTCTCCATATTCTGCAAGCCCATCGACAACAGCACGTGACCGTAAGTGCAAAATATTTGTGCGTGCGACACGCAAGGTGGCGCGACCGGAGCAGACGGGATTCTCCTCGGGAAACACAGGCAACATTCCACAACAAAGCTAATCATGCCGCCGTCATCAGGACGGAACTTGGCCCGGACATCCCGGAAAGAGATTCCGGATGCGAACGAAGCATTTTACGAGGCACGGATGTTCTCGGGTCCTTGATGACAATAGATGTCAAACGAGGCATCCGCCGAAATGGCTCCAGCGCCCGTGGATCCAGGATCCTTGCATTGCGACATGCATGGAGCTTAGCCATGTTCTCACTGGCCTAGGGCAGGCGGGTGTAAAAAGAATGCCCAAAGCAGTCTGTGAGCGTCGGGAGCGCAGCTCCTAAAGACCATGCATCAAGTGCAGTGAAGCAGCTGGTTTTGGACGAAGGTGATGCTGTTCAAGGCTTTGAACTTCAGCAGGCGAGCAATTTCGCCAGCAAGCGTCTCAATCAAGATGTAGTGGAAGTGGATGCTGGTCACAACGCTTTGGTATTCCTGACTGGAAGCAACGTAGAGCGGACACAGTTCGACTCGAAGTTCATGACGAATTCAATTTACTGACCTCTAACCTGCCAACTATGCACATCATTGCATCTTAGCAGCTATCTTATCCAGCGCGTCCAGACCACGCCCAAAAATGGAGAGCTCGGCGGCATGCTCTCTTCGAACATAGCCGTGCCGCGTCATTGCAACCTTGCCCTGCAGCACCAATTCCCACTGCAGGCGGATGGCTTGAAGCACCTCTTCGCTGGTCATGGAACCGGCCTTCTGTTCCTCTGGCAAGCGGAGGATATGAGCATCCACACAACCGTCCCGAACCCTGATCCTTCGGCATGGGCTGAGACGATGCTGGAAGGGAAGGGCGCTGTGGCAGACTCGTGCCTGCATTCAGAGGTATTCAGTGCGCGCTACTTGGACAAGGCACCCTGCTCTGATGACCACGAGCACTAGGCCACTAGGCCGAACCTGAGCGAATCGAAGAAATTGCCAGGCCGTCTGCCAGCCCAGGTTGTGCTTGCGACGGGCGGGCCTCAGAGAGACATTCGACATAGCACTTTTGTGCGGGATTTGTTCGTCTTCGCTCGAAAGCTGCATGGCACTGCATGCTGTCCAAGGCTCTGTGGCTGTAGTCGGCCGCTTGGGCAGACCGTGAAGTGCACGAGCCGGCAAGGCATCACGCCTCGGAAACGCGACCGAGGTCCTCAAGCCAGAGTGGTCCATAGAGTGGTCCCACTTTGCGAGTACCCCGCTGCTGAGGCACCCTGGAACTCGCCAGCATTTACGCTCAGCCAAGACGCCCCCTTGCAGACCCCTTCGGCCTCGGCGGTGGCGACGTCTCCGAAGGCAGATCGGTGGAGTTGGACGTGTTTGTTTGCTCGCCGCGAACATCCACGGCCTGATATGTTCAATACGCAATGGCTACCTTAACCAGAGATCGCTGTGCTGATGCAATCTCGAAAAACGAACGACACCACCAGTCCTCTTCTGTCGCAGCAGCGACATTCAAAGCCGCAGATGGCGAAGGTGAAATAACAAAACCTGCTTCGACATGACATGGCCAGGCAGTGGTTGATGATGGAACGCACTCATAGGTTCCGTCTCGTAGTCGTAGCTCTCCCTGATTGTCCCAGTTACTCGCCCCGGCTGTTTGCAACCACGATCACACGTGTTCAGCTGCAGTGTTTCTCGTGTTTTTGGCCATACTCGAGATGGCAGCATCCTGGAGGGCTTGTTTTCGGATGCTTGTGAAACAGTTAATTTTTCCACGCACATCAGAAACGGCGCCGGGCACACCAAAGATGACTTGCCTTTGCAACGGTCTTGTCGACTTCCCTACCACTTTGTCTGAAGATGCATACAGCTTTGCAGGATCACATCAATGGGTCACTGACCATGTCGGTCGCATTGGCCCAAAACAGATGACAAGCTCTTCAGCTCCTCGTCATACTCCCACGATGTCGCTTGATCAGCATGTCCGGTCGGAGGCATCTGGGGGTGCTTAAGACACACTCGTCGTAGCTTCTTGCTTCTCGAGCTTCCGCCTTGAGCTCCGGTCTTTTCGTGCTGGCACGGCCACGTTAAGCGCTGGTTTCGGTATGCAGGTCCACTGACCTGAAGCACATCCTCTGACAGCAACTAGCCAAAGAGAGTCTTGAGCAGACATGTGTTCCGCAGATTTCGTGGGAATCGCCGCAGCTGTGCCCAACTTTCCCGGTCCCCGCATCAGCCATTGCAATTGCAGGTGCTTGCCATTTCCCAGCCCATTCCCCTTACAGCTAACTATGTAACGAATGTAACGATGCCAATACGACACGACTGACTGGAGCTATCTGTGCAGGGCAACTACAATCACTACTCGACCATGCGCCGATCGCGAAATGTGCAATCTTTCAGCTCTTACATCTTAGCAATGCGGTTTCTTCCTGGCAGGAAGTCCTCCCCTTTGCGCACCCCGCCAATTGGCTCAAAGCGGCTCCGGATGCAAACCGGAGGCTCGGAGGGCTCGGAGTCCTCTCCCGACTGCTCGGGTTGATCGGGAGCACCTGCAAAGCGTCAGGATGTGCGAGGATGGCAGACTTTCGCCACTCCTGCCGAGGGGCTCGAGCTGGAAGCCTGGATCTCCGCGCTTCGCTGCGAAGGAGCTTCCAAAGGCTCCATGAACTCGGGCTTTGCTCGAATGCCTCAGGCGAGACGTTGCAGCCATGAGCCCATGAGACCAAAGGCCGATCCTATCAGCCGAGCAACATCTTCGAGCTTCCACCTTCACGTTGTCCTTGAGAGCACTCGTGTTGTGCTCATGCTGAACCGAACACATGACTCTGATCTAAGTTACTAAGGTGCAGTCCAACGTTTCCAGATTTGGGCAGAGGGTCAGGACGTGGACATGATAGGCCTGCAGTCGACCGCAGTGGGGCTGTTCAAATTACCGGCTGAAACAAAAGCCGGCCTTGGTTTTGTCAGATATTGGATTTCCGTCCAAGGTAAGCTCTCGAAGGTTGGAGGCTGCCGATAAGAATCGTAAATCCTGGCACATTTCAGCTGTGTGGTGTTGGTTCCCGGTCCCACAGGTGAATGCTCAACTCACACATCACTGACTCAGAGCTTCGAAGCCCTTTGCTGATTACTGATGCTCCCGGTCTATGTTACTGTTGCAAGGATGTTGAAGACTGGTGAGTCTGAAGAGGCCGAACCTCATGCAAGACGATATTGTTGTGCGACGCAAAGAGTCTCTGCAGCTGTGGTACCTGATGGCCACCAACGCGAAGTTCAGCTCTAAAGCTACCCAGCTCTATGACAGACGCCTGATCCACGCCGGCAGTCGTCGAGATGGAATTGCGTCTAATGTTCCTGAAACACATTTTCCCCAAACGGAAACCCTGACATGGATCACAACACGAGCCTGCTGGCACGACTGTTCGATTCGGACAAGCGGCAATTCAGTGAGCGAGACCAGTCCGTCCAGATTGAAAATATTCGGGAGAAAATTGCCAGCAAGATTCAGAACGCCTTATCTTGTCAGCACTCGGAACACTCTAACATGTTTCGCTCTGAGCCACGCTCCAACAGAGACGTGCCTGCCCAAGCCTACATTTAGGCGATCCACGTTCGCGACCCGGTCCCAGAAATACATGCAGTCATGGGCACGAAGATGTGTCAAATGCGACACGCTCTGAATTTCTTTGATCCTGTTGCTGTGCAGGTCCAAAACATCCAACTTCTCAAGAGTCTTCAAGTTCTCGATTCGCTGGATTTGGTTCTTGCCAAGCATGAGAACCTCAGACATAGGCTATGGTCAGCCCACGCAAAGCGGGCTAGCAGCCTGCTGGAAACGTTCAGCAAAGGTGCACGCAGATTTTTGCACTTCTCCTTAGCTCATCCCTGCAGGTATCCAGGCCCCCTTTTGCGCTGCGAAGCCTGTGGCTCCCAGCTAATGGCAGTCCAGACGCTAGGTTCTCCATCACTTGGATCTTGTTGTCGTACAAGTCTAAGAAAGTAAGATTGGGCAGGTTATCGAGGTGTTCGATGCCTCAGCTTTCACCCGAGGTCCCAGACTTTCCTGGAGGTCTGGGGCCACGGAGAAAGTAAATGCAGACAGGCGAGCGCGATATGGCATTGTTCTGATAATTCCTGAGTTCGTTCAAGATTCCGAACGTCACACAAAACTCGCACAATCTCGCACACTACGTGCACCTCCCGGCGGAAAGCTATGAGACGGCAGTGCAGGCAAGGCTCAGCAAGCGTAGCCGGGCCTCCTCCTCCAAGACAGGGCAGCGGCCCAACCTAAAGAGCTTCTCAGTCAAAAAAGGGACCCCAGTGAACGAAAGGTCAACGATAACCGATACACTAGCTGCCCTGACGTCGGGAAGCTGCCGTCTGTCCAGATGGAGGTGTTCCGGTGAGCGATTGCGCGCTTTGGCTGACCGCCGCGCGAGAAGCAGCTTTGGCATCCGCGGGCGTGCAACGATGACCAGGTCCTGAACAAGCTCACATCTCCAGCCACCGAGACGGGTATCACAAGTGCCATATGTGCAATGCTCGAATGGCGAAGACACCCCAAGATGCTCCGCATGCGGCATGTTGAAGCCGAGCATCAGATGTGTATTCCACGTTCTGTGCCCGGCACACACGACACAAACTCTGGAAGCCCTCATCTTTGGAGTCGTCCACCGGGCTATCCGATACATCCGCTGCTTTGGCGTCTGCCTCCGCAAATGTTCACAAGCAAACGTCGACAGGGGAATGTACCTTTGACAAGGCACACGGCCGAAAACCGTCCAAGAGTCTCATGCCTCTCTGGGGGCACCAGGTGCCGATGGCATGGAAAGGACTCCCAAGAATGCGTCTGCCTCCAAGCTGTCAGCTCTCTGTATTTCTGGGACTTCTTCTCTCAAGGAAAGCCAAGCCCAAGCTCTCATCGCCTGCAGAGCTTGAGATCCTGCCGTGCGCAGGGAATTCCCCGAGCGCCCATGGAGACGACGGGGGACGAGGTGAGACCGGCAGAAATCCTCTCTCTTTTTCTTGCGAGGGCTGAGGGATGCTGGGGGGGGGGGGCTTCGCTTCGTGGAAGGTTCGGGTCGCGTGGCCCCGAAAAGGGCTTTGCGAGGGTTCTGATCAAGGAATCCTTCCTGGTGCGATGATGACACTTCTTTCGTGTCAAGCGTGCGGGGCTATATGTACCGCATACAGACGGCTGTGTGTCACGCGGTGTGATGCAGTGCTCAAGCTGCGAGCCAGTAGTGAGCATCCGGGGCATCTGACTGCCGGGTTCTGCCCTCACTAAGTATCTAGACCATTCTAGGCCATCGAATATTGCTACTCCAGCTTCCGGAGTTGGCACTGGTGCCTCGCCTCTGCTCCCATCCCGGCCGCCAGGTGGCGTGCAAAGGCCAGCTCCGAGCCCTCGGACCATGAGATACATCAAAAGGAGTCAGACTCTTTTACCACTCATACTCACTAGCACACTGCTACAGATTTGCACCCTCATCCACACACATGGCATCAAGCATCAAGATCTGCCTATATACGTATATGTACACAGGAGTAAGAGCAATGTCATTCGCCGGCCTGACTACCACTTTGTGCTCAGCGACAACTACATGCAGACATGCATGGTCGATCCAAGCGCACAGATTAAGCTGAAACATGATGCATAACTATGATGCGTGTATATGCAGCCTTCGCATGCGCACAATCTGTGCTGCAAAAGCTACTTCATGTTAATGAGGGGCGGTTTTGGCACTTTTTTGTCACTCGTGCTCGACAAGTCAGACGAGGTTTATGGGAGCATACAAGGCAACATGTGTTCACATTGGAACACGACAAGTTCAGCAAATGCACTCGATAGCATCATGCGAGGCTATGGGGGGCGACAAGAGCTTCTTACATGTCATGGAATGCCAGTATGATTACATATACATGTGCACGTCTGCATTTACATTTAAATACGCACACACACACACACACCGACCGACACACATGCAGACACGCAGGCTTGCGGACCTGCATAGATACATGGATAGACATACGCATACGTACCTACGTACATACTACACACAAGCTTTACTTGCATCTATGCATATATACAAACATCCAATACATGTACATTACTTACAGTACGTAGTTACTTACCTATACATAGGTCATACATGCTACATACATTACATCAGTACATACGTACCACTTTGAGAATGCGTGTATGTAGTGCTGTATGTATCATTGATGCATGTTGGTGCCGGGAAGTAGAACGAAATGCCGAAAGCAAGGCGGCAAGACACCAATAAACTCTGCCGAAGACGGTACCATATCCGTTCATTGCGCAACATGTGTCGCTATTTGCTGCGGCTGCGCGGCGTCCGGAGCCAAATATGACTTCAGGATCTCGTACGTCGAAATGTAGACCTTCGCTGGTGGTTGTACCAAGGACGGAACCGTCCCTCTGCCCCTGCGACTCTGCCCGGTTGAACACCCGGGTCCGCATCAGACTCCAGCTAGGGATTTTCCACACAACTGAAGGCCGAGCGCAAACGCCCGGCGTGCCGAGAGTGGCTACAATGCCAAACCTCAGCTTGAGAGATTTGCTTCGCTGCTTCGTGTCTGAAGGAGAACGAAGCTCATTGCAACGAACCCCAGTCTCTTCATCAACGACTCCAGATCTAGGTAAGCAGGTAAGCCCAGCCGATGTAACCAGTCGCTGGACACTGAGACATGTCCTCTACGCATAGATCCCCAATCAATTGTGCTGCTGCGCAGTGAACTTTACAAAACCATATCTTGAGTTTTCTTGGTACCGTTCTTTGTTCCGCTGCTCGCTGGATTCAGACCCCGGCATTCAAATGTCGTGTGTGCATGTGCGCACCTGTGTTTGTTTTGTTTCTGTGTGCGGCTACTTGGATGCTGTACAGTCTTGCACATCTGAGGGACCCAACACATGGCTGGGCTCACTTTGTCACGGCCGATGTGTTAGCAAGCACATGCGAACCCCAAACCGATCGTGAATACTCACTAGTTAAGTGCGATGGCTCTGCGCACCGCTGTCTTTATTACATGCCATTGCGATTGTCGTGGCATGGCTCCTATGATTCCCATTATCGCTGTGCTCCTTCGGTCCTTCTGCTTTCGGAGTCGCATGATGCGTCTGTTCAGATGTCGCAACGGTGCATCCTCCATTTAGCACCTATGGCAGCTTGCTCTTAGCCTTTTTTCCCGTGATGACAACGACAAAGGCGATCGTAATTTTTCTAGCCGTACTGCCAACCGCCTTTATTATGACCGTAGTTGTCAGGATGCCTTGAACTGACCATGGCCTGTATGCATGCCACGATCATAACTCTGCAGTCGTGCCTCCGGCAGTCTGGAGTGAAAATCACGAATTGAGACTTTCAGCGATTGCTAATCTACTAGCTATTCTACTAGTCCAATGCAATGCAAAAGAATAGTGAACACGACAATCACACTAATCCATAACAAGCACATAACACTATTTTGCCAATCGTCGTTGCAGAGACCTGAAGTGCTCCTTGGGTCCCCTTCTTCCTTCAAACGTCCCTCCGCTCCCTCTCGTGACTGGTGCTTCCCCCCACGAAGGCGATCCCAACAGCTTACACTAACAAATGAGTCACAAAGAATTCACCGTCGCAGCACAAACGACACGGAACAGTGCCCTTCTCCATGGAATAGGTTTCAATACGTTAACTTAACGATGTACCTCCGGCGACAAATCCTCTAACAAAAGGACACCGCCTCGTCACTTCAGGCTTTCCACTGGGCGCCTGGCCCTCGGTAGAACCCCCGAATGCCTGGAATCGAGACTTCGCAGCGGCAGGAGAAACCAACTGCCCTGTGATTGAAGATTCTTATCCACGGCTTTGCAAACAAACCAACACGCCTTCTTCGGCGAAAAGTCTTCTGAAGCCTGGGCAATCATCCCAGACTCCGTTTCTGGACTTTTGGGACACAGGTGGCACGGCACTCCTCGCGTGTCACCCTGAGCACACGACAATGCAAGGTACTTCGGTACTCGCTCCCAGTGGCGGATTGAAGGCGAGACTGCACCAGCAGCAGCTTGCAGCAACAAGTGCAGATACCCCCACGTGGAACAATACTCGTCTCATGCATCCGGTGCTTCGTTGTGTTCGTTGCCTGCAAGATCCTTCAAGTTTGGGAGGCCTGCAGGTGAGGACCTAGAGCGGTCTAGCTTGCAAAGATCTGATATGGGCCGCAGGCTTAGCCAATTTTTTGATGCTGAGCAAACTCTTAAACACTTGACTCAAGGCTGCTATTGCCTTTTGCAGTCAGCGTGTTGGATGGTCTTACGGGCACCACCGTGGTGTCCAGCCCGGTTGCCTTCTGTGTTCGAGCTGGTCCACATCTTGCAGTGGCTCCACATTTTACTGTTCTTGCAGGCGGTCCGGTCTTCCCGGATTTGTCCCAGGCATCACGATATGCTTCCAGAATCTGCCTCGGGAGGGCCCTGCTAGCTCCCCGATTCTAAGGCGGACCCGAAAGCTTGGGTACTCAAGTCCGCTGGTGGGCTACCCGGCACAGCTTCTGTGCAAGCATTTTCCTGCAGTGGACACCGCGGCATTGTCGGGCAGATCCTTTCCCTCTCCATCTACGAATCTGAGTCGGGCCCTAGCTGTACCAGATTGATTTCTGCGGCAGTCAAGACATCATGTAGCATAAGCTGCTGCGTGCCTTGATGGTGTCCAAAGGGTGGCACGGCAGCCGAGAGATCAAGCCGCTCCTGTGCCGCAGAGCAGAGCGCGAAAAGGTGTGGAGAAATGGCAGAGCCTTATGCAGGTCAGAATGGCTGAGCCTTAGCAGGGTGACCGAGAGCCGGGCAGAGCGCTGCCCACCAAAGTATGTACCTTCCGAGCAGAGCTGAGCTTAAGACTGAAGAGTCTTCAGATGGAAGCTGGATGTTACGACCACCAGAGCGCACAAGCCGTGCTTCGGCCGGCTCGGTGGCCATGGCTTCGATATCGGCTGACTACGTGTCCTCTCGCAGTCCGGCGTGGTCTGCATCGGAAGGGAAGGCATCCGAGATCGGGGACCATGTAGTCACTCCTTGCTGTGGGAAGCTGCCTTCTGGCATGATGTGGGCCGGTCCGAAGAACAGACACGCATGCTTGTTGTGCAGCACCTACGATGGCGTAGCAGCTCCATCACTGGATCTGAAGCTGATGGCACAGCAGTCTTTGCTGCTGCGCTCAAGCGGGAAATGCATGAAAACGGCAGAGACAGTCAGCGCGGCTCTGGAATACAACACACCGGCCGAGCACATTCTGCGAGTTCCGTTCAAAGCCCTTTGGTCCGAAAGGTCCGTGTCTTGGGCTCTAGGGAATGCCGGTGGGGGTGCGTCGGGAGTGTAACGTGCGTGGGAATTGTAGCTTGTTGGAGCCCCTCTAATTCCGGGTCGCGAGGGAACGCAAGTCGCAAATCTGCATGTGCGAAGGTGCCGAGTTCTGAGGCGAGCCTGGAAAACCCGGATCGCAAATGCCATATATGTGACTGAGTCTACCCTTCCCAGAGAGAGCCGAGCCCATCTTTCTTGTGCATGCAGCCATGCTACACTCCCAACGGCCCTCGCAGGAAGGAACTTGTCCAATCGATCTTCTCCCGACTGCGGCCGCGGGAAGTGGGTCCTCGCCTGTCCACCCCGCCGCCGATTCAACACCCTGTTCTCGGTGTATGCTAGGCCCTCCTTGGCTCAGCAGCAGAATTGGAATCGGTTTGGAAATTCGGTTGCACGCATGGCCGCGGTTCAAAGGAAGTTCTTCGCAATTTCTTTCGCCCTGTGCGAGGTCCGGGGCAAGTTCCCCCACTTCCTGTCTGATCATTCTTTTGGCCTGCATCCCGGCTTAACAACACAGCAAAACTTAGTCAGTGGGAATATCGAGGTCTTGCTAGCGGGTCGCCGAAATATCTCACGGGAGGCGGGCATGTAAGTATCTCCTGCATCCCCTGGCAGCCCTAAGACACGGGCAGTCCCTGCACTCCTGTGAGTGCTGCTGGAGCCAAGCACTTTCACAGGGCCGAAGGGTGTGGTATCATTTCAGCCGGCACCGTTGCAGGTAACCACACTTTTGTTTCAGTTTTCAATATGCTTCTTGCTTGTGCCGGTGGTATCCACGGAAGTCTGGAATCAGCCAGGCATCGGTACCTTGCAGTGAGGCTTTAGCAGTTTTGCAGCTTTGGCAGTGCCCTCTCCATACAAATAGCGGATAGTGATTTGAAGCTTTCTTCTCTGGGCTCTGGGCTTTGTCCCGTATGCTCCAGGGCTTCCGTGTTGTCGACCAATCGTGCGGAGATCGCTCGGGCGAAGGGCGAAAGACGAGCGTGCGAGGCTCGTGGCAGGACCTGTGCTGAGCAGAGAGACCGTGTCAACAGCTCCAGCCCTGAGATCTGCTGCAGTAGCTCGGCAACGTACCGGCTGACACGGATCCAGGATCTCACCGCTGCCACACCTTCGGTGCTTCTCAGCAGCTCTACGTGACTAGTGCACAACACGGCACTGCTCCAACCCGCGCTTCTTGCCAAAGGGCGTGAGACTGCCCCAAAGCAAGCTGACGAACTCGGCATTGGGCAGAAATCCTTAGTCCATTGGATGGCCACTGTTGGACATGGGACATGCCGTAACAGGTCCAAGCTTCTCGGTAGACTGGAACCGCTGGGTGTACCTCCGTGCCAGACCCGAAGATCTCGGACGAGGGCGCTTCCGCGAGGCAGCGGACAAAGCACGGAATCCTTCATCTCCTCAAGCCGATTGCAGCTTCTTCGGGTTCGCAGGTCGTTCTATCTCATGGAGTCCGTGTGGAGGGCTTGCTAACCCTCGCTCCCGACGCCTGTGGCTCGGACGGCAAGTCCGGAGGCTCTGTAGTGTTTCGGTGGGAGTACGGCACGACCCTCATCGGTGCATCAGCACAGGAGATATCTTCCAATGCGAAGTTCACACCTGAGTTCACTCCTCGTCTATCCCCCTTCCACAGCAAACTCCCATACGCCAGCAAAAATACATGCTTTGCGCCACCTAGGAACCGATTGCAGGAGCTTTTTCCAGACTGTGCACCGGCCCTCCAACGTCCAAGTGAAGCGACTGATACCTTGCAGGCTGAGTGGCCGTTACTTAGCAAAGCATCTGAGGACTTTCCCGTGTCGGCACAACACCACGAGTATCCGCTCCAAGATGCGTGCTGGTGCTGCCCAAGACGAAGTCACCACCACCGCCGCATGCCAAGAAGCCCTCCGAATAGTAGGCTGCAAGGAGCTGGTTGACAGGCTCGTTGTCCAGCAACTGCTCCCAGCCTATCTGCTTCGGCAGATCATCGGGAGAGACGTTAGAAGGAGACCTTCTCACAAGGAGCGTCCGAGCTTCTGACCGTCAATGTGCCTTGGCTTCGCCATCGAGCCGAATGGTGAAGCAAGGGAATCACGTCACACGCCACCGGAACCCCGCCCCAAATGCGCAAGGCTGCATCAGGTGCAGGGTTCGCGAAGCCCCTCCAAAGCTATACCTCCGTGGACCGCGGTTCCCAAGCCGCTCGGGATCCAACAACAACATCTTCTCCGCGACCTTGTGAGCCAAGCACTTTGCATATCTTTGCATTTTGCCACTTCAGACTGGGGAGTTCACCGAGCTGCTAAGCTGTTGAGCTGGGAGCTGGGCCTGCTTTGCCTTCTGGAGGAGCTCCGCGGTTTGTGCATCCGACAGCGCATCCAGGATCACCACCTCGGCACCCCACAGACAAGTGCCAAAGGCACCCTCAAGGAATCGCCTGGTAAAGCAAAAATGTACTGACTACCGGGTTCGACCCCCGGAAGGAGTAATTACATGTATTTACAATCGTCTTTTGGGGACCAGCAGTGGAAAGAAACCCTGTGCCCAACTGCATCACCCAGTTGCAAAGCCGACTTCGTCCAAGACTTTCGTTGCCTCCCTGTACCATTCCTCGGTGCCTGAACCAGGAAGCAGCGGTAGCCCAGCGGCGCCAGCGGTTGCTTTCACAGACGTCCGCCAAAGAGGGGTCTGAAGCCCACGCCGCTCTCGGGCCGCTTCCGGAGACAAACCTTCACCGAAGTGCGCACAAAGCCGTTCTCCGCTCACCACGAATGGATGGGCCAACTCACGATTGGCCGCGGCAAGGGGGGATTTCAGGAAACACCGGCCCTGCAGAGAATCTGGCACTTGCGGCGCTTTCACAATGTAAGTCCAGTATGCACAGGTTTCGTGAGCCTGACAGAGGTGTCGACACTGGACGCCGGAATAGGCATCATGCACTGCCACGTCTTCACCTGACACGGAGGTTGAGGGCAGGGATCCACTGGAAAACACCTAGTGATGAAACCTGCAGTAGACAAGTCAGTCTATGCTCGCTGTAACTTCCAACAGTCTCACCTTGGAAAAAACAAACTCCGATCCCACTTCTGGCACTCCTAAACCTCCATGCAGATGCGTGCCATCACATGGTGCTGCATTGCACGTAAACCTGCGGGTGTGCAGCTCTCCGATCTCTATGCTCAGCGAAAACCATTGCCAGAGTTGCTTCTCTGTGGATTTTTCGCTCACCTCTCATCATTGCGGCTGATACCCGTAGTCGACGATGTGCTGCAGTAAGTTATCCTCATCAACCTACACTCTCTAGCAAACCCTCCTGTCCGGACAGGTTCCGAAATCAAACACGAATCCACGCCAAAGTCTGCCTGGCGAATCTTCGCCCCAGCGGTAGCAGTCGGCAGCCCCTCCCAAAGCACAGCAGTAAGCCCTCGTCCAAAGACCATGATGCCAGCAAGCTCCGTCTGCGCGATCGCAGCAGGATGGCTCAGGACATCGTGGATCGGGTGAGGCTGCAGCAACCAGAAAGCAGCAAGTCACGCCTGATCAACAACAACATCAGCAGGTAAACCGTCCATGCGAGCATCGTCAATGCTTCTGCTAGACATGTGCTCGGAAAACGATGCAAAACACGTTGTTGTCCCCGGTTTGCTCTATGCGCGAAGCGGGCGTGTCACCCTGGTGTTAGCGGGTCAGACGCTGTCAAGCCACATTACATCACATTAATTACAGTATGAACAAGCAGGTATTGTTGCCTTCTCATCCCGACTCTGAAGATGCCGCAAAAGAAAGGTCAAAAGCGGCCTACTCCATCTACCCTGAGACCTCCTGGAGTAAGCAGCAGCCGCAAGCGCTTGTTGCTGCGCATTGTTCGGGCTCGCCATGCTGCATAGGTGCAGGGACGATGATGCTTCACGTGGCATTCTGGGCAGACTGGCAAAAGGCACGATGTTTGTATAGTATAGCTTGCAGCTTGCACACTTTTGCAAATCGTGTGCAGCTGCATGGCTGGTCTTGCCTGTGGTGCTAAGCTGGACTGGCTCTGGCTCGCAGGGACATTTTTGCCGGTTGTTGTGGAGTGCAGAAGCTGGCAAGGCAACACGCAGTAGATGCAGCTGTTCCGGAGGGCAGCATCCCGTGTTGGAAGCAAATTTTTCGACCTTTTGCCATACATAGCGATCTCGAGCAAAGAGTGCCCAAAGCGGACTTGCAATTAGACAACGTTCCCAAACAGCCGCAGGGTTGTCCTGGCAAGGAACTTTGACCAGTTGTAGGACTCCTTTTCAGAGAAGGTCCGTCTAGGGCCTTTATTCGGGGACACTCTAAACAAGGACGACCTGAACAGCACTGTTACCAGGCTGACGGCTGGAATGGCTCGAAACGCGGAGAGCGCACGCTCCATGAGGAGATCGGCTCTATGGCACCATCACCACTGGGAGCCTTTAGTTAGATAGTTTGTATTCAGGCTTCAAGGCATTTCAAGGCTTTCACGCGCTCTCAGTAGGTGATAGTGTCCAGGTGCTTATCTTGCTACCGAGCCCCGCAGATTCGCCAGGGCTGTCCGGGCGCACCGGAAGTGACACGGACAAACTTGACATAGATTGACGCACTTCTTCATGTGAGCTTTGGACAGCTCGCCCTGCCCTACCACAACCTGCCACGGCGCTGCAGTGTCTCTGCTGTCAAGCCTGCCTTTGCGCCGACCCAGAGCCCACGCATGTGCATGGTGACGTGAAGCCGTCGGCAATAACTAAGATGCGGATCCAGGCTCACTCGCTCAGCCCAGCAGCAAACTCAAGGTCACCTGAAGGGCTCAGCCAGACCAAATCAAAGTCATAACTTGTTGGATATCAAGCCTCTCTTGCTCCTCTGGGCTGTCCTGGAATCCATGCCATGTGGTGAAAAAAGGACAGTTGCAGCAGCGCGGCAAGACCTGCCTCGGTGTCCTCATCCGAGAAACATCTGCTTGAGGTTGCTCCCTGAGACAGACTGTGGGCAGGCTGACTCCGCTGGGCTGCTCCATGACGCAAGGCCTTCCATGACTTCGGCAATGAGCACGAAGGCATTTCTGGGAGATGCTGCCTGGAGTCACGAGGCCCCGACAGAACGGCACCAAACATGTGCAGCTGTTCAGCTTTAAGTCCCAAGCGAGGTCGTGTGCCTCGCCTGCAAGAGCCCCCAGAGTCTTGCTGCGTTGCTGGTAGCGCGAGAGTCAGGGTGGGGGTCTCCCAGCTCCGCAACGATGAGTCCGGTGGTGTCAAATGGATCGGGCGGTCTTCGGCCTCTGCAGCTGCTTTCTCCAGCTTCTTAAGGCGATCGGTCGTTCGCCGCAGCTCCTCCTGGCATCGGCATTCTAGCAAACAGCCCTCACTACCACGGCAGGTCTGTCGCCATGCATGGGGTCTTCATGGCAAGGCAGTGCGAACAAGAACCCTTCAGCTATTCTGAAACCACGAGTCAGCGCTTCCAACCAAACGGGCAAAGAAGCCTCCAGCATTTCCGTTTGCAAGCGGTACTGCTCGGAGACCTCGGCTTCGTGTGAGAGCCCACGCGCACCCTTCCATCAACGGATCGGTACAGGATCCTATCATCCTATCCACTACTATCCAATTTCGAGCAGGTCCCACCTGCCGCTGCTGCTCGAGCTCCGAGCGCAACAGCTTGACCTCGAAGCGAGGGACTCCGAAAGGTGGGATGCCATGCTGGGCTCAATGGTGGGACATGCCGCATGGGAGCAAGCACCGAACGGTGTCTTGTGAGCGGCGCAGCTCACGGCTTTTGTCGCCAACCTGCTGCCGTATTCCCGATGATGCAGACGGTCGAGACAGCCTTGCTTGCAAAGCACGTGCGGCCTCCTGGTGCAACGCGTCGAGTTGCATTTGTTGGGCCTGTTGGCCGGTAAGCATCTAGCACTTAAGAAGGCGTAAGACAAGCGGCAGAGCACCACCTCGCAGGTGTCGACAGTAGCCGAGTGTGCTGATGCCGAGCCTTCCGAAAGCACACCCTCTGGCTGGCAGGTGCAATGAAGGGATACTGCTCGTCTAAACTCAAAGCCACTCCTGGTGCTCCTGCTGCATCAGCATCCGTTTGCACCTCGACACTTCACGGCGTCGGCCCGTGGCTTTCATGCGTATCTCAAGTAGTGCCGAGCGGAGACTCTGTCTCGCCTCGGCTTCCACCAGCTGCTTTGTTGGGCATCTTAGGGCGGCGATCTCGCTGCCTGGAGATTCATAGCTTGGAACGGACAACCTTGTCCAGTGTCGTGTGGGCTTGATTGTGCAACAGGATATTTGGCTACTAAGGATCCAGCGCTGGAGATCGTTCTGCTCCTTCAAGCTGCTAACCATGCCTGCGGAGTTCGAGGATGGCCTGCTCTGCCATGCGCACTGTCTGCAGGGCCTCTTAAGAGGACCTCCTCCGGTGTCTCTGCTGCCTCATGGAGGCATGAATCTTGGATCACTGGATGATCAGCGGGATGCGGCAAACGAACGCATAGAAAAGAAGCTTTTGTCAGCTGCTTGCTGCGATGCTGGCACGGCCCATAAAGCTCAGACATCTTGTCCGACACTCGTTGAAACCCTTGCAGGACGAGGGTTCGATATGCACAACTCCCCAACTTCATCTTCGGAAGATGCATGGCTCAGACACAGACCTGACTCTTCTTGATGTCAGGCAAACGCAGGGCAGATCTTTAAGACTCACCACTGCAATTACATACGCGTGGCTGGTTACCAGCCATGGAGCAGCGGTCACTCGCGAGAGCACCCCGTGCTATAAAGAAGGCAAAGATCTCCGCCGATCTTGGCTTCCTTTAAGGACAGCCTCGATGGCGAAAGCCAGGTCCCTGTCCTTGGCTTCTGTCATGTTGGGGCAGATGCTGGGGCATGCTGCGGTTTTCATGCTTGCTTGCTGCACGCTCCCTGGCCGAAAACCTGCTTCCCAAACTCGCGTCTTTGCAGTTTGGCCCTTCGCTACTCGGACCATTTTGGGTGCATGGGTCTCTTCGTCTTTTTCAGGGCGTCAGGCATCAGGGCCCCTCTTACCTTCTGGGCTTTGTGGGGACATGAGAGTTCTGTTGAGACTCTTCAGCTGTAGGACATCGCTCTCCATGATAATGGGGACATGAACTGAGGTTTCAACCATGTAGACACATGCCTGAATTTGTGAGCTTTCCCTATCAGAACAAGAAGAACCAAAGCTCGACAAGACCGAACTCCTTCGAGAAGGGTTGTTCCTGCGAGTCGGTCATCCGTTTGGGCAGGTCTAGCCAATGCGTTTATTGACTCCACGACACTGGCACAAGAGCATGGAAACGTGTAGGACCATGTAATACAAGGAAGGACTATGCCAATGCATTCAGTGGGGAATCAGCTGGGCAGGGCATGTCTCATAGCATCAGTCTATCTGCGCCACATCTGAAAACGCTGGCAGTGACAACATGCTCAACATATAAATGGTCATTCCGCGAGATACGTGTACCAAGTGTGCCCTTCCATCTGGCAAAGAAGCACAGCATCATCCACGCTTAATAAGCTGCATAGGAGTTGTCCTAGCATGACACATTTGAGCGTATCTCCACCTGTTAGCCATGTCTACCAAACAGTGGAAGAGAGCGTGTTCTGCATTCGTCTTTTCTTTCACTGGGCCTGAGGAGCGAGCCCCACCCTTGGACACGCCAGACTGCCGAGCATCTACTTTCACCTGCGAGGATCCTCATGCTGACAGACTCCGCTAGATGACGAGCAAATGAAGACGTGCGACCCGAGCGGAGCACATCTGATTCTCATCCTCAGGCGGTACTGGCGGAAGGATGGTTCGCCCGGCGGCATGCTCGCCCCCACAAACAAGCAGTACTCATGTTGGACAACTCGTCTAGGTAGTACCACGGGCGCTGTTGGCTTGCGAAACGAAGGTTGAGGCCTCCTCTGCACAAAGGTGCTGCTTGCGATATGCGCTGCAGGACGGCCCCCCTACGAGGCGGTTTAAAGGAAGCAAAACCAAAGGTCTTACTTGCACCAGGCATGCGGAAGTCAAGCACGGTGTTAGCAGCACTTTTCGCCCTCAAGACCCCGGAACTTGCACTCTGTCACAAGGCGGTGCCAAACATCGGATATCAAGGTACTGTGGTCTCGCTTTGCTTTGCTTTGCATCTCTCTCTCCCTCTCTTGCTTGCTTGCTTGCTTATGCTTATGCTTGCTTGAGCGGAGCCCAGGTGAGCCGAGCGTCCGTCTGGTTCCATAGCTTGTTCTCGAGCTTGGGGTCCAGATCTTCAGTGAGGATCGTCATTGCCTTTGCCGCCAAGCTGAGCGCCTGCAGCGGCTGCAGATTCCCAGCCCTTCACATGGCCCTCTGAACACCTCATCTTCCAGGAATGCAGGGCGGTCATGCTGCACCTGTTTCATGGCCATTTCCTCACCACCGGTGCCATCGATGTCACCGAGGAAGAGTGACGGACCATACCTCGTCAGAACGCATCGTAAGTTCGTTAAAGCCAAGGCCACGGCCAAAGACGCAGAAGGCCCCGCGCCTGGAGGCGAGCACCCCTAGCATCTCCAGCAGCTCAAAGGCTGCCCAACTCACACGCAAACCGCAGGAGCCAGCCTCAGCCCAGGGCCCATCCGAACCCGAGATTGTGACACTCAGCGCTCAGCTTCCACATCCACTCGTAAACACCAAGAGCATTTTCCTCTTGCACTAGGCCACAACCAAATCCAAGTGCTGGATAAAGCGACTGGCTACTCATGAATTAATTATTTCCTAGTTCACTGTATGTTGAGCCGACAAAAAGTGCTCGGCTCCTCTCCTCTTGGCTTCCATATCCTGGCTACCACGGCTTCGACAGTGTGTGAACTGTGACGTACAAGACCGGGGACCGTAGGCGTAGCGGCCGCAGTAGTTGGCGGCGGGCATGTCACCTTCAGGCCGGTAGTACTGGCTTTCACAGAAACATACAGAAACCGGACTTTAGCAACAGGTCCTTCCCCGGTGAACCGCCGCCTGAATAACGTCAATTCGTGCTGCAAAATCCGGATCTGACTGGCTTTGGTCTGACAGATTCATTACTTCCGCGATGGAGTCCAAGAACAAAAGCACGTCATAGCCTGCGCTGCGTTGTAGCAGAACCAGCAGCCAAGGCAGCTAAGCCAAGGGGCGGGCTTCAACCCGGCAACCAAAAATGTGCATGCTCACTCCAAGAGAACGTTTGCTATAAGATGCCCTCGGCATTCCGTGCCTATCCCAACCTTGCGGAAGAAGGTGTCCAACTCAGAGCCATCAAACTCCTCTGCCGTCATAGGGATAACAGGCGACATGTACATCGGCAAGTCTTTGAGGCCATCCTCAGGGATGCTTGCATGACCGTTGACACCGGCGCAACATGACTGAAGTGGTGGAGATGTTGCCACGGCTCCGCGACAACATCCCTCCCCCGTCTGCAGACCTCCACTCCACCAGATGAGGGGCAACGCCAGATATCTATGCTGCTCATTTCAAGTTAATTACATTCGCGGCCGGAGGGCTTTGTGCTTCCAAGAGGCCGTCTCCAGTTTGCAGATCTGCAGATGCTCATGGCATGCTCTGACGACGGCGGAGCAGGCACCGTCGAGAGGAGGTGCGTCCAGTGGCCCGGCCACGAGCTTCAGCACGCACTTCTCACCCCGGGCCAGGGCCGCAAAGAGGTTTGCCTTGAGCTCGTGGAGCCTGTTTCCACATGTGGCTCTCAAAATCTGGCAAGATACCAGTTCATTATGACCTATCTACGGCTCGGACAGCGCCAGCGATTTAGACATGGACCCGGTAACCAGAATTAGGATAGAAGAGATTTGAAGTCGGACCACGGGTAGCCTTAGTCGGCCAGCTCAATCCCCCAAGAACCGAGGTTGCAAGACCGACTCGCAGCTAGCGAAGTGGGCCTGCTGGATCGGATCGACAGCTTCCGAGCCCTGTGGTTATACTGCTGCTCTTACCTGTTATTGCGGTTCGGCGACGACGACGATGACGACGGAGCAGACGGCACCGCCGCTGACGGCAACGAAGACATCTCGGACGACAACAGCCAGGCACAGCCGATCTGCGAGCTATTATGCCACCTGGCTTTCGCAGTCAGTGCGATGTTGGAATGATGTTTGCAGCCGGGAGACAAGGACCGCAAGCACCACAGTCCCAGAATGTCTTCTTTATTCAGCTCAGACATTCCCACCGGAATCCCATCGGGAACATGCAGAGCACGCGGTGGTATACACCGGGTTCAGGAAGCCCTGCGGTGCATAAACCCCCCATTGATTGTATTGCTGCTCGATGTAGCAATGCGGTTCGGACCTTCGATTTCTCCTGGTTGCAAGCGCGTCCGAGATCCAAACGGCTGAGCGAATAGACAGACAACCTGCAGCATGTTCTGGTAGGATTCTCGAGCAGTAGCATTTCGGAAACAGGACATTCGACTCAATACAACAACTGCGACTTGAAAGTATCGCAATCGCGTGAAGATGGCGTAAACTTCGTTAAGTAATACACCAATCGCACCATCAAGACGCCCGTGATGCCCAAGACTTCGTCTAGGGCCAGGAAGAAGCAGACCAGCCTCCTCTTCTCTCGGTGCCTGTTTCGACCGCGAAGAAAAGAAGCCTGAAACATGCTGCATTAGGATTTTCATCCAAGCACGCAGAAGCCACCAAGGCCTCCAGGCCGGGGACGCCTCTTGCCTGCGCAAATCGGGACTGAGTCACGAGGCGAAGCTAAGCTGTGCCCACCTGCACAACTTGTCCTTGGCGGAACAACCTTGAGGCCGGGCCGGCCGGGCCAGGCTGGTCAGCTGGTCATGAGTCCCGGAATCTTGGAGAAAGCCTGAGCGTCCAGCCTTCATCTGAAAGTCAGCAGGGCACCTGCATGCCCGTCGCCGCATCAGGGTTGCTGCTCACTTGAACTCCAAATCAGATTATGGTTTCTAGGGAACGTCCCACCGCGACATCCGCAACGCTGTCCCAGATTCCCTATCTCATCGGCCACTGGCAGGTGCTTCCAAAAGAAGACAGGCCGGGGTCGGACACGCCCGTGAATCGCAGTGTCGCCTGCGAGCTAGTTGCAAAAGGGCCACGCAGACGTGAGCATGCGGCTAGGCACGGATATGCCATTCCATGACTGTGCTAGTATATCGCAGTGAACGGCTAGACTCGCACTCAGGTGCATATGCGGCATAGTGGCGATATCTTCTTCCCTCAGCTTGCCTTCGAGAAAGGTGTGGAATACTGCCTGCCCATCCTCCCTCGCTTTTCTGGACCCCGAGTCAGTATGTCCTGTTGGTTCTTTCACATTGCTGGGCCGAGTGGCATGTATGCCTGCGGCTGGTGCAGTCTCAAGTTCAAGCATGGCCGCCGTTTTCTTCAGAAAACGGGTGGTGGTCGAGCATCCTATCGCCTCTCTACTCGATCGTCTGCTGCTAAGTTGCCCTGCCCACTACTAACATCGGCTAACTCTCTTCCTCTCCCTCTTGCCGCCTCATCGCCCATGGTGCGTGAAGAGGCGCCGTGTGTGCAAACACATCACCAACCGGGCAGCGGCATCTCAACGGCTCCCACTACTACCCTTACTTAGGACAGCGCACACAAGTACTCAGATCTGACAGCTCGAGGACTCTAAGTTGCTTGGCTCACCGTGCTGGTGGCTGTTGAAGAGGCCCTTTTGCCGTCAACACTGTACCTGTCGTCGCCATTGCATGCGCCTGGTACATGGTCGCGCTGCACTGAACTCTTGAGGAGGCGAGCAATACCACCAGCTGAAGCAGTCAGAAGCACAGGATGTCCGCTTCAAGAACGCATGTTTTCCCCACCATCCTGTCTCGCCCTAACGCCCCTTTGGGTCAACTGACGGAAGGGATTCCCGAGACTGGACTGCCTCTACAAATTGTGAAAGTCCAGATATTGCGAGCCAGGCACTCCAGGAATCCTGTCTACGCTGCACATCACCCTCCCAAGCTGCATTTAAACGGAGAATTTTCAAGCAAGTGTACAAAGGGTCGCCATCTTCGAGATGCAGGGTACATTCTCTCGTCACGCCCTCTCCACTTGACGCTTTGAGCAGGCCATGCTTTCCCGACCTGGAGGAGGTATCCAGCATCCTGCAGCTTAGCAGCTCCATTCCATCAAGATCCGTCGTGTGGCGAATCTCGAGACCCCCTCTCTGGTGGAGGAGGAAGCAGCTCCGTGTTTTAACATGCAGCTGTCGTCAACTGTTTTACGCAACTCCCCGAGCATAAGTGTACAGGGCCGAGGTCAGGAGACTAAGACGTCGGCACCAATACTGTACCTGACACCGGCGAGTCCTCTCTACTCTCTACCAGATCATGCGTAGCGATAGCAGGCCCGGCGGGGCAAACAGTACGCTCTTTTTCACACTGAGATTCCCATGGGCGTAGCTGCGCTCCGCAGACCCCGCCGTCCTGCAGAGTAGAACAGCCAGATGGAGTGGCAAAGTAGACGATCAGAGCAGGAAGCAGAGACTGCTTGTTGCGAAAATGCGAAGCTTGCCGAACAGACCACTCTCTCACAGCAGATCAGCCTGTGCAAGGAAGCTTCTTTTGCGTGCTGCGAGGGCACTAGTCACTAGTGAGCCACCACCCTGAAGGTAGGAATCTAGCCAAGCAGACAAAGGCTGATCAATACCTTGCCCCGTCTTGTTTGACACTGCAAAGTACTGATATTTCTTATCCCTCGCGAACTGGAGCATCTCTTCTTCTGGCACTGCCGGATTGGGACTGTCTGCGTGTGTGCCAACCAAGCAGATGCACCGGCACGCTTCGCGATTGTTTTCCTCTGCAGCCTCGAGAAGGTCAGTGAGATCTTGCAGCGAACGGCGATCGCAGAGAGAGAACACAGCGAGGAAGCCACTTGCACAGCGCATGCAGCTCCTCACGGTGGTTCGGAATCGTTCGTGCCCTGGGGTGTCCCACAGCTGCACTTTCAACTTGATTCCATCATCGGATTTCCGGTAGACAATTTTGAAGTCGACGCCGATCGTCGTTTCGATATCGTCGGAGAATTCCTCCCTGCACAGCGCTCGCAGCAGTGCTGTTTTTCCTACGCCTGCCCCACCCAAGATGACACACTTTGCGAGGTAGTCATGCTGCGGTTCTGCAGTGCCGGAAGGCTTCCATTCTGTGTATGTGCCTGTAGTTCTCCTGAGAAGGTACAGGCAATCCTCGGTGAGGTTCAAGTCCGAAAGCCTTGAAGTTCGCTTCAGCACATCAGTCCCAAGAAGCAAGGACAGTCTTCCTGGTGCCTCGCTCTGGGTGCCCAAGCGCAGCAACAAGGCAGCGACTGTCATTCTGCCAGGGAGTCGCTCATTCAAGGCCACTTCACCAGACGGGTAGAGAACTCGAATATCCACAAACCGCTCGTCTACCCGAATACCGAGTTCCTCAGCATATGCCAGCAGCTGCTGGAGCTGTTCCAAGGAAGCCGTCTCCGCAATTTGCTTCAGTTCTTCACGCGCACCCGCCATGGATGCTTCAGCCTCTTCACGGGTGCTGCAAGCTGACCATGCCTAAAGCGTACCTAAAGACAGAAGTTGTTGGAAGATGTTCGGCTCAATAGTCATGCTAAGGCTGTTTCAAGCAAGAGCTTGATCCGATTTGGTGCACTGGCTTGAGCGCTGTCCTGCGGTTCTATGATCGCCAATTCGCAACATCCGAAATGTGGGTGAGGCTATTGGATATCGGACTGCCGAAAGAAGACCGGCGATTGCCCACCAAGACTTGTGACGAAATCGCCTTGAGTGATCCTATCCCTCAGTCTCGTCCTCCAGTGCTTCCACGAGGAAGTCTTGAATTCCTTCTGGCCGACGGCCCCCTGATGTCAGACAGCCGCGACCCTCATCTGTGCAGTCGTGCGATGCTTTGCCAAAGCAGGTTTACTTGTTTTGGCCCGACGCTTGTCTACACTCAGAGACTGCTTGGTGCGAAAATGCGAAGCTTGCCGCACAGACCACTCTCTCACAGCAGATCAGCCTGTGCAAGGAAGCTTCTTTTGCGTGCTGCGAGGGCACTAGTCACTAGTGAGCCACCACCTGAAGGTAGGAATCCAGCCAAGGAGAGAAAGGCTGATCAATACCTTGCCCCGTCTTGTTTGACACTGCAAAGTACTGATATTTCTTATCCCTCGCGAACTGGAGCATCTCTTCTTCTGGCACTGCCGGATTGGGACTGTCTGCGTGTGTGCCAACCAAGCAGATGCAGCGGCACGCTTCGCGATTGTTTTCCTCTGCAGCCTCGAGAAGGTCAGTGAGATCTTGCAGCGAACGGCGATCGCAGAGAGAGAACACAGCGAGGAAGCCGCTTGCAGCGCGCATGTAGCTCCTCACGATGGTTCGGAATCGTTCGTGCCCTGCGGTGTCCCACAGCTGCACTTTCAACTTGATTCCATCCTCGGATTTTCGGTTGACAATCTTGAAGTCGATGCCGATCGTCGTTTCGATATCGTCGGAGAATGCCTCCCTGCACAGCGCTCGCAGCAGTGCTGTCTTTCCTACGCCTGCCCCACCCAAGATGACACACTTTGCGAGGTAGTCATGCTGCGGTTCTGCAGTGCCGGAAGGCTTCCATTCTGTGTATGTGCCTGTAGTTCTCCTGAGAAGGTACAGGCAATCCTCGGTGAGGTTCAAGTCCGAAAGCCTTGAAGTTCGCTTCAGCACATCAGTCCCAAGAAGCAAGGACAGTCTTCCTGGTGCCTCGCTCTGGGTGCCCAAGCGCAGCAACAAGGCAGCGACTGTCATTCTGCCAGGGAGTCGCTCATTCAAGGCCACTTCACCAGACGGGTAGAGAACTCGAATATCCACAAACCGCTCGTCTACCCGAATACCGAGTTCCTCAGCATATGCCAGCAGCTGCTGGAGCTGTTCCAAGGAAGCCGTCTCCGCAATTTGCTTCAGTTCTTCACGCGCACCCGCCATGGATGCTTCAGCCTCTTCACGGGAGCTGCAAGCTGACCATGCCTAAAGCGTACCTAAAGACAGAAGTTGTTGGAAGATGTTCGGCTCAACAGTCAGTCTAAGGCTGCTTCAAGCAAGAACTTGCTTGATCCGATTTGGTGCACTGGCTTGAGCGCTGTCCTGGGGTTCTATGATCGCCAATTCGCAACATCCGAAATGTGGGTGAGGCTATTGGATATCGGACTGCCGAAAGAAGACCGGCGATTGCCCACCAAGACTTGTGACGAAATCGCCTTGAGTGATCCTATCCCTCAGTCTCGTCCTCCAGTGCTTCCACGAGGAAGTCTTGAATTCCTTCTGGCCGACGGCCCCCTGATGTCAGACAGCCGTGACACTCATCTGTGCAGTCGTGCGATGCTTTGCCAAAGCAGGTGGAAGTTTACTTGCTTTGGCCCGACGCTTGTCTACACTCAGAGACTGCTTGGTGCGAAAATGCGAAGCTTGCCGAACAGACCACTCTCTCACAGCAGATCAGCCTGTGCAAGGAAGCTTCTTTTGCGTGCTGCGAGGGCACTAGTCACTAGTGAGCCACCACCTGAAGGTAGGAATCCAGCCAAGGAGAGAAAGGCTGATCAATACCTTGCCCCGTCTTGTTTGACACTGCAAAGTACTGATATTTCTTATCCCTCGCGAACTGGAGCATCTCTTCTTCTGGCACTGCCGGATTGGGACTGTCTGCGTGTGTGCCAACCAAGCAGATGCAGCGGCACGCTTCGCGATTGTTTTCCTCTGCAGCCTCGAGAAGGTCAGTGAGATCTTGCAGCGAACGGCGATCGCAGAGAGAGAACACAGCGAGGAAGCCACTTGCAGCGCGCATGTAGCTCCTCACGATGGTTCGGAATCGTTCGTGCCCTGCGGTGTCCCACAGCTGCACTTTCAACTTGATTCCATCCTCGGATTTCCGGTTGACAATCTTGAAGTCGATGCCGATCGTCGTTTCGATATCGTCGGAGAATGCCTCCCTGCACAGCGCTCGCAGCAGTGCTGTCTTTCCTACGCCTGCCCCACCCAAGATGACACACTTTGCGAGGTAGTCATGCTGCGGTTCTGCAGTGCCGGAAGGCTTCCATTCTGTGTATGTGCCTGTAGTTCTCCTGAGAAGGTACAGGCAATCCTCGGTGAGGTTCAAGTCCGAAAGCCTTGAAGTTCGCTTCAGCACATCAGTCCCAAGAAGCAAGGACAGTCTTCCTGGTGCCTCGCTCTGGGTGCCCAAGCGCAGCAACAAGGCAGCGACTGTCATTCTGCCAGGGAGTCGCTCATTCAAGGCCACTTCACCAGACGGGTAGAGAACTCGAATATCCACAAACCGCCCGTCTACCCGAATACCGAGTTCCTCAGCATATGCCAGCAGCTGCTGGAGCTGTTCCAAGGAAGCCGTCTCCGCAATTTGCTTCAGTTCTTCACGCGCACCCGCCATGGATGCTTCAGCCTCTTCACGGGAGCTGCAAGCTGACCATGCCTAAAGCGTACCTAAAGACAGAAGTTGTTGGAAGATGTTCGGCTCAACAGTCAGGCTAAGGCTGTTTCAAGCAAGAACTTGCTTGATCCGATTTTTTTCCCTCCTACCTAGCAAGGACAAAGCCCGCATTGCGGTTTGGTGCACTGGCTTGAGCGCTGTCCTGCGGTTCTATGATCGCCAATTCGCAACATCCGAAATGTGGGTGAGGCTATTGGATATCGGACTGCCGAAAGAAGACCGGCGATTGCCCACCAAGACTTATGACGAAATCGCCTTGAGTGATCCTATCCCTCAGTCTCGTCCCCCAGTGCTTCCACGAGGAAGTCTTGAATTCCTTATTCTGGCCGAGGGCCACCTGATGTCAGACAGCCGCGACACTTTGCCAAAGCAGGTCGAAGTTTACTTGTTTTGGCCCGACGCTTGTCTACACTTGCCTTGGCATAGCTTTGCGATGCCTCTAACATTCACTGAAGCAGTTGGCTGTGCTATGCCAGTGCGTGCTGTACAAGCACTGGGAGGCAATACACAAAAGATTACCACGGTGTACGAGCAAGGACTGCTTTCAGGCTGGCAAAGCCGCGAGCCACTTTACAAGCTCGTCCATGAATATCCCGGGAGCATCCTGGACCTGCCAGTGATCGCGGAGCTCCAGATCTTCAGGCAAACATGATCGTGAGGGTTTTCCACACCAGCTAGAACAAAGTGCTGTGGCAGGGTTGATTCGTCAGATTCGGGAGCCCCGAACTGTTGGATCTTAGTCTTGCTGGATTTTGCCCGCAAGAAACCCAGGCGACCGGAATGCGGGCGATACCTGCGAGCACGCGCCTCTTGCATGGGCGAACATGTCCTTTTTTGCCGCTCCCCCGAATACCAAAACGTGGATCAGGTTTTGGAATTTACCGCGAATCGGGCTTTTGGGAGAGGCCCCGGCCTCTCATTTGACGTGGGCTCAACATATGCATCACAGAGACACTAGTCCTAGACTGTGAAATGCACCGTGCGAGGAATCGTACTATGCACGAGAGCAGCGAGAGCCAGCGAGCGAGCGAGCGAGACATGCACACACGAAGACTGCATTTGCGCACGCACTTTCTGGCATTTCATGTAAGAGTCTCAGCCCACAATTCTCGCATCATCTTCAGTGTTCCATGTCAAAAAACTGAATCTGACTTGGTACGTCTAGAAATCAATCGAAGGGACGGACGTTCTTGCATGTTGGTTTGCCAGTTGCATGGCCATTTGGTGCAACATCAGACCAGCTGCGCAGGAATCTCCCTGCCATTCTGACTCCTGCCTTGTCGACGACGACAAGTGTGGCGCTTTGGCCAAAGATCTCCTTCATGGCTTCAGCAGAGCTCATTGGGTGGATCGGATCGTCACGCGCATTCACCACCAGCACCTGCAAAAGTGAGGTGTTCATGCAGGTCAATATGTGTTCACAATTCACAGGAGGGACAACGGCCAGAACAACTGCAGGCAAACATGTAAAGAATCTAAAGTTCCAAAGCTTTCAATGTTAAACTGCAGCTGTGGTGCGGGGACCCCAGTCGCAGCGAGTCTTTGCATGTCGTCCCGAGGAGGGAAGTCAGCTCTAGCTGCACCGAGCATTACATCGTACTGGATGGGATCGGTCTCGCGAACCGAGGCCGCCTTTGCTTCCAGCACACCTCGCCTGGCCTGTCTTCCGGCCCACATAGTGGGAACAAGGTATAGAACCAGTCCACGAATTTTTCTTGGAGAAAGGAGAGCTGCCCAAACAGCGGCTGCTGCACCCATGCTGCATCCTCCGAGAATGTAGCTTGGATCCGACGGCTGTTCAGCATGCGCCGCAGCCACATGAAGCATGTCCGCACCCAAGCAGCGCCAATGAAACTGCTCTGGCCCTCCTCTTTCCCAGCCAGTGCTTGTGCCATGACCTCGAGCATCAAACAGGACGATCCGGGGCCTTGCGCTGCTCTCTGGCATTGCCTGTAGCACCTCAGAAGCGCTAAAAGAACCGGGTCAAGGGGGGAACCGCGGACCGCGGCGGGCCTTCTGCATGTTCTTATCCGCAGATGTTTCATCGTAGTTGCTCATCCTGTTCAAAGAGCTCTGGTCTTTTTCACTCAGAGTTCCAGAGTTCAGAATGCGCAGGAAGCGTCCTCTCACCCAGCCCGTGGAGGAAAGTGAACACCGTTGGCCGACATGTGGACTGAGGGCCCTCCTCGCACTGGGGAACTCTAAGCTGACAGACCTGCATGCAGACCAGTCTGATGAGACGGCGCTGATTCCGGAATGTGATTGACATCGGTGCAACCCTGCGACGGATCCTCAACGACGAAGAGTTTGCTGGGAAGGATGGTGCCATCCACGGCGTGCACTTTTCGCTCTTGCGGGCCAGCGGTTGAAGGCGCGACCGGCTCGGACTCAGCAGCTCCCATCGCTACAAGCAACGCTGGCCTACAATGATCTACAGCCGTGGCACTGCTTCAAGTACCATCTCGTAGCTTGAGAGTCTGCACGGTGCCCGCTTCTTACCGATGTCGTAGACCCCTCAACACATTCTTGAATCGACGAGTTCGCAGCAAGGCATGGCTGCTTGCAACGTGAAGCACTCGAACCTGCAGTGCAGCTGCAGCGCCATCCGTTCAAACGAAAGAATGCCTGCATGTGACGCATGCGTCCTCACGAACGGTTCGGGATAAGTACCAAAGCGTTGTTGATCTCACACCCTCGTAAGGCAGGAGAAAGCTTGTTTTGACAAACGGTCTCCGGACGTAGCGAGCTATTCGCGAATGGACCCCACTGATGCTCCTTAAGCACTGCTAGTATGGCAAGTTAAGTTTCCTCAGCAGCAAATGCAGATTTGCCTAAGCGGGTGCTTGCGTTTAACAACGCGGCCCGTATTCTCGGACAGCTCGGCGTAGCAAAGCAGACACATCATCGTTCCAGGCCTTTTCCTGGTTACGTTGGGCGGTCGTCGGCAGCATGGCCGCCTGCAAACTCAGCTGGCAGCAAGAATTGGCAAGACCCTGTTGCGGGTTGAAGCAAGCGGCTCCCGAAAGCAATGCTTCAAACACAGGCCGAGACGCCGTGCTAGTTCAACTGCCACTGACTGCAGTCGCTTCTCATCTGCAGCAGTTCTGGGTAAAACAATGGTCAAACCTTGCTCAAGATCTCGCAGCCTTCGAGGCAAGCTGTCAGCATAGGCATCCGCTGCCCAGCTCCAGCTATGGCTCATTGCACACATTTGATATATGTTAGGAATGGGCTACTCAGTAGAAGTGTGCGTCAGGTGAGTATGGCGACGAGGTCTCAATGCGTTGTGGTTCAGGAGACATATGACTGATGCTTGAACCTGAACCGCGACATGCGCAGACAGCCACCAGCTAGAGCTGTAGAGAGCATGACAGTACTAGCAAAACTAAGCAACGGTAGTGCACCAGAACAATTCCAGAAAGCACAAGGGCTCATGTTTTTGATGCTTCCCGGAATTCCTTACACTTACACCTTCGCAAGCTCAAACCAAGTGCAATGTCGACGTTGCTAGTGATGGCCAGTCTGTGACCTGGTTTAGCATTTAGGTCAGAAATATCATCGTGCCCCTTAACGGTTGCTCCGCAGCTAGATTCGCTAAGTCTGATCCAGACTTTTGTCAAAACCATAGCACAACTTCTGCAGCATGCTTGTGGTACATGCATAGGTCAGTGAGTGTGCGGCAGCTACCCACCATTAACCCATCAAAACAATGTCGCTGTATCGCCAATCAGAGTTCAACAGAAGTCGTACCTCTAAACGTACCGGCCGCCGAACATCATCGGAACCTAGGCCAGCAACTACAAGACTTGGCATCTGCGGCTGTCAAGACCTCATCATAGCTGGGCGAGCTTGCAGCGTGTAGGCGCCACCATAATCCGTAGGCCTTAAAATTCTCGGAAAGCGATTACAGAATTAGCAGCAACCGTGACATCATCGCCGTCTTACCTGCGTTTTCCTCAGAGACTCTTCTGTGGAGCCAGACTAGTTGTGCTAGATTGGTGTGTGATTGTGATTGTACTGAGCAAAGGGCCCCGGGGACGTCTCCCGGGTCTCTTGGGGGCGACCACACATAGAGTAGCCCTGCAAGCGGAGAGAACAGTGCAGGAATGGGCAGTCAGCACACCGTCTCACAACAACATCGAGGCCGGTGCTGGCGTTCGCTTGATGTTGCCACGAGTCGCGGTCAGAGTGTCATAGCAGGCAGGGCCAGGAGTCCCTGCCAATTCATGCTCTGCCTCATATGTTACTAGGCTCTGTCTGGAGCGAGTAGCGAGCGTCGTCGGTTGGACAAACGTTGTCCGCTGCTTCTGTTCGCACAAGTCACGATGGAAATGCGAGGGGGGCACGTGTCTTTGACGCTGCCGCCATAATGCTCGGCCTGGATCAGCTCTGAAGAGCCACAGCCACATGAGGCACTAACCAGGCCTCGGGTTCGTGTTCGGAAAGCGATGCCCCTTAGGCCGGCCTCCCAACATCCCAAGGTTCGGCAGTTCTGAGGCACTCCCAGGCTCCAAGGTTCGGGCTCTTTGCAGGTGGGTCGTACCTGCGTGCGCGGCGCCAGGCCCAAGTTTGCCAAAGTTGGTGTCAATCCGAGGGTCTAAGCGGAGCACTCCCCAGGTCCAGGGGATGCAGTTCTCTCCGGAGGAGCGAATCGCTGCGATGCGGCGAACCTTTCTGTTTCTTCACTTCCACTCGGACTAAGCGGCACTCGGAGGACTTCGAAAATTACAATGCTAGGCTGAGACGTTGCGGATGTCTGAGAACCCCCACTTTGCGCCAGCAGCTCGTGCGAGCGAGGGCTTCCGGGAGTCGTAGGTTCCAGGCCTCACATCGATCCACAGCACTTGCTGCAGATTTTAATTACTGCCTACTTCGTAGGCCTTTCGACAACCTCATACCTTGCAAGGCTACGTACTCAAGGATCCAGCCCCACTTCCGAGGGTGTTCCACCGTGCCTGCAGGGCTGGCAGGTCCAGGAAATGACCAAAAAACGCCATGCTCACTTCCAAGTGCCCAGCTGGGCATTCTTCGTGCTGCTGACAGACGCATTTGGGGAGAGGCTCCGAGGGCCTTTGCTGGGCAAATTGCGTCATGTCGAGAATGTGCTAGATTTCTGGTCCTTCATGCTGTGCTCTTCATCAAAAACCCTGTGGACTACGTCAAATTTGTTATCCTTTTCTCAGCTCCGAGCTGGAAACGATTTTCCTGGCCTCGCGACATCACACGAGCATGATATCGAGAGAGTGGCGATGCTGCCCCTTCCGTTCGAGAGCAGATCATACTAGGCAACTGGCTGTGGAAGAGCCGAAACCTCTGAAGCAGCTTTGCACGACATATCGGCTTCGCTACTCTCAGCTAGGTACCGAAGGCATGCGGTGTACCCATGGAGGGCTTCCAGCCTGGCATCTCCATGCCGTTGCCACTCTGGGGTCGACCTGTTTCATCGTACAGCAATGAAAACACTTCGCATGTTAAGGAGTGTGCAATCCTCGGCGTGCTTTAGGCAGGATTTATGGGCTGCGCACCTGTGGCGAGTTGCTGAACATGCCTCGGCAGCCGTCAACAAGCCGTCAGCAAGACTGCGCTGGAGGAGTAATAAAGGAGAATCTTAACCCACAGGGCCACAGAAACACCTCAATGTAAAGCCAAAAACGAAATACGTGACATGCACAGTGGCAGGCAGGGGCGCAGTAGGCCTTTTTCATTCTCAGGACGCACCCTTAGCTCAGGCACCTCTGCCCTACAGCACGCTGCAGCTCTAAGCATGAGTATGACTTGCATGATTTTTCAGTGTTTTGCATCTCGCTTGCTTCGTGTGATTTTTTGCTGGCCCCTTCTTGCAGAACTTCAACCAACGTGAATTCCTGCGGCATACGCTTTGAAAAGATCGCCGATCTCCTGCCACGAATCCAACTGGTTATTTGAAGTGTCAGCGACATCGGAACTGTCAAACTATGCAACCCTCGTGCCAGCTGCGGCTCACAGCTGTCGGGGTCAGGCTCCTTAATTGCCCCAGCCCCGTCCTGAACCCGCCGTTCGCGTTCTTTTCCTTGCAAAGCAAGTAAATCATGCCATGCCTGACTCTGCCCAGCTACGGAGATTAACTGACGCGTCTGACCCAAAGACACAGTCAACAATTCCAAGGGTCCGTTCATCCTCTGAAGCTTGCCTTCTTTAGCAGCCATGAGCTGGGCCTCGCACGGCAGGTCAGCTCCAACCACATCTTAACGGATGCACCAGCCTAAAACCTCTATGTCAAAGCGCAACAATACCAAGCATCGGACTCTCGACGGTGGCTCCCGAACAGTTGGCTTTGGTGGGTTGTCTCCCGAAGGCCTTCGCCAAAGGCCAAGCACTCTTTCAAGACCTAAAGGACCAAAACCACTGCTGTCAAGGCACTCGTAACGGAAACCTCGGACGATGACGCGATGAGAGGGGCATGCCTTCCTGTCCTATGGGCCTAGTAAGGTATCTTAAGGGAATGCAGTCGTCGGTCACGTCATCAAAAACCATCAAACGGCTTTCTTTTGCTGAACCAGAAAAGATACTGTTTTGCATCCTCGCGAAAAGCTCCACAGAAGCTAGACAACCAACATACTGTATATACTCCCCACGAAATCAACGTAGGTCGGGCAACAAAAAAATGTAAGGTTTGAGGACATCTGGATACAGCACGAAGCGGAACTCAAGTGCCGACGAGTCTCAGTAAACCATGTCTCTCTGAGCCCTTTGGGCCCGGTAGATCTCGCCGTCCTCGGGTCGCCTGGTCACGTGCTCCTGGCCCTGGCTTCCCTTTGCAATTTTTGATCTAATAGACTATACCATTATGCCATAATATACTATCATAATTGCAATTTTTGATCTAAGATACTATACCTTTATGCCATAGTATACTATCATACTCCAATATACTATACCATTCTGCCATAATATACTATCATAATACACTATAGTGTGCTACAATAGAACCATATTGTATTTGCTTCGCTTCCGAGGCCAAGTTGCCGTCCCTTGTCGCGGCGGTCGCCGTAGGAGCGCCGATAGTTTCTGAGCCTGTTGGGGAGAGAGGGTTTAGGGTTTAGGGAGATGTCCCAAAAAAATTACAGCTACGACTCTCTGAGTCTAGTCAAGAAGCTGCCACTCCAGGAATGGAAACGTCTCCACATGGATGAACTCGCTGTTCTGCCTGCAGGCGAGCGTGGCAATCATCGAGCACAGCCACGGGCACTCTCGTTTAGAAAGGCGGAGGCACGCTCCCAAGACAATGTCCGAATATCGAACGCCGGTCGCGTTGCAGTTCGAGGCCACCTCCGGGGAGCCACGAACGTTGTTCTCTGCTAGGCTGTGCTAGTACTCCACTGCCCTGCGCCTTGACAACTCCACCCTTTTTCACGAAGCCCCGCAAAGCCCGGAAGAACAAATGCCTGGAGCAAACGGAGTGTGCAGTTGATACCGTCAAACAAACATGCCGACAAGTTTCATAAGGTTTTCATGGCGCCAACCTCAAGTCAAGATCAAGACTCAGGAAGTTGCAGCAGACTGCTTAGCTGCACAATGTTGCATGGCCAGTCCACGTTCCTACGTAAGCACTGGGCGAACAAACGGATGACCGTCAAAAAAACCTTGTATGGCACCTGCAAGAAATGTGCATGCCATAGCATTCTGCATGGAACGGTTCATGCCGCATTGTCTCTCATGTCCAGGCCCTGGCCTGCATGTGGAAAATTGTAATACACGGCCCCAAACTTCTTCTCCATGCCCTGAAACCGAGGATCCACAGCGAGCCTGTCAGGTCCACTTCTGAGCTTTGAGCTGCTCGCGACGTATCAGCTGAAGCTATGGTCACGGATTGGGGTTCGAAGACTCCCAGCACCCGATGCCTCGTGGCATCCACATTGTGAAGCACCTCGGACCTGATAACGTGCAGCGGTGCAAAGAAGCTTGGGGAGACAGATGCTGTCAAACTGCACGTTGGGAGGGGAAAAAGACAGCTAGGGGTGCTGCATCTTGTCTTCCAGGCCCTTCACTGTCTGATCGATCTCCGCATAGCGCCTCATTGCACACTTTGCTACCGGTTCGTGGACTCTGAGCCGCGGCTCGACCTAAGCACAGCCACGAGCATCACTCTCTGCATAGAACTGCCATGCAAGTCTCTCTCGCAGGATTTCGATGGTCTCAAACGTGGTGGCAACCACACGCCCCACATGCCCAAGGCCTCCGGTGCAGTCGAAACTTCTTCAACTTCAGTTTCGAGAACTTACAGCTGCGAAAGAACTTCAGAGAATCTTGGGACGCAATGCTCATGTGGCTCCACATGCCGCTCTACGAGTCTCCTTCCCGGTGCTCCGCGAGCAAGGCGGAGAAGGTCAGGTTGGCATCGCCTTTAGCTTTAGAAGGGAGAGTTGCGAGACGACGTTCAGGCTGCTTGTATCGCAGGCTTGGACATGGCTGCGCCACATCTCAGGCGATTGCCGAGGACCAGCGCATCTGCCATGGAGTCGATCAACTCCAATCGGTTGAACCTACGTCATTGGCTGTGCGCTCATGAATGTCCGCCCTGTTCACACAAAGTACACGCGCACGCGCACACACACACACACACTCTTCTGGGACTGATCCGCAGCCACGACAGTGACTTAGAGTCGATGTCTATATAACTATATTATAGAGCAAGGCTCTAACTAGCGGGTCAGATAAATGGCCGAACCAAACGTGCCTGAAGCGCCTCATTCTCATCACCCGATTCGGCTTGCCAGGTTGGTTAGTGGCTTAGGCCTGGGCTTCGCTTGGCCACAGCACTACATTTTAGGTGCCGACTGGCGCCCCAGTCTGTATCAGCACATGTTGAAAAGCCTCTTTGCTAGATTCCCAGGAATCCCCCCGCTTACTCGAACACCTTTGGTAAGAGGGTGTGACACACACACACACGCACACACACGCACACACACACACACACACGCAAAGAGAGAGAGAGAGAGAGAAAGAGAGCTAGAGAGACACACACACACACACACACATACACTCACACACTCTCGCGACCTGCTGAGCGTAAAGAGCCCAGGATTATCGGGCAGGGCATCCTGCAGCACGATACAACAATCAGGGTCAAAACGAGACGAACCAGGCTTGGGTCTCTCCTCTGTCTTTTCGCTTTCCTCGACCACCTGGGCAGCCGCTTCGTCCAGCAGTTCCAGGATCGGCCGTTTGCCGTCGTATTCTCGCATCACATATCCTTGGCGAATCCCGCACAGTGCGCGCGAATCAACGCGAGACACGGCAGCATTCATCAATCCGAGCTTCTCAGACTTTTGTGGCTTGCTGACCGCAGGCGCGACACATCTTCAGCTTGGAGGCTCCACCTGCAAAGCATCTGCGCGTTCTTGGGGCCAAGAGTGACATGCCAGGAGCCTGCCTCTGATTCCAAGCTTCCAAAATGCTGACAGCCTCTTTGGAGCACAGCTTGTCCTCCCTTGCAAGGAGGAACTTCTCATTCACCTGCTCGGCAAAGGACTTCGGATCACGGCCATTGACTCGAGGAGGATTTGCCTGGCAACAGTCTGCAGGAGCAGTCAGCTCCCTTCGGGGGCAGAAGGCAATGCAGCCAGGTGAACCATGGGCTTCCACGAGGTCTTGGCAACGGCTTCAACATCGGCAATCTCGGCTGTCTGCATGACATACCTGACGGAACGAACCTCTGCGGAGAGATGCTTGCGACATGTCACAGTCCCGGCCTCACCGCGGGGTCCCAGTGCAACTTCCAGCGGTCGATCAGCTCCTGCCGTGGCCCCTCCAAGGGTTCTTCTCGTCGCCTCTTTGCGTCGGGCTCCTCTGTCTGAAGGCCTCAGGGTCAAAAGCTCGAGGGCTTCCACAGGCCCCAACGCGGTCACGCGAGCAAGTGAAAGCCTAGAAAAATGTGGTGGCTTGCAAAGGACAGGGGATCCAAGGGTCCGCGGTCAGTGACAAAAATTGCGACCGCGAAAAGAAAAGGGGTTCTCGAAAAGCTCAGAAGCTGCCGTACGTCTTTTCCAGGACCCGCTTCAAGCTCAAACTGCCTGGGTCAAGCTTTCGAAGCAGTGGCTGACCCATCAGCTCAGGAGCTGTGCACCAACCTACAACCTGACGCAAGGCCTTGCACAGCTTCCCGCATGTCTTCGGGAACATCTGACAACTTCAGATCGTCTTCCCGTCCGGGCACCACCTCCTCATCGCTGTCGCCCTGCGTCTGAACACTTCCCACGCAAAGCCGACAGTAGGCCCATAGCCCACGGAAGTCGGCGCCTGGGGATCTCCGTTTTGCTCTCCGTTCTCTTTTAGATCCCTCAGCTCTTCGAACTCCTCGTGCAGCTCCTGCCAGCTTGGCTGTTCGACTCAGACTACTGCTCTACTGGAAATGAAAGCTCTTGAACTTTTAAATCTACCAAGGCACTGGAACTTCATCTTCCAGGAACTCGTCATCTTCAACCACCACCTCTACATCATCGTCGTGAGATTCGAGCTTCCACTCCTCCAGAGCTGCAGCAGAGCTCAGCAAGGCCGTTTCGGCGACTCCCGGCATGTCCTCCTCCCCGACGGACTCCTCCTCCTCGTCGAGGGCAGCCCATGGAGCAGGGTCGCTGCTGGTTGCCTGCACCCATCACCACGCACCGCTAAAACTTCTGGATGCTCGCATGTGTGGCCTTTGGAAAGCCGACGTCCTCCTCTTGCACCGTCACCTCTACCTCGCCAGTGTCATAATCGAGTTCCTGCTAGCTCAGGGCCGCGCTGATCATCACCCTGGACCCTTGCGTACCGCAAATCTGCGCAAAGCTGATCCCACTCCTCTTCCCCGACAGATTCTTTCTCGTCGTCTAAAGCAGTCCATGGGTCGAGATCAGCAGTCATCGCATTTCTACGGTTAAGGAGATTAACCGGCTGAGCTTAGGCCTACGAGCTGTCGACCGAGTGGAGTAATGTGAAGTCTGAGTCTACGGGTCTGGATTATTCTGTCATTGTGTTGGTGATTTGCTTGCTGCACAAGTGATCGTTCTAGATCCGGAAGAATTAACTCAAAAGCGTCAATCTGGTTGGGCCTGGGATGACATGTCTGCTAGCATGTCCTCCTGAGTCCGAACGGCTGATTTGGTGATCAGTGAGTCAGCAAAGGAGAAGACCAGCATCAGCACGCTGCAGCAAGCCGAGGGTCTTCTCAAGAAACACCACCGCTCACCCATGGTCGCCTGCGTCTGAGCTCTTCGCATGGAGCCAGGCTTCGACTCGTAGTCCCCGGGCCTCTAAACTGCCGGGCACTCTAAGAGCTTCACAGAATGCCAGAGCCTCTGAGCCTCTGAGATCCCAGCCCCGGAGTAGACTCCGGAGCCTCGAAACGGCCCGTGGCTGTGGAGCAACCGAACGGCCACTGCTTCTGAGTAGTCGGACGCCTGCGTGCCACTGCGTTGGGAATTCGGAACACAAGCATTCTTGGTCCTGGAGCAGTCCACGAAGTCTCGAATTTTCTCCCGCCAGTCTTTGACAGAATCCAGCACAGCCGCTAGCGATGTTCGCCGGCTCCTCAGCCGCCGCCGACATTGATGGAATATGCTGTACTTTAAAGCATTCGACACGGAGCAGTCTCTGTTTGGCACACAGTGGGCATTGTACCAATACAGTAGATTGCGGCAGTCTGAGCAGATTCAAGTGCACGGACGAACGGCGATGACGCTATTGCGGCCAGGTTGCTCTTCTACCGCCAAACGCTGCTCCTCGCGGAGAATTCGAAGAAATCGCGAGTCGAATCGATGAGACCAACGTTGGCACATATCTTCCAGCTGGTCATTTGCATGTGCTCGGAGTAGTTCTTCCTAAGCCGCACGTCGCCCTGACCCAAGACAAGCCTTGAACCTAAACTCTGCCACACTCTATCCCAGTTGCTACCACCAAGACATATCTCTGCCGTACTTCCTTGGCCACGGTGGTGATGGAAACCTGCATCGTGACCTGACCTCGGATTCAGACCAATTGCACTTCTGCTGCATAACGAAGCTTACAGGCTTACTCCTGCGCATTGAAGCCAAAGTCTCCATTGAACGGATCCTCTAAACGAAGCCCAATCTCCTGGAATCCAGGCAGCAGCATTCAGTGCTGCGGGAACAGTTTGCAAGCCCGTCCTGTATACCCAGCAAGCCCCAAGATGCGATGAGCTCCTTGCTTCGTCTCCCAACTGAACATGCTACTGAAATACTGCGAAGATGTCGGATAGGAATCCGGAGGCCATGCCGAGGCCAAGTGGCAATGAGCACCGTGAGCCAACCCGTCTCTGGAGCCAGGGCCAGAGGCAAAGTGAGCAGCCAAACCGCGAGAAAGCGCCCCGTGTGCCTGACCTGCCGGGCCGCCACTTCAAGACACTAAAGCTGTACAGCCTCTACAGCTCTACACCACCACCCTCTTCCTAAAACGAAGGACTACGAGCTGAAGAACACCCGAGATCCGTGTATTTATTGCCAGGATCCGCCAGGGCACATAGCTTTGTGGCACGGGTGTCTGCACCACACTTTCGCAAGGACTGACCAGGTCGGAGAGCTGCTCCACGAATCTCAGCAACAAGTTCCTCTCCTGGGTCCGACGACCACATCTTTCCGCGCTATCTTAGCCTTTAGCTACAGTTCAGCTTCGCCGCAAGGGCGTTCTCCCAAACTCATGCCTAGTCTCAGACAGCTCGAGCAGGAGCAAGCCAGAGATTCGAGAATGCACACGGTCCAACAAAGCCAATGGTTTATTGACGTCGTCGCGCGTGATATTAAGGAGCTTGGTGCGCCGGTTCTCCAGGTGCTCACGCAGGACTTCGGGGAACAAGCATATGTCTTGCGCAAGCTGGCGGTGAATATCCTTTCACAGCAGCCAACCGTGAAAGTCTGATTGCGGGTGCTACGATTGGATCGACGACTAGACAAGGCGGAAAGATCCACAACTCGGCCAGAGCACTCGTGGTACCCGGTCATCATGGTAGAACAGCGTCCGTGACAGACTTCTGCAAAGGCTGGAGATCTTGCCCCAGTTCGTCACTGCTTCATTGAATCTCGCTATGGACTGCTGCGTGCGAAATGTCAGCAGCAGGCCGAGTGGAGTCACCAAGAACTGGTTGAGCCTCACCGGAAAACACAGCCCGCTGTTTGCAATCATCCCGCCAGCTCAAGCGATCCGAAGAGAATCCAAAGGCACCCTGCGAAAAGGCACCCAAGGCACCTCCAGGCTGATTCCGGGAGCGAGTGACGCCATGAAGAAATGGCAGCGCAGCATGCAGCCCAAATCGTACCTCAAGAAAATCAACACCGACAACTGATACGCAGATTGTGTCGATTGGCACGCCGAAGAAGTGAGTTCACCTGTGCAGCGACGTGGCAGACGGCGACTGGCATCGCAACCTGCTGCAAAGTCCTGCTTGACACAACCTGAAGACGTCCAGCGGGCAAGGTCAAGTCTCAACATCGCAGAACTTCAGCGTGTCAGCACATGGCTTCGTAAGTTACACAGCTACACAAGACAAGGCTAACCAGCCCAGTGCAGGGAAGCCACTTGCAACAGTGTCAAGAATAGATCGGTACTCCGAAAGCGTTCTTGAACAGGTATGGGCAACGCTTGTCCACCTCTCTCTTGAATGACCTTGTCGTGCTTGAGCCCGAATCGTTGTATGCCCAGTTCCCTGGCACAGACCATGCATCTTCAGGAATCGCTGCGACTGCGCATGTCACAGTAACTCCCCATCCTATCAAGTGCGGCCTCTCCAAAACGCCTTCGGCGCTGCTGATCACGTCCGGGTCAATGCGGAGGCTCTTGGCATGCGCGAGGGCAGCTTCAATCACTTGCGGGATTCGCGACTGCTCGGCCTCGCGAGGTGAACTCCAAAGAGCTCCGAAAAAGTAATGAAGGGAAGGGGGAGGCATCAACAAAACGCATTGCAAAATCTTGCCGTGATGGGTGCCTCCTTCAAACGATTGATGGCGGAGAGCTTGCTCCTGTCAACACCCGCATCGTTGGGAGCAACTTCAATAGAGACTCTGACAGAATATCCCCGGCACGGGCCCTGATCTAATAAATATTTGGCGAAAAAAGCCCGGCCTGGCAACATCCAAGGCTGGATGCTCTAGCTGACGGAGCTCGGCCTCTAAGATGACTGTGCGTAGGGACACCCTTGTATAGGATTCCGTCAGTTCGCGGATCATCACGAGGTCCGTGAGACGGTCCCGGGCTTTCTCGAGTTCCTCACCACTGATTTGCGCAGCGCGTGCCTCTTTCAGCACCTCTCGGACCTCGTCTTCGTCCTCGCAGTCCACCATGGTTTCGAGCTTTCGTCGGAGCCAGGCTAACTTCTTTGTCGCGACCATCTCGGCCAAGGCATCCTGAGCTTTGTCGATTTCCACGGATGGCAGTTCCTGGCGCCTTGCTTCGCGAATCGCCTCACGAAGCTCTGTCTCGTTGCCTTGAGTGGCAATGCGAAGGTCTGCCACCAGCCGATCGGAAACGAGCTTTGTCAAAGCGGCCTGTGCCACCTCTAAATCCTCAGCAGCTACATCTGCCTTTCTGGCCTCTGCCAAAGCATCCCTCAGTTGTTCCTCCTCTTGCAAATCCGTCGCATCTTGCAAGTACTTGGAGATCCTGGCACGGGCCTTCTGGCGCAACGTCTCTTTTGCCTTTTCGATCACTTCCTCGGAGAGGCCCACCTTGCGAGCCTCGGCAATCGCGGCTTTCAGCTCGGACTCGTCGGCGGCCATGGCCTGTTCCAGTTGTCGCTCAGAGCGTCCTTAAAGCGTCTCCACAAATTGCCGTCAACCGGAGCCTACCTGTACGTCCTGCAGCTCTCGCATTGGTAAGTATTCTAGTTTTTTTTGAACCCGTACTGGGGCCGATGCGTGTGACGGGAGCTGGTAAGTATCCTACTACCAGACAAAACACACCCCACACCCTCGCGGTGTAAATCAAACTCCTCACATTCATCCAGGCGACGCTGCACTAGAACCGTAAGAGCAGCTTGGGCCGTGTCGACCTCATCAGTGGGCAGCTCCAGCTGCTTAGCTTCCAAGATGGCCTCCCGTAGAAGCTCTTCATCTCCGCTGGCTGCAGCTTCTCGGAGCTCGGTCACGTCCCTCTGCCGCACCAAAGCGGAAAGTGCATCGTTCGCCCTTTCCAGCTCTTCTGCGGGGAGGCCATCTTTGCGCGCCTCCGTGATCGCCGCCCGCAGCTGGCCCTGCGCTGCAGATCGGCTCCAATGAAGCAAGATGTCCCCTCCCGGACTCCTCCTATCCCACGCTGTCTTTGCGAGCCTCGTCATCACTGCCGGCCGCATTTCTCAGGCGCTTCAGCTTCCGAGCGAGAACGAGGCTGTTCAACTGCTCTTGCGCACGAGAGCCTGGGTTTCGGGAGTCGCAGGAGAGCTCAGCAACATCGCTTTGCCAAGCAGCATTCCTCCTCTGGCAGGTCCAGAGCCCTTGCCTGGGTCAAAGCCTCGCGTAGTTGGTCCTCATACCAGGCCCGACAATATGGGGAAGTGCCGGAGAAGCAGTACAGTACAATTAAGAGCAACTGCATAAGTTCGCTTCAGTATGTTGAGTATTGAAGCAAGCGATGTCCTCATCCCCACTGGTAACGGCATCTTGGAGCTGTTTCAGCTCCTCAGTCCAGTCAACCGTCAGAGAGGCAAGGCATGCTGCCCACAGTGCCACGCTGCTAGCTCAAGACCAGCACCGTCAAGTTCAGTCATGAGTCATGAGCGCCTAACTCTTCAAAATCCACGAAGCATTTCTGTCTGCTGTATACATAGCCAACAACGGCGCACACCACAAATCCAGAGTCCTACCCTGGACCATCCCTTCTTACCGGGGCAGTTGCCAAAACAGCCTGTCTTCATGATGATATCTCTTGATCCGTCCCAAGTGGGTCCTTCTCCAAGAAGATGTCCTTCAGAGTGGCCTGTGCTTGTCCTTGGCCAAGCACGGATCAGCTTTAGCAAACGCCACAAAGCCGGACCAAAGCCAAAGTAGTTGTGCCCCAGCAGCCGAGGATGGAATTGGCCCGCGCGACCTCCGAGCCGTCTTCCGGGAGCGAGGCCTTCCGCGCCGCCGCGATGGCCTCCCGCAACTGGCCCTCGTCTCGGCTGCCAATCGCCTTCTCCAGAAAGTCCACTCGCCTCCGCAGGGTGAGCGTCTGCAAGAACTTCTGCGCTTCCTCCACCTCCTGTACCGGCACGTCGGCCTGTGGAAGCATGGGCAGAGTACGCTTCAATGTGCTTCAGGACTATACAGGCTCACAAGCCTGCCTTGCTGGCATCGCTTATCGCCCCCCGCAGCTGTATCTCATCCCCGGTCTCCATAGCATCACTCCTTCGAGTGACATCAACAATAACAAGCAGCGGGTGGAACGTCGGACGATTGACCAGAACATGCACCACAATCAAACTCGTCGAGGAGCAAGGCTTTGCGTTCGCGAGCTAGAATTAGCTCGTTCAGTGCATCCTGAATTGGGACCGGCAAGAGAACTGAGGCTTGCTTCAAGCTCTCGCTGTGACTGTGGTGTCGAAACTCCTCTAAGCTAGGATACCTGTTGGGATCCTTACCAGCGGCAGCAAGAGAAACATTCTCGCTTTCTTCTCTTAAGCTTGTCAAAACACCCCGAAGATCCCCGAAGAATCAGAACATGAATCTCTTCACTTGCTCGGCCTGAGCTTTGTCGACGTCGTCGGTTGGAAGATCGGCCAGACCGGCTAGACGGGCCTGTGGGGGACACGGGGGGAGGACATCGTCGCCTCACTTAGAAGAAAGCTTCGTGAGCAGACCCGGATATGAGTACAGAGATGTGGCAATTCACAAACGGCTCCAGCGAGCCCGCCTCTTTGATCGCATTCCGCAGCTGGGTCTCATCGTCTCCGACTGTAGCGCTTCGCAGCACCTTGAGCTCTCGCTCTTGGACCTGAGCAGGAATGGAACTAACCGCAACATACCGCTTACTCCGCTTACCGCAACTCAAGCCGCTGTTGCACTCTGCTCTCGGCAGCACGCCATTTCGGTCAAGGCTTTCTCGGCCTTCTGCAGCTGAGAAAGTGGAAGCTCCACGTCCCGCGCCGCCTCTGATCGGAGTACAGTGCGACAACCGGGCACTTGCATTCCGTCACTCTGCCTGCGGGCTGCGAACCCGCCTGGATTGCATCTCGTAGCTGTGCTTCATCCCCGCTTCCCATGACCTGTCTCAAAGCTGCCACAATCCCGTGTCTCGCAAGATCTCGCGACTTCCTCCTAGGATCTCCTAGGGGTCCTAGCGCCTCTTTCAGATTCTTCAGCGCACGATCCACCAGAATGCAGTTCAAGGCGACTTCCGTCTGCGCCAGGCTGTCCACCAGGGCATCGCGCTCCGGCCGCTCAGACCGCTCGGGATCCGTGTCCTACGAGATGGAAGAAGACTTCAAGCACCAACAGCCGTGGGCCATCTCTGAGTTACACTGCTTGCAGGTCCTGGCGTGCAGCTTCCAATGCTTCTCTCAGCTTGCTCTCATCAGCACTTGCGCGAGCATCTTCCAATTGACGTAGCTTGGCATCCACAGAACCTGGTGTTCAGTCATCCTGCAGCAACCCTACGGCCCTACGGAAATCCGACTTTACGCAACTACATCCAAGGCAAATTTTTGACAAGCTGCGGGCAGCCGTAACTTTGGGCGTCCCTGGCCAGAATCGCCGAAGCTTCTCCTGCCAGGTTGCAAAGTTCAATTCGAGCCCAGGCCTGCAGATCCCTGAAAACCAACAGCACGTCAGCTGACGTGTGGCCTTCCATTTCCGCGGGCGCCCGCGGCGTGTCACCGTTCGCAGGGCCGCAGCCGCGATGCCAGGGCTCGCTCCGAGCAGAGGAGGGCATCCTTGCAAGAAACCAGGCGTGGCGTGACACCCCGCTTTTGCCCGAGGGTTTTGGCCGGCCGGTGGGTGCGGCAAAGACACGCTTCCCGTAAACCAGAGGAACGGCTTGCTGAGCCGAACTTCCGAGAAAGGTGCTTGACTTGCCACACGCCTGCACGGCACGAGTCCCAATCTGCTCTGGCAGCTTTCAGTCAGACAGCAGTTTCAGTGAGCTTCTCGCCACACGAACCTGTCGGTGCCGGCTTGTTTGCACGCTTCCGCCGACTCGCGGGAACATGATGGAACATGTCCCATGGCGACAGCGGACTTGGCCGAAAACGTGGCAAAGACTGGCATATGCTCACGTGGAGTTTCCACGGGGTTGAAATCCCTGGGACAAGCTCTTTGGTTCAGGACGTCAGGGCTCGCATTCATTCGCTGTGCCAATACGCACTAACACATAGAGAAAATGCCTCGGCGCCTTCCAATTCACTTCATCTCGAGGCGGCTAACCAAGGCTGCGAGCAAAACAACACGTCGTGGGCACGTATGTCTCTCCTCTCGCTCGAGCGGGGAGCACCTTCCAAGAAATCTATTTTCGTATGCGCCAGGTCCAGGTGTTTCGAGCCCTGCCAGTACGCACTGGATGCAACAAACATGAAGCTCTCACGGACGTGTGGAGGAAAGAGAGGTCAGCGCCTCGGACCGGCAGACGTCCTCGAGGCGACACCTATCCGGAAGCCCGGCGAGTCAGATCTCAATGAGAGCCTGAAAGACACCCCGGCTTGGGCCGCCTGACTGCTCACGCCTCGGATTGCTGAAGGTCGCATGCTCCGATCAAGCTCAGTTCTCGAAAAAACCGTAGGCCCGGACTTGCTTCCTTCCCAGTACCTGCAGGAATGAAGAGCACTCCACTTACAACCATGGTTTCATGGCGACCCTCCAATGTTCCTCCATACATCATCAGCACCATCAGCACTATCACAACCCAGATCACATCATCCCCGTGATCGGCAGTGGCGTCGTCATCGTCGTGGTCGTTGTCGTGGCCTTCGTCGTCGTCATCATCATCACCATAGTCATCTGATTCCAACTGTCGGTCTTATTCCTCTTCGATGCTGTCGTGGCAATGATTACTTACAAGCAAACATCCGCAAGTAACGGCATTGAGTTACCAAAGGTACGACTAAACCCCTGCCCTGACAAATTCTGCGCCGAGCCTCTGGGAGTCGTTGGTGTGTTCAGTCCAGCCGTGCCTTTGAGTCAAGCACAAGCCTCCCACAGTTAGAGGAACATCCTCGAACGCCCACAGATACCTTGATGAAACCTGGAGGTTGCTCCTGTGCCTAATTAAGACTCACAACTCATAAGTCATAACGGCTCTGGAAGAAAGTCGCTGAGTGGATGACCGAACGAGAACTTGGGCCCTGCCTGGCGACATCTCTGTTATGAGTAAAGCCGCCGCCGAGCCGCCGCTACGCCGTTCCACCTTGATCGTGGAGACCGTGGCCATGGCGGGGTATGAACCTGAGTGAAAATAGTACCGCAATCCCAACTGATTCAATGCTGGATGCGCAGGCTCTATGCAGATCCGCACAGTGCAGGCTGGGATTTTGCTGCGAACGCTGATCCAAGGATCCCCCTCTACAGTTGGAGATCCCTTGCATGAGGGATTACGGCCACCATAGCCCGGGGCGTCAAGGGTGCATGCCAGAGGTGACCCAAGCGATCACTTTCTGGGCACTGGCTCCTCAAGAGCCGATGGGCCAAGGAGGTCGGAGGTCCGAGCTGCGCAATGTGGCGCATACATTACTAATTACAGGCTACCACATTATGCCTTTCTAACGATGAGACCTCATGCTGACCACAGGGTAAGCCACTACCACATCAATGGCGTTGCTCGGCACGTGCGACCCGCAGCATATTCTGTGTCAAAGGTCAAAGAAGGTCACTGCCACAGCCACCCTGGAAGACCTCACCGCATTTGGCCCTGCGTTAGCGATGCTGTAGGCAAAAGATACTTAACGCTAATGTGGCCCGGTGGGGAGTGGCAGCGCTACGGCCTTCCAAAGAGGTGCACCTTGATTGAAAATGGTGAGCCCTTGATCCAAATTCAAAGGAGAGCTCAGTGCGATGGACCGTGACTCCTTCGAGTAACGGCCCGCGATCACGATCTCACACGATCTCAAACAACGATGGCTGTCTCTTTAGCCTTTACGATGGGATAGGACGGCTGATCTTTGATGCCGCACTCGCCGTCTTTGGGCACCCCGCGCTCAATTCGCACAAAGCCATCTTCTCCCCACTGGGCTCCCCAAGAGTTCTTCACCTCAGCGGTGACAGCAAGCAAAAGAAGCAAAGCGTGTACTATGCATGTTCATGCTGAAACAGCAGTCGACCCAGTGCCTTCCAGTAGTCCACGCCATTCTCAGTGCCGTAGCCCACCACCAGCACACCATGGTCCAGCTTCTTGCCACACTCCTTCGTCAAGATTCCCCCGCTGTAAAGCTGGAAGGCCTCCTGGTCTGCTTCGATGGCGACAGACACTGGCTGCTCGGACACGGCTTCCAGAAGGGCGTCTGTATCCTGGGGCGTGACATCCTTGAAACCAACAATGGAGCCCTTCGGCACCGCGACCGTGCAATTCGTCTCCATGCAGGTTCCCTGCTTGGCCGTGTATGGGTAGCTGTCCTCCGTGCAGACATTGTACTTCTCCAAGTACTCAAAAGCCAAATCCATGGAACCACCCTGGCAGCCCATGTTGCCGTTCTTAGCGCAGTCCACCAGCTGCTGTTCACTCAAGGAGACGAGCTTGCCAGTGGCGAGCTGCCATGCACCTTCCAAAGCTCCGGTCGTGGAGAAGGACCAGCACGAGCCACATTTTCCTTGATCTTTCGGGTCAGTCACGGCGCCCTTGCTCACCCAGTCCACTGCAGAGGGCAATGCGGCGCCGCTGTACCTCACGACTTGAAGATGTGGTTACAGAAAGGAGACGCATAGAAGGAAAGCAGAGGCCTGCCGCCGAGGCGCGGGTCCCTGCCAAGGTAAGGCAACCCAGACCAGGCTCGGGTTCCTTCCTTCATGCCGAAGTGACTAGTAGCGAATTCTTCCGGCGCCAGGTCTGCAAACTCGTTGATGCCCAACTTGAAGGACTTACCCTGGGCGTTGTGCGCCTCGATGCGGGCGAAGTTCTTGGCAAACGTGGCGAAGCGAGCTGCCCGCTCAGACGCCGTGGAGTAGGTCCTGGGATAATATTCGAGCAGTGCTGAAAGCCAACTCATCCCAAACACACAAGATGCAAGTTGGGCCTTCCCTTATCCCTCCTTCTCCAAGATAATGCTCGAAAACACTTGCCGTATACCCCTTCTTGACACCATATTCAATTTTTGATTCTCGTCGGTATGAAAGCCCGATTCAGGCCACCGCCATTATTCCAACTCTCGTTTACAACATGTGTATTTACCCTCCCGCTCCCTTCAAAATGAGTTGAAGGTGGTGCCGTCGGATTTTGGAACTTTTGGGGGGGGGAACGGTTTGCGGTGTCGTCCGGGTTGCTTTGTGGTGGAAATAATTCGTGCACAGCACTACTAGTAGGGTCGTGTTGCATAAATTCCATCTTTTTCCGTGCCTATCTAGTAGATCTTGATTGTAAACATGTGTAAAACCTGTTCGCACCCAGCTTCCATGTTAGATTGCAGAAATGAGCAGATTCACAATGCCATTGAAAAACGATACCTAAAGAACCTGGTGCATCCGTGTTAAGCCTGGTTAAACGGTTAAACTGTGCCAAACTATGCTTGTTGTGCACGTGAACCGACACCGTAGACTGTAGTCCTGATGCTTCGGCCCAACATGGCCCAACATGGCACCCGAATGATTTTGTAGGCAGGTTATACAGCTACACAACGTATTTTGATCTTGTATAGATGACTTCGGCAAGCCGATCGCAAAAACTGTCACATAAATGCCACTGTCGGCTCTGAACGCTAGATGGGCCAAATGGGGCAAATGCCTGCGTAGCGGTTGAGTGGGATAAAATGCGGCCGGACAACACATGGGTGCAGATGCGATGGCCCGGATGCACGGGGGTCTTGATATTTCGTGCAGCACGGCACTCACGGCGGACATGATGAACTCAGCAACCAGACGATCACAGGCGGACGCTTTACCGAGAAGGACCACTTCGGTCGCGGGAAAACACGCAGAAACACGAGCAGGAGAAGGAGATGGGGCAAGCGGAAAGCATAAAAGGAAGGCATGCCTAAAAGGAAGCAAGCGAAGGGAGGGGAAGGGGAAGGGAAGGGAAGAGAAGGGAAAAGGAACGGACGGGAAGGGTAGGACAGGCACTAGCAGGCGTTGCACGGTCAGCAGATCTGGCAATTGACGACATGGCTGATCGCTTCGCTAAAAATTTTGTCCTCCCGTGACAACGACTACACATTCAAGTCCGGCAGGGTAGTCGTGGCCAGCGAGAGTGAAGTGATACACTCATAACGCATGGAAATGGGCCGCGTGGCCTGCGGGCTGCCATGGCTGCGAAGGGAGTGAGCGCCATGGTATGCGACGATGGTGATCTGAAGCTTTTCCACAGCCACGCAATCTCGCCTGCCCAACGATTCGGGCGCCATGGGCAGCAGACGTAGTCATCAACGTCGAAGCTGGCTCTGAATCTTGAGTCTGAGGCGCTCCACCTGCTGCATTTTCTTTTCCGCGTGGGTGACGCTGTGCCCCCACCACGGTCCGTAAACATCTTTGCAACGGTCTCGGCAATAATTTTCCATAATTAACCCCTTTCCTCGTCCGGGGCCTCTCTAGAAAGCGGCCATGCCCTCTCGTTTGCTGATGGCGTAAGCCCCCGCCGATCACGTCGTCGAAGCCGTGGCCGGCACAACAGTCGACAGCCTCGTACCACGGGTCAGTCACGTGGTCGCTTGCATTCGCCGCACGAAGGATGGAGATGTTCATGCAGCTGGCGGCCTCAACCACGCAAAGGTGTCGTTACGATCTCCTCTCCATGCCGGAATCGCCATCCAGGAGCCCGGCCACCTCCACGTCTGAGGCCAGAGGGCTGCGTTTTCCTTTCATGTACATCGTCGCGAGGGTCACCTTCGGAAGGAGTCCAGGGTCATGTGGAGCCGGCTTGAAAATGCACCAATCTCTGCAGCCTGACATCCTGTGTATCCTGATTCACGGTCACAGGGGAATTCCTGAATCGTGAAAGAAGCTGCCTTGCTTGATCTGCCTTGGGCGTTTTCGTCGCCTCCGCTGGGCAAAGCACTTCCTTCGTCAGCACCCGAAGTTTGCGACTGTTCTCAACAAGTCCCAGGTCCTGAGAGAAGCGATTCCAGGTCTGAATCGGTCTCGGCATCACGAACGTTGGTGACCATTGGTGACGACGAGGTTGCTGCTTTATGTGATCTCGGAGGAGGCGCCGACGATGCATAGCAGGGTACTTCAGGAGCACTGTGAAGCCCATCGGCGCTGCGGGACATCCGTGGGGCAACGAAGAGCCTCCACGCTGTCCCTCCAGCAAGCTAACGCCTCCGAGTTGGAGCCACCGGCACAGCGGTTCGTCCAGGTATGTTCCAACAGGCTCAGCAAACACTGCGGGGTGCCCATCCTCTGCAGGACCCTCAGTGACAGCCGGGGGTTTACGTAGTCAAAGCACAAAGACATATCCACGCTGATGAGAATGCCGGACTGCAGGTGGTACTTCGCATCCAGCTTACGAACTCCTACTTCAACACATCGCCCTTGGATGCCACCCTGGAAGTCGTCGGGCATGTCATATACTCCCGGCATGCTCGCACCTCGGGCCGCGATGTCCACGTAGAGACAATTGACCTGTAGACTGCAGACAAAACCGAAATCGGTCGCATTCGCTCCGCCTGAACGCAGTCAACGGCAACGTCATGCTGATCCTTGGGGATGCACAACATGCGGGCCTCAGTCCAGGCGACTGGGTAGCGGCCTGTTTAGAGCCAGGCTTCCAAACGCGCTAGAAACAGGCAGCGAGGCTGGCTCTGCACGGTCAAGCCTTTCGCTGCCTTGCTGAGCATTCCGGGGAGTGTCCCCACATTTTTCTGGCCTCAGAACCCAGGATATCCAGGAGGGGGTCCAATATGGGATCGTCCTCCGCGATCCCGTTGCAGATGTTGGTGCCGGGCAAGTCATGCAAGCTTGTCTTCGGGAAAGTGGTACGGGTAGGATGCTGGGCGGGGGCCCCCGGTCATTTGGCCTGAGCTACGACTTCGTCTGCTGCCATCTGGGCCTCATGTTCACGGACAAGCTCGCGAATTTGTTGTGGGGATCGCGCCTTGCTACCGTAGAGGATGCAGTTGGTGGCTTTGCTATTGTTTGACGTGGCTCGCCTCGCCTCGGAGGCACCTCTGGCAAAGCTCCCCGGTATCTGGCTGCGGGGCTCCCCCTGGTGGTGGAACGGGATCTATCCCAGCTACGAGATCCGGGCCTTGGTTGGCACCCGTTCCTAGCACTCTGAAGCCATCTTGCACCTTCTTTTCAATGAGCTTCTTCTGGAGGAAAGCTTCCATGTCCTTCGGGTTTTTGGAGGCGCAGCCGAAGTAGACACAGTTAGGGCTGAGGCGATTGAGGCCACCGTGGTAGGCAGGGCCACGGTCGCACCTTGTGCATCTGGGGGTGTTTCGACGCTCACACTCGCACAGGCAGGCAAGGCTCCACATCTGGGGGTGTTTGGGGTTTCCCCCTTCACTGCTCCCTGGGCATAGTCTGTAGATTGCATTCGTGGTGTCCCTGCCATGTCTCCCTTCTTGTCGTAGGGCTCGTGGGGGGCTTTCCCACAGGACGATGGCGTCGAGGTACCCTCCGTGTAGGCTCGCCGATCACCCTCAAGTCGTTGTTCACATTGGAGTCAAGGAACACGGCAGCTGCAGTGGTAGGTGAGGTCCGTGGGCGGAGGAACGAATTAAAGATGACGAACCCTTGGTATCGGGGCCTCGATGGAATCGGA